>OZ018332.1:40447026-40859526 GCA_963969495.1 Ceratothoa steindachneri | reverse complement strand
ATAGATTTGCCGTCACAGGCCTAACTTGTCTTCAAAGCGAGGTAGCGGAGAAGAAGCAGTTAGTCTTTCAAAACATCAACGTTCAGGTTAGCAGTTTTCCAGTGCGTGGTCGACGCGACAACACTACTATATTCGCCAGCCCCTCCCACTCTATCTATACCATATTATCAACCCCTAAAGCTTCATTCTGATGAGGATCCGTTGTCATTAAAATTAAATCAAAGAATGGGTAGATTGCTGATCGATTCATTGAACTCCTGGGAAATCTCTGCATAAATGGAATATATTTGACGTTTCATATATACATGAAGATCGTTTATTGTGGACAGGTCAAATTTGAAGTGATGAATGCATTAAGCGAGTCAAATAAGATAAGCCAACCAATATTCGAATTGCATACCCTAATCAGACACAATGAGCATCTACTATAGTGATAGGTTTATTTTTATCTTACAGGGATCCTGACCAAAGAGGCTTCGGGAATTAAGCATTAATATTGTGTGATAATAATCAAACTAATAATTTTTCAAATCTATATTTTCCTAGAGTAACTCATATCAGCATTTTTGCAGAGTTGGTTCATTAATGATTATATTTCAGGTCTTTTTCCGTCTCACTTTTTTAGTTCTGTAAATCTAGACTTTTAAAATAATCACCCTGAAAGTGAAGCTAATTGCTTTTCTTTATGAAACCTTTCTTTTCTTCTATTTTTGAAATCTCCAAGATGTTTTTAAAATAGTCGAAAAAGTGAAGCTGCTTTACTCTATCCAGTTTTTTTAATTTCCTTCTTAAGATCTACAACACGCATCTATATTTTCAGAAATTTGTTGCCTGGAGTATATGAATGCTTTTAATATTTAATGTTCTATACATAGATCTATTTTACAGGGTGTTCCGATTGTTCTGATCCACCCTGACGAACACTGGGGAGAGTGATACAATTCAACGAAAATATCTATTTCTACGTACACATAAATTATATATGAATATATTGATTATAGAAGAGATAAAAAAATATTACATTTTTCTAGTAGTAATATTCAAAATAACCATAAGGTAAATAAAAATGCGATTGCAAGCACTTTTACGTAAATTTCTTAAATAAAAAACTTGGAAGTAAAGTTTTCTTTCTATATTCTACTGTGTTCTTAAGAGTTTCCATGGTATAAATATGTTTATTCCCCAGATTTTACTACTTAAACCAGGACAATTACTATTTCAGCTATTAAATTCTTTTAACCTTCCATTTTACAAGATTCCATTCCCTCATCATGATGCCAGACTATAATTTCCAGGAGGGAAATAACGTGGGAATTTCCCAGCAAACGAAATTTCCATGTGCCAGATGCGAAGTTAGGAAACAATAATTTAAATTACTAATAAGTTAATATCCTCCATAAATCAACACCTTAATTAGACAAGATATTCGATTCTGTTTAGGAAAGCCTTCGATAATTTGTCAATCAAGGCTGAACTTTCTAATCAGGGATGTTAAGATTATCTTACGTCTGGTACGTCTTCATGCAGTACGACAACATGATACTTTCTTGATAGGAGATTCCACGCAAACTCCTCATACAATGGACATGAATCCTAAGTAGAGTTGAAAATCCTTAGTGAATTGCGCAAATTTATGTTAATGCATTTTATAAGTAATCCTAATATTTTAGTGTGTAAAAAAACATCGGAAAGATGCGGGTGCCTTACTTAGTTGTGCATCTTAAACAGCTGTTAATTTTAATGTGAAATTATCCTATCCAAATATGAAACTAACAAAGGTCAGTATGGCAATAAGATTACTGTGATTCTCAATAAGATGGAGTCAATATATATTTATATAATGATGTTGTGTCAAATTGCAGCGTTTTCCCAAGGTCACCCTTCTGCTTAATACGTATAAAAGAAGGGTATGACCGTATGGGAAAAGGAAATCCCCCTAAGTTTTCGAAATATCGAAATTTCGCAGTCCCAAAATCTGGATTTTTTTAGGATGCAGGTATATATGAAAGCTTGCACACATTTCGCTACCCTTCCTGCGCATACATCAGGGCAGACATACGCGCGTTCTGAGCATCGTTCTAATAGTGTTAGTATCTCTGACTCTGATGGTCAATCGTGTTCATCGGGGAGGGGGAGGAGGGTCAATTTTAGTGTCCCTCTCCCCTCCCCTATGAGAGGGACTTAAATGGATGGCTTGGATCTTTTGATTCTATTTAACTTTATCCCTAACATACGTTTCACTTCTCTTTACAAACCCCTCTTCACAAACTTTGTGGGAGTCCTTTTGTTTTCGCTCTATATTTCGTATTTAATAAATAAAAAATCCACAACAAACACCATTTTTTAATTACTCAAAGCATTTGAGTTCGTAGTCTCGAGTATATGTAGCCTTGGTACGAACAAACGACATTAATTCCTGAACTTAAAAATAAATCATGAGTTGCCGTTTGAATTAACCGACCACCCTCTAGCGATTACAGCTCGAAGCTTGCTAACAAAGATTTGCTACCACAAATTGACCTGAATTTTCACTAACTATAATTTAAGAAGGGAATTTTTTGAGTATGTGAATAATAATCTCATCTTAGTTTGGTTATGACTTATATTTTTTATCAAAGTTATTTCTAATAATTATTTTATAATATCGAAAAACAAAATGATGAAGTTCAGAAATAAATATAAGTATCGAAATTTTGTGAATTTTTCAAAACCCAAACAATTTCAAATGGTGAAGTTCAGAAAATTTATTTTTATATATCTTCTATAACTATATTTTAGCAAGGTGATATTTTGAAAGGGGGGAAATTTAGTTTAGAATTCCTATGTAAAATTATTATAATTGGCGAAGTTCAGAAAATGTATAAAAATTTAACCATGGCTGCTCTTTTTTATAGATTTTAAATTTTAATCTCATTAGTGAAGCGCAAGCTCCCCCCAGTGGCGAAGCCATTGCCTGGTTCATCTTATAAAATAACACAGCTATGGAATAATTTGCCCTCGCAACGATGAAACAACCGGGGTCAAAATGTTTGAAGATATATAAATATTATTTTATGTTTAAAAATTTATATAATACAAGGCAAATTGCTTCGCCGCGGGAGCTCGCGCTTTGCTACTAAGATTAAAATTTAAAATATAAAAAAAGCAGCCATGGTTAAATTAAAAAAATATATAGAACTTCGCCAATTATAATCATTTTAAAAAGGAACTTTAAACTAATTTTCTCCTTTCTAAATATCACGTTGCTAAAACATCGAGTTATAAAAGATATATATAAATAAATTTTCTGAACTTCACCATTTGTAATTCTTTGGGTTTTAAAAAATTCACAAAATTTCGATACTCATATTTATTTCTGAGCTTCACCATTTTGTTTTTTGATATTATAAAAGAATTATTAGAAATAATTTTGTTGTAAAATATAAGTCATAACCAAACTAAGATGAAATTATTATTCAAATACGCAAAAAAACCCTTCTTAAATTATAGAGTTAATGATGATGATGATGATGATGATTATAATAGTCATCATCATTTCAAGCATTTGACCCCTACTGGTCTCTCTAACAGTGGAAGCGGGAGCAAATGCCTGAAATGATAATAAACGTAATAAAATGACGTATCGATCACTACATCCTTCCTCAAATATTTAATCTGAGGGTCACCTGTAACATGGACAGACATGCTGCAATAGGTATCTGGAAGAATGTTTGCCCTCCCATCCACATTGTCCACAGGGAATTTGTCTTAATTTTAAAAATTGAGCAGGTTTTGCAGCATGGTCTCATCGCAGTTCTGAACGTCCCAATAAGTTTGCCTTATTATGGATTAATATAGCCTTATGTTTTCCACACATTTTTACCCTCATCTTTTCTAACTTCACTTTACCATTGAACTTATCCTTACAAAATTTCTGGAGATACCCTCGTTGAATTTATCTTTCGCTTTAAATTAATAGGATCTTGCATATTGAGAGCTCGTACTACTGTCACGGAGGGACGTTTATGATTATTTTGGAAAAAAATGCCTTTCCAGAAAAAAAGACGGAAATGTTTAATTGCTACATAAATCGCTAATAATTACCAATCAAATGTGCTGTATCGGATCTCTATCTATCTTATTTTCTACCAAAAGTAAGCCAAAGATTGAGAAGCGCTTTTATTAAATTGTTCCTAAAATTTAAGATGTGGGGATGCATGACGCATCCATTATTTCCCGCAACAGTGCTTCAGGGCGTAGATGAACAAGTGAAATGCACTTAACCAGTTTTCTTTGCCCATTGAGAATGCTGAGAGGTGGGATACCTTTTGATATACACAACGTTTTTAGGGAAAGGTGGTAATTCCTTGAAGTTTGGTGGTGTAACCAAAACAAGTTAGCTCATCATGGGCAGATTTACATTTGCAAAATAACCTGAGATGATATTTGCGCTCTTAAGAATTCGCAAACGGGAAAAGCAAGTTGTCACACGAATGGGAATGCTTGATCCACGAATATTTGGACTAGCTAAGCCGTACTTAATGTTGTTTGTGAGTACTTCATTGTGAACGATAATCTGATAATAGGCCCCTTCGAGGTATTTTTTTTAGAAAATATATGCCCCGTGGTATTGATCTTGAATATTGTGAGACGCGCAACAATTCTGGGTTTCCTGGCTATTTAGTCGTCCGTAATCACCGACGGGCTTATCACCACTGACTTTTATTATTGAGGCGACATTTATTAACTTTTCAAATGCAGTGAACATCGTCCTTAAAGTCTTAAAACTTAAGTGTGATATCTCACGACATAATATGAGGAACTTATTTGACGAAGTCGGACTAAACCCGTTAAGGTAACAAAAGCATTGGTATCGTCCAAAGACTTTTGAAGTATCTTACGCTGACAAAGCAAGCGGATGCTCCAATTCTTTTTTGCTTCTAGGCGTTCCAAGGAAATACGACAGTCTGGAATAAAAGGGAGTCGATCTTGATGTTTATTCTTTGTAGGAACTCGTTCATCGAGCTGTTTGATGCGCTCTCCCGTTCATGTCATAGAGCTGATAACTTTGTCTATGTCCTTTTTCAGTTTCCACCTTTTTTTTATCCATTCCTTTTTTTCCACAAGGAAAATTGTAATCACACATATTTCAGTTTCATTTTAATTAATGAAATAAACAAAACACTGGATTACTAATTTGTTATATACTCGTTATTCATATTTCTCGCAGTGTTGCACCGCTTCCCCCCGGCTGCTATCATGGCTAGTCTGCATCCCGCTGGAAAGTGACCGAGGCGGGCCGGACACACAAGTCTTTGATAGAAGAAACGTTGTGTATTTGTAAGTCGGTTTGAAGTTCGTGCAGTATTTGTCGGCAGGTTCGAAGTTAGGGCAGTATTCTATCAAGTGTTATGTTTTCCGTCTCATGGCTGCCTTTTGGAGAGTTGGGTTTGATCTGTGTTTCTAATACTAGAGAGATGACTTTGGCCGGACATGAGCCTAGATAAGGTGTGTGTGGGTAGATGTGCCTCGTATTTGGTTATGTTCGGTGAGTGTATCCTTAGTACTGAATTGTTTAAAAGAATATAAAGGTGTCGTATGATATTTCTCTGTTAGAGCGAGTATTAGAGTAGGAGTGAAAGGGAAGGGGGCCGCTCTTATTCCTTGGCAACTGTGCGAAGGATTATGGCCTAGCGTAGAATTGCATGCCAATCATGTTTAGTTGAGTCCTAATGGACAATATTTTTCTGCGTGTAAGTAATCATTTTGAGGATTGGGCGTACATCCTGTGATTACACGGAATGCTTTTTTTTGTGTGAGTGAAAGTTTATTGGAAATGGCTAGGGTTGGGTGTCAGGCTGGAGAGGCGTATTTGAGTGTAATATGGAAGACTTGGTGGAACAGCATGAGGGTAATTTTTTATGTTGTCCTAAGGTAGAATCAGTAAGTACTCATTGTGCATATAATTTTTTAGGGTTTGCTATAGATATCGGCTACATGTTGTGACAAGGTTTTGAATATCCAAAGTAAAGTCGAATATTGTGGAGCGTTTTAATAATTAGGGTACCAGTATTGTTTAATGTGACGTTTGGGTTATTATTGAATTCTTGCTTGTGAGAAGTAAACAGATTTACGGAGGATTTGCGGGTCGAGACTATCATTCTATAATCGTATAGCCACCGTCCTAGACTAGAGGTGTTTTCAGGCTCTTAGTGGCTGTGTTTACAAATGTTGTGGTCTGATGAAGGTCAGTATGGCATCCCACATTGGCTGCATTTCCAGAATGAGGATAGAGAACGTGACGGAGGGATGTTTTTTATTGGTTGTACTGGTATGCAGTGCGAGAGGGTATGTAATTTTGTAAGTATGTTTAGTGAGTGGAGTTGAGCCAAAAGAGCCTCATTTCTTTGGTCGTTTATTTGTATGGATAGCTAGTTTTTGTGGTGGGCGTTGAATTCCCTTCCCAGGAATAGGTTTGGGGTGTTCACACTGGCTTCCGTATGTAGTTTCTTAGTTTTATTTATGTAGATACGAGTATAAGCTCTATGTAAGGGTCGTTATTAATCAGTTGTCCTATTTTAAGAGTTTGTTAAGGGGAGAATTTTGTGAACTAGTGTTATGAAATCATGGACTATGGGTGTGGGGATTGGGGTTGTTTGTTAACTTTGAGAGCTGAATATAAGGTCAGTAGCAGTCCCACACTGGCATTTTTCCTGAACCTCTTACCTCTGTGGAACAGGTGGAAATAATTATTCTTGGAGCAGCGCTAAAATCCATCTTCGTACACTCGGATATCAATCTAACAGGAAGTAGCCTTTATTCCACATTCTTAAACCTTTTAATCTTATTAGGATCCTTGTTAATTTAAAGATTTCATTCATTGTACGCCCGTCTTCGTTATTCACACTTACTATCATTGATGTTTTGGATCTTCAATCCAACTAAGCTGTGTCTACCATCATTTGTCTGTAATACCTCGTTGGATTTGTCCTATTAAAGTTGTTGATTGTTGAAGTTATCCTAAAAATAAAGAATTCGTGCAAAAAGACATTCGATTGCGTTAGAGGGCAAGGTTCGATATCTGCAAACAGAATTGTGTCACTTTTGGCCAAAGAGAGAAGAAGTTTATGCGAGTTTGGTGAGCCCTGTCAACGCTGACCCAGACTTTCCCACATGTACAGTTATGAGCAAAATTATGGTAGAAACATCTATTTCGATATATAAATATCTATAATTTATATATAAGTATATATATATATATATATATATATATATATATATATATATATATATATATATATATATATACACTATATGTACTATATCTATTATGTATGTTATAGGTATTCTTATGGCGTGTATAGTGGCACAAATTACGAAAAATTGAAGTTATCTTCGAATCCTAATTCTGGCATGTGTACCCTTGCATAATTTAGTCGTTCAACGATCCATATTTAAAGACCTAATTGTTGCTATAATGGTAATTCTGTGTGACTGGACTGCACACAATAATTTCACATAAATCTAAGTCATCGCCCTCAACACTGTGGACTCTGAACGAAATTTCGAACATATATTTTTGATAACGATGGTTACTCCCAATTAAATTCGTGTAGTACTCATTTCTTTGCAGCAAAGTTGCCTCTCATGTGCATTACTTGCTCCTAAGACTAATATACCTTTAAACCCCGTCTTCTGGACCGCCCCGATATTCAAAAAGACAGTTGCAAATGCTCTAAAAGGGGCATCGGGACGTCCGATGATATCCACTAAACATTAGGACCTCCTCGTGCCGAGTCAACTTCGGAATCGTATGGCTGCTAGTGTGGAACATGACCAAGAGTACATATGCATCTTCACGCGCGATGAAACGAAGAATTCTGGACAACATTCTCGTGAAAAGGAGCGTAACAAAGAAGCCACCGTTCACTAAGAACAACCTCAAAGATAGGTCGTTGTTCAAAAGAAGTACAAGGATAGAATAATGGGGCAAAGTTAATTTCTCCAACAAAACCTCTTTTTCACTGTTTGAGCCATATAGAAGATCGACTGTCCGGAGAAGAAATGGAGAACGCTACCATGAGTCCTACATCGTTCTACAGTGAAGCATCCTCCGACTATTCATGTATGGGGATGCAGCTACTCCAAGGGAACTGTCCCCCCCACCCCCACCCCTCGTATATTTCCCAAAATATCGCAATGAAAAAAGAATGGTACCGAAATGTCTCCCCAATAACACATCTTACCAACGGCCCAGGACCCATTTGGTTAAGATCCAGGCGTACTCGAACGTAATGGAGCACCGTGTCTTTGAGCAAAATGTAACAAAGTCGCTTGAACAACATCACATTGAAATACTGGCTCCTTGGCATGTGTTGATTCCTAAAAAGTAGAGGGACAAAGAGAAGCTCACAAACTGTGACAACTGCCTATCATTAGTAAGCCAAGAATGGATTGTATCGATCAGAAGATTCTCCACAAGTTGATACCCAGGAAGCTAAATCAAGTTGCAGATAACATATAAAGAAAGACCAAACACACTAAATATTAACTTTAGGAAATAAATGTATTTTGGTATATTAAACTTATGATTTATGTACATATCATTGTAGTAGTGGTTCGCCAGCCTGCTTTTGCCTAGGCGGATCCCGACCGGATAATGAAGTAGACATAAAGGTCAATATGACAATCGCTGGTGACCCCGAGGACACCAGAAGCTATTATGTTTTGACACTAAACAGCGTTCAGGTGGAACCTTCGTCGCCCCGGGGCAGACAGATCTGTTCCGCGTCAGAGGTATGTGGATATAGATACCTATCCGTCGGATTCCTTGGGACAGAGAGTGTGTGTTGTGTTTTGAAGACGGTAGAGGAAAGAAAGCAGTGTTGTAATTGGCTATGTATGTAATGAGAAGTGTAAGATTTACCCACCCCCAGTACGGGGCTGAGCACAGCGCCTCCACCAATTGATAGCCAAATCTCTACGTGCGCCTATGTTTGTGTCCGCTCTTGCAGGAATCGAACCCGGTACCGCGACGCTAGTGGACCAACGTCGTATTAACTCGGGTAGCAAGAGCTCTACATATCATTGTAGTTGCCCTCTATTCTGCCATATAATCACGCACTTAGTATTGGGGAGTAATCTGAAGTAAGGAAGTATATGAACCACGAAATTTTGGAGGATTTTCTCTGCCAAAACTTAGGCTTATGGCTGTTTGTTACGGTTTGCTATGAAGAGCTCGAGTTCACGAGTTTTGTTGCAAATACCATGTATTTTCATTTGCATGATACCCAGTGGTGTGTTTGTGCGTAGGGGTTGCGGGTGGGGCAATTTGCAGAGGCAGGGCCATTGTGTTGTGTATTTGTTTTCGTTAAGTGTTGTGTATGGTAGGTATATCCACTTTGTTCATGTGTTGGATCGGAGAGAAATGTAACTTCGGGTTAGGGGTGGTATATGGTGCAGTATTATGTTTGCGGAAAGCGGTTGGTCTTTATGTTCCCACTGAGGTTAAGTCTGAGGCTCGTGGCTGCCAGTGGGCTCAGAGGATTAAAAGGAGGAGGGGGGTTAGGTGCAGAGACTGCATGTCCGCACAAACTGGGCAAACTTGATCGTGAAAGTTTTGACTTTCATTCATTCGTCAGCATTATAGACCCCTATTTAATTCTTTTGTGCCATACTTTTAAGTGATTTTAAATCTTTTCAACTTACCGCCTCCCCCACCCCACACACACACCTCCCCTCTGGAGTAATAAAATTGACACAGCACACCATGTGTTTTCAGAAGACATCACACACTTTAAAGAAAGTATTTAAAGCATCCCTAATAAATCTTTGACTCACCTAGTTGTGAAAAGGGTCACCCATGGTGAAACTGGTTCCCTTACTCGTTAAGAGAACTATAATTTAGAGGTATGAGCGTTAAGAGAAGTATTTCTGAATTTACCAGAACAATAAATTAGAGGTTTGGCCGTTAAGAGGTATATCTGCATTTATTGAAACAATAAATTAGAGATGTATTATATATATATATATATATATATATATATATATATATATATATATATATATATATATATATATATATATATAATTTTAAATAATATGACGTGTGATAAATAATATTTTAAAGGCCCAAAGAAATGAAACTGGTGACACAACCCGGATAAACGCTAAGAAAATTATTATTAAGTGTACCATTAAAGCTTAAGAAGGAAAATGGGATGTATAGTAACACAAAAATAGGGGCAAATTATTTTAACCGTATAAGAAAATGAATAAAGGAGTTGGATTCGAACCTGTGTCATTAAGCGCTCTTCGCTAAAATGACCACGACGCTCATCGCCATAGCTACCATATATATATATATATATATATATATATATATATATATATATATACATATATATATATATATATATATATATATATATATATATATATATATAAGCGTTAGTTAGATTAAAAATAGTTTCACTGCCATATTCATTTACCCAAAAGTGGGGTGTTATGTGCTCCATATATTCCGTGCCCTCCTAGCCCTAACATCTGCTTTTGCGTCCACTCCGAAGCCTACAGGATCTGCGGCTATAGATCCTGCACACATCTTCCTATATCCTCACCACTCTGCGTGAGATGCCCTGATTGATTCTCGCTTTAATTTTTTTTATCCATATTGAGTACAAATACCCTCCTTTGTTGTGTTTTCATGAATCATCCTTCGGAGGAGTACTGAAACTTATAACCTTTCCATTCGTTTCTAAGAGTACTATTAGTAACGAAAGAGCAGTGTTGCAAGCGCATTCCTACACTCTCGTAAGGAGTGTTTGGCCAAAAGAAATGGGATTGAGTGCAATTGTGTAATATACTTCAATAAATGTGAATCGTGTATTAGAGTACAATCTCGAAAGAGGGATCAGTGCATCGTGTGGGCATGAAGTCATCTCTCAGATGGATAGAGAGGTGGGAAAAGGAGGCAAACAGGCATACAAATAGACAGATAGACAGAGAACGAGGGAGAGAGAGAGATATGGGTACACAGTTTAAAAGCAATTTGATTCCAATGCTTAACCTCCCACACACACACCACCCCGTGTCCCCAAACATGCTTAAGTGGACAGCAATTTACGACGCGATGAAGACAGTTGCCCGTTCACGTAGTGCCCCCATTGGAAGGGGGGGGGGGTAATTAAGTGCCTTAATTTTATTTCAGCTTCTGAAAGTGTGCCACGGTATGTGTGCACGTACGATCTCGAATCCCCTACTCGACCAAAGTGGCGTGTTCTCGCTGTGTGAATGAGAGGGGTGATAAGAGGGGAAATAAAGGACAAGGGTAAGAACAGGTACCCCAGCCCCTAACCTTCCCTAATCCCTAATATCGTGTGTGTCCCGCGAGTCCTCAAAGAACGAATCCGATCTTAATTCCCACCCCTTTCGCCCCAAACACCCACACATACACTCACACCACCATGCAGTTCCTTTGTTTTCGTGTATCCTGGTATGGATGGCCTCCTTGGCCTTTTTTGCAGGATCATTACCACGGGGAAGGGCGGCATTCCCCACTCAAAACCTACTTTGATGTCCCTGGTTAGTGGCTCACCAATGCCACTAGAACTACCTCACTCTCCCACACATTTTACGCCCTATCCATCACAACGCCACACATCATTTTATCTACGCTTAATGCCACTTAATAATGATATGCTGCTATGGGTTGTAGTCTCGTCCAGTGAGGGTTGGTCACTGTGCAGAAAGCTGCTACCACACACCTTCACACATTCCCTCCATGCAGACTTATCGTAGACTATATTATCCATTTGGTTGTCGGTTAATCCGTTCTCTCATTCGTAAGATTCACATAGCCAATCTAACACTTCACTGTATCGATTTTCCTTCTCCTTACATAACATATTTTCCCTACCATACACTAAGTTTGGTACCAGCATACTTCTATGCAACTTCCTGACATATTCTTCACTCACTCTCGAATCGCTCCTGAGATCTTCATACCATTCATAACCTTGTTGTACGCTTCCTGATCCGTTCCGCTACCATTTTGCCAAATGGCCTTGATAATTAAAAATAATCACACTCATTCAAGACACACCACCCACTTTAAAATCACACATACACATGCTCGCTAATACATACCATCACTACTATTTTCTGACTTTTAGTTCATTCCTCTAATTTACTCTGTCAAATTATTGGATCTACATTTCCAAACTCCATCTCATTCAGCCACTAACACGAAATCATCAGCATACACTATAAGGTTTCTCACACACACGCGTGCACACATGCTTGCTACTATATACCATCACTTTACTATTTTCTGACTCATTCCCTCTTAAATGAGTTCCGGTTCCGATCCGGAGCTTCATTCATTTTCCACCCAAACGCTTCATTAACTGATTTTTTATTCCTCGAATTAATTATTCATCTTTTTTCTCTTTTGCCTCTTTATAAACATATTTCCGCATCTCTCTCACATGTTCATCTGCTTAATAAACAACCTACTACGCAATTTTTTCCTTCTCTACTCCATGTTTCACATTGTTTTTCCGTCGGTTATTTTTCCGCTTTGTCCTACCAGTTTTAGTTCCCCCACACAGCCGTTGCATTACCCGCTATCCCTTCCTTCACTTTGCTCCTCATATAGTTGATACCCATGTCATGCTCATTTCTTACTTTCAAGCATGTCTACATATTATTCCTTCTTTATCTGACTCAACAGCCTTTTATAACTTCTGCACTTCTTTTCACCCAGACACTAATCAATTCACTCTTAAACAACACTATCTTGTTGCCAGATATCCTCGTGCTAATGCCACTTGCGGCTTTCAACCTCAGTACCTAACCCATACGTATTTATGCACACCCTCGAACTGAAAGAACGTATCTGTCACACACTAGTTTCATTCACTCTATATATACCAAAACTCATTTCACACTCTGTTAACTCATCGTCCATTAATGTCCTTTATGACCAACCAACCGATACCAATTCCCTCTTCCAACCCCACCATCCATCCCAAGTCATTCCAGAACCCCTACATCTCACCCTCACTTCTATCATGCAGAACTTAACGCTTGTAAATCCTAACTTCACCCATATACGCGATTTCTGAGCTCATAAATTCATACCAAACCATCGATCGCACCATGCTACTCTCTTTCATAAAGTACTGCCGCATCTTTACCCCTGGTATCACGATTCACACTTAATCGCATCGCTAAACTCTTCATTCTCTTTCTTGTTTGTCTCACATAAAGCATTGATCTTCAATCTCCCTCTTTTTTTCATATTCGCTACCTCTTCCCTCTTTCCCTCTTCTTAATCCACATATTGCTGCGGATTAAGTAACATGGCTGGACGGAGCCGGGCCGGGCTCCCCCCGCCCAATACCCTGCTTGCGTATTGCACTGGCCTCCCCAGTCCAAAGGCCCCTATTTGAGCTTAGTGGCTACATATGATCTAGGTCCATTGACGTCATATCCCGATATAATTTCTTAAAAACATAATATGAGCCCTATTCGCCTACCCCACATGCCCGAAGCATCACATTTACAATCCCCATAAAGGTCCTTCAGACATCCTACCTCCTTCCCATCATCCCTTCAGTTAAGCAAGCATGAAACTACCCTAAACCTCCCTTCCTCATCCCCTCTGTTAAGGGAGCAAGAAACGTCGAGAAATTTCCCTCCTCCCCTCGCCCATCCAAACAGATGTCTCAATACCCACTTCTCATTTCAATACCCCACTACTCCTTATTAAATACCGTGCTCTTTCCTTAGATATAATGGTGGATGCTTAAGTAATATAATAGAAAAAACTGCGTGGTTATCCGGTTAGGCAATCTCTCTGTTTACGCGTGAAGCGACGCGAGGAGATAAAAGCTTGTGGTCGTCGAAGCAACAAGCGAGAAAAGAGAAGAAACGTGCCACAAACGGAGCTTCTTTTTTTTTTTTACTCGTAAAAGATAACACTGGTCAACAGCCAAAATGGTTCCCATATGAGATTATGCTCACACAACTAATTCCATATTGCTGAATTGGAATCTATTTGTATTGTTCTATCAGACTAGGTTTTATAAAAAAAAATGATAGGTTTTTTGGGGGGTTGTTGACCAGTGAATGTGACAAAGGAAGAAAAATGAGGGATAAATGAGAAAAGAATTATAATGATAAAGGATTTGGTTGCATTAGTAAATCGGGTGAACTCTATCGAAGTCCGGTCGTACAGGAAGTCGTTCGTCATAATAGCAAAAGTTAATCAAAAGGGGGCGAATTTGATCAGACTATCGGAGGTAATGGTAAAAGCCTAAACGGTTGTACTAATTGAAATTGTGAGTTGCTATTTGAGTTAGATAACTTAATCAGTACTAGAAATAACGGCTTCGAGTTTATTCACAAAAGCTTTAACATTGAGAAAAAAGAGAACTTTTTCTATTATAAAACCAGGCAGTGGCTTCGCTACTCCCCCCTACGCGGGAAGCTTGCGCTTCGCTACTAAGATTAAAATGTAAAATCTAAAAAAAGCAGCCATGGTTATTTTTTTATAAATTTTCTGAACTTCGCCAATTATAATAATTTTAAAAAGGAACTCTAAAGTAAATTCCACCCCCTTTCAAAATATCCCGTTGCTAAAATATAGTTATAGAAGAAGATATATAAAAATAAATTTTATGAACTTCACCATTTGTAATTCTTTGAGTTTTAAAAAGTTCACAAAATTTCGATACTTATATTTATTTCTGAATTTCACCATTTTGTTTTTTTATATTATAAAAGAATTATTAGAAATAACTTTGAAAAAAGAAACATAATTCATAACCAAACTAAGATGAAATTATTATTCAAATACTCAAAAAATCCCCTTCTTAAATTATAGAGTTAGTGATGATGATGATGATTACTCAAATATAGAATAATTTCCCCTCGGAAGTCGTTCAAAGCATCTCGGGTTATATGTCTGAGGATATAATTAATAAATACAACTATAAAATACAACCTGAAAAGAAAGTAAAAGAAAATAAAACAATATAAATAAATAAATTAGTAAGTGAAAGAAGAGGATGCTAATAATATTATTAATACTATATCCCCTCTCTCTCTCTCTCTCTCTCTCTCTCTCTCTCTCTCTCTCTCTCTCTCTCTCTCTCTCTCTCTCTCTCACTCTCTCTCTTTTCTTTTGCAAAATAATTGGAAGATAATCATTATTGCATTATTTACTCTCTCTCTCTCTCTCCCCTCTCCCCCTTTTCCTCTCCATTCTCCTCCCCCCCCCCTCTCTCTCTCTCTCTATCTATCTATCTATCCCTTCCATCCACTCTTAGATTTGCTCGGGTTGATCATAGTCTCTGCTACTTCCTAGTTCTGGAAATGTGTGAGGAAGACGAGAATAAAAAGGGGGAATAGGATAACAAATGGTAGAGAATGAGGAGAGAAGAATGCAAGGAAGTGCTCCTTGCTAAGAGACGAAGGAGAACGCGCGAATAATCGCCTGCCCACAACAGATGATTTAATAGGCTAATGAATACATTTGACCACTCAATAGGTTCATGAGCACAATAGATGATTAATAGGCTTATGAGTACATTTGACTACTCAATAGTTTCATGAACACAATAGATGATTTAATAGGCTTATGAATACATTTGACTACTAAATAGGTCCATGAGCACAATAGATCATTTTATTGGCTTATGAATACATTTGACTACTTAATAGGTTCATGAGCCCAATAGATCATTTAATAGGCTCATGAATACATTTGATTACTTAATAAGTCCATGAGTCTACCTGCTTAGACAATAGGCTCATGAATACATTTGACTACTTAATCGGTTAATAAGTCAAGTTGGTTAGCCAATAGGCTAATGAATACCTTTAAATAACTAATAGCTCAATAGGCTCATTAATACATTCGACGAACTAATAGATTCACGAGTACACTTAGTCAATAGGCTCCTTAATACGCTTCTTTACCTAATAGGTTCCTGAGTACACTTGATTAGTGAATACGCTCATGAAAATATTTGACTACCTAATAGGTGTCTGAGTACAATTGGTTAGTCAATACGCTCATGAATTCATTTGACTACCTAATAGGTCCATGAGCACAATAGATGATTTAATAGGCTCATGAATACATTTGACTACTTAAATGGATAATAAGTACAGTTGGTTAGTCAATAGACTAATGAATACATGTGAATAACTAATGGTTTCATTATTCCACTTGGTTAGTCAATATGCGTATAAGTCCGATTGGCTCGCCGATATTCGCCTGAGTACAGATAACTATTCAAAAGGTTTTCGAGTACAAATGTTAGTAGGATTACTGGAATAACTATTTAATCAATAGGCTCAGGAATAGAACCCATTGCTCACTAAGATACCGAGTATAATCGACGGTGAATGTGTGTGACGTCATAAGTGTTGATAAAATGTAATCGTCTAAACAAACACATACAACCCTCCCCCATTTTGTATTGCAGGGATGAAATACACCCCAGTCTTCCTCACTCCCCCATTCGCCCTGTCCTCTCACACTTACTTTCAACACTCGCACGTAGCTCCATCTCATCTTTACTTACCCGATAAAATGTCCCACGAGATAATCCCCTCCCCCCTCCCTCTCTACCCCAAATCTCCATTCATCTCCACATAATGAAAATCGACTCCTGGGTATATCATTATTAGCGGAGTTGTTTAGCTCGTAAGTGCCCGATCACGTTTCGTGGCATTTCCTTCTGAGAATGCCAATCAGTGTCTTGGGTGCCACTACAAAGTGATAATTTATAATCTAGGAAAGGGGTCGTGCTAAACAACGAGGACACTGCAAGTGATTAAGCGATAACACCCTTATGTTGAGAGATGCAAGGCCTAAGACAAGTTTTATCCATGTAAACATTCTAGAAAAGATGTAGAGACGGTTGTAAAGCGAAGGCAGTGTAGAAATGTAGATTGCTTTTAAAAGGAATGCAGCACAGAGATGTAGAGAATCCTCTAAAAGAATGCATCATAGATGTGTAGAGACTCCTTTAAAAGGAATGCACTACAGACAAGATGTAGACACTTGTAAAAGGAACGCATCAGAGAGAAGATGTATAGAGGCCTGTCAAAGGAAGGGAGCACGGAGAAATAGAAAGGCCTGCAAAACAAGGCACCACAGAGGAGATGTAGAGACGTCTGTAAAAGCAAGACAGCACAGATGAGATGTAGAGACCCCTATAAAAGGACGGTACCACAATGATGTAAAGATCTTGCAAAAAAAACAGCACAGAGAAGATGTAGAGGCGTCTTTAAAAGGAAGGCACTGCAGAGATGTAGAGATTTCTCTAAATTCTAAAAGAAGACATAATAGAGATGTAGAGACGCTTGCAAAAGGAATGCATCACAGAAAAGATGTAGACGGCCTTTAAAAGGAATGCAGCACAGATATGTAGAGAGGCCTTTAAAAGGAATTTATCACAGAGACGATGGGAGATCTTTAAAGGAAATGCATCAAAGAGATGTAGAGGCGCCTATATAACGAAGGCATCACAGATTTTGATGTAGCCAGAAAAAGATATTCACGCCTTGATCTTAACGACATTAACAAACTTCATCTTCCTTAAATCTACGGCTAAGGGCTACTTTTTTCAAACCAAGAAATCTTTCATACAATAAGTACCAACAAGGAAAAGTACAACTCAATTATGGGGAAGATGTATATACTAGTACCACGAATAGTGGTAATTATAGTGGTATAGAAGTAATAGCTGCTGAAATACAAAAGAGAATAGTAATTAATGTGTGATGCAAAATTAACAAGGTGGTCGGGAATGTGTGGTTCAAGCTGGTTGAGAAACTTGGGTCTAAGAGGCGTGACAATTCGAGAGAGAGCACTAGTTTGTCTCAGGGCGCTGGGTTTGATAGGCCATACCGCTTCCCCCTGGTTTCATTTGTAGCGGGGGCATTACCCCTGGTACACCATCTGCCCTTATAGCGGGAGGCTGAGAAAACTGGAGATTAAAGAAGAGGTGTGGTTGGTTTTAGGGATTGAGGGAACACTAGACAGATCGCTACCAGGAACATTCAAGACCAGGAGAACCTGTTTGTCATAACCTGCCCCTCCTTCAGAGTTAAGGCGGGTCCCCTGGAATGCTCAGGGCCGGGAGGAGATGCAATCCTTCAGGTGTCAGCTGCAGCTTCTACCCACGATACCCTTACGGGGATGTTCGGTGAAAGTGGCTTCATTATCTGTGAGCGAATGGCCTCTGGAAGGCGAACGAGAGATCTCGAGTGAGGGCAGTGCGAATGGTCGGGTGGGGTGGTTGGGCCAACTCTTACTCTCTTTTTCTCTGTCTTTCTTTCTCTCACTCTATATCTATATCTCTTCCCCTCTCTCTATATCTCTATATCTCCTCCTCTCTATATATCTTTATCTCCTCTTCTCTCTATATATCTCTATCTCTCCTCTTCTCTATATAATAATAATAATATGTATTTATAATGCACCCTTCAGGGCTGTTAGCCCTCCCATAGCTTTCTCTCTATATATCTATCTATCTCTACTCTCTATATATCTCTATCTCTCCTCCTCTCTATATATATTTATCTCTCCTTCTTTCTATATATCTCTATCTCTCCTCCTCTATATATAATAATCATAATATGTATTTATAATGCGCTCTTCAGGGCTGTTAGCCCTCCCAGAGCGCAGGTTGTGTAGCGAGTGTAGAGAAAGTTTACAGGAGAGAGAAAGCAATTCTGAAGAGATGAGTCTTCAGGAGACGTTTAAAGGGGGTGGAGAAGATCGGACTTCGGCAGGAAGAGTATTCCAGAGTCTAGGAGCACAAACTGAGAAGAAACGGTCACCCATCGAGCAGAGGACAGAACGAGGAGTGTTCAGGAGGGAAGCGAGCTTAGACCGGAGTGCACGAGGAGTTTGACGGTTGGAGAGGGCAGACGAGAGATAAGGTGGAGCCTCGAGGTTTAGGGCCTTGTAAGCGATGAGAAGAACTTCATAGTGAGTACGAAGCGAATGGGTAACCAGTGTAGCTCCTGTAACAGATGCATCGAAGGAGAGAACTGGGAGCGGCGAAGAAGGAGCCGGGCATCTTAGTTTTGAACTAGTTGTAGGGGGCGAAGTGACGAAGAAGGGAGATTCACTAGAAGAGAATTGCAGTAATCTAAGCGTGAGGTGACGAAAGCATGAATAGCAGTCTCAAGGCTTTGTCGATCAAAATGGGATCAAACACGTGAGAAGTTGAGGAGGAAACCAAGAAAAGACTTACAGATTCGATGGATGTGCCGTTTAAACGAGAGTTGCTCGTCGAAAATAACACCAAGAATCCTGATGGTAACAGAGAAGGCGACATTGGTTTCCCCAAGGTTAAGGGAGGGGAAAAGAGCTTTAGATTTCTCCACCATCGAAGCGATGCCAACAAGGAGAACTTCAGTTTTATCGTGGTTAAGTTTGAGAAAGTTGGCAGACAGCCATTCGTTTATGGAGGTGTTGGCTGAAAGGAGCTTGGTAATTGATTGAGAGAAGGACACAGGGGATGAGGAAGGGCCCAAATTGTGAAGAAGGGAGCCAAGAGGAAGTAACTAGATGCGAAAGAGGAGGGGACCAAGGACTGAGCCCTGAGGCACCCCAAAATGAATGGGCGTGGGCTCGGAGAAAAGGTTATCGAGCGCGACCGACTGAGTGCGGGAGGAGAGATATGAGCGGAACCAATCAAGTGCAGAGCCCGAGAGACCAAGGAAAGTGTGAAGACGATCAAGCAGGATAGTGTAGTCGATGGTGTCGAAATCAGAGAAGAGGTCTAGGAGGACTAAAATGGACGTACAACCCCTATCGGTTGTTCTACGTAAATCGTCTGAAACATTAAGAAGAGCGGTTACAGCAGAGTGCTTCGCTTTGAACCCCGATTGGTACATTTCATCGTTATTGCAGTTAGAAATATGGTCATAAAGGCGAGAGATAACCACTCTCTCGAGGACCTTAGAGAGGAATGGAAGCTGTGAGATAGGGCGCTAGCTAGATGGTTCAGAGGGGTTAAGGTGTGGTCTTTTGAGGATAGGATGAATTGAGGCATGTTTGAAGGAAGATGGAACCACCCTTGTGGCCAGAGAAGTGTTACTGAGATGAAGAATCAGTGGGAGGACAGCAGGGAGAATTTGGTGGAGTTTGGGTGGAAAGACGTCATTAGGGGATCCAGGTTTGTTTGAGCGTGAGATCAGGGCAGTTACTTCCTCAGAGGACGCCCGAGTGAGGACATTAAGTGGCAATGGAGTATGGTCAGGGAGAACAGCATGGGCTTATTCAGACGACTGAGGTAGTACGGCGCGAAGGTTAATACCTTTATCAGAGAAAAAAATAGAAAGAGTAGAGGAATTGATGGGGGAGGCAGTGGGGGAAGTGGGGCTAGGCGAGGAAAGACGAGAGAGGAGACGAAAGATAGTCCGAGGGTCATTCTTGCTCTCAGACAAAAGTTTGGGTGAATGAGCCTCGCGCGCTGATTTTAATTTGGAAGAATAAGTCGAGGTAGCAAGGCGATAGGCAAGTGAGAGGGAAGCCGTGTCCTGCCCACGGGGGCGTACTTTACGAAGGGCTCGTTCATGAGCACGTAAGGACCTCCTTGAATGAAAGAGTTCCATGGTGAACCAAGGGGAGCGGTGATGACGGTTTGAAGAAGGAGTGATAGGGGGGCGTGCGCGTCAAGGCAGGCGAATAATGATTGGTGCAGAGAGTTTAAGGTTTGGTCAAGTGAAGCAGTAGTATCAATGGAAGGTAGGGCAGAAACAACGTCGTTAAAGAGAGAAGTAGTATATCTCTATCTCTCCTCCTCTCTCTCTCTCTCTCTCTCTCTCTCTCTCTCTCTATATATATATATATATATATATATATATATATATATATATATATATATATATATATATATATATATCCTCGCCCCTCTCTCTCTCTCTCTCTCTCGTTCTTCTCTATTTATCTATCTATCTCTCTCTTCTCTTCTTTTCTTTTTGCGCGGATCTATCGACTACATCCTAAGGCCTAAGTCACCGAAATGATCTTATAGCCTAATGCTCAGCTAGATTTTTTCAAATTACGATCAAAAGAAAAAGCCCTCCAAAAGAACAAAACCACAAACAAAAACAAGAATCAGAAGAGGAAGAAGGAAGCCCGCTCCGGCGTTGGGCGGAATTGGTGTCCGAAAGGTGGGGAGTGTGAGGAGGAGCACCTGGCTAAAATATGTTTATGGTGTGAAGAAGTGCGTGAACGCAGTTCGCACTGTGTTTATGAGGTGGTATAGACGTGTAAGAATATTAGGTGAAGTGGGAATCGGGGAGAGAATATAAGAGAGTGGAGTATGACTCTGCGAGAAAGGGATGGAAGACCCCGCGAAACGTGTGTGGTGTGGAGAGTGGTTGAGAGGGAGAGAGTGATGGTTATGGGTGGAAGGGGCGTGGTGGGGCGGAGAGATAAACCATGAGTGAATAAGATGCCACATCGCTGAAAATGGGTATGGTTTTCAAAATGCTTAAAATTATGGTTATTAGTTGGTTAGATTTACGAAGTGGAAACCAATGAGGGTGACTCCACCAAAAACTAGGTGTGAAAAGATTGGTGGACAAAGTGATAACGGTGGGGTTGAGAAATCTTGGAAGGATAGCTGCGCAGTGCTCCCTAGTGCTATACGTCCAAATTGTGCGAAAAGATAAACCTTATAGCCCTTTACTTAACCGAATACTCACACTTTGCTTAACCCCTTACCACCCTTTACTTAAACCCATACCTACTCTTTGGTAACCCCTTAACCACCCTTTACTTAAACCCATACCCACTCTTTGGTAACACCTTAACCACCGTTTATTTAACCCCTTAACCTATCTTAGATTAAGACCCCTTAATAACTCTTTACTTAACCCAATACCTACTATTTGCTTAACCCCGTAACCACCTTTTGCTTAACCCCCTAAACGCACGTTGCACAACCCCTTAACCACCCTTTATTTAACCACATATGCACACTTTGCTTAACCCTCTAACCAGCATTAATTTTACTACATACTTGGGCATCTGGTTAACCCCATAACTACCCTTTACTAAATACCATACCTACTCATTAATTAACCCCCTTAATAACCCTTTACTTAACCCTATACCTACTTTTTGCTTAGCCCCTTAACCACCCGTTACTTAACCCAATACCCATTCTTTGCTTAACCAGTTAACCACCCTTTGCTTAACCAGTTAACCACCCTTTATTTAACCACATACCCACCCTCTGCTTAATCCCATACCGCCCATTTGCTTAACATCCTTATCGACTGTTGCTTAACCCAGTAACCACCTTTTACTTAACCTCAAACCCACCCTTTGCTTAACCCTTCAATCACCCTTTACTTAACCCCATACCCACCCTTTGCTTAAACCATTAACCACCATTTACTTGACCCATAGCGACTCTTTGCTTAACTCCTTTACCACCGTTTACTTAACCCCTTACCTAAACTGTGCTAAGCCCCATAGTCACCCTTTACTTAAGTCTATACCCACCCCATGCTTAACTCTTTAACCCCATGACCACTCTTTCTTTAACCCCATAACCACCCTTTACTTAACCCCATAGCTACTTTTTGCTTAACCCCTTGACCACCATTTACTTAACCACATACACATTCTCTGCTTAAAACTTTAACCACCAGTAACTAACCCTTTACTCCATCTTTGCTTAACCACTCAACAACCCTTTACTTAACCCATACACACCATTTGCTTAAACTTTTAACCACCCTTTACTTGACCCCATAGCTACTCTATGCTTAACCTTATAACCACCCTTTACTTAACCCCATACCTACTCTTTGCTTAACTCCATGTGCACCCTTTGCTTAACCTCTTAACCACACTTTACCTAACCCCATACCTACTCTTTGTTTAACCCCTTAACCACACTTTACCTAACCCCATATCTACTCTTTGTTTAACCCCTTAGCCAACTTTGATTAATGCCATACTTACTCTTTGCTAAATACCTTAACTACCCTTTACTAATCACATACCTACTCTTTGCTTAACCTCTTAACCACCCTTTACTTAACCCGTTACCAACCCTTTACTTAACCCCTTAACATCCCTTTACTTGACACTATACCCATTTTTTTGCTTAACCCTTTAACTATCATTTACTTAATTAACACCATACCAACTCTTTCTTAACCTATTTACCACTCTTTACTTAACCCCATACATACTCTTCACTTAACCCCTTAACCACATTTTACTTAACCCCATACCCACTCTTTGTTTAACCAGTTTACCACTCTTTACTTAACCACGTACCTACTCCTTGTTTAACCCCTTAACCACCCTTTACTTAACATCATACCTACAGTTTTGGGCAAATTAATTGGGACACCAAGAGTTTTCCTTTTTTCCAACACACCACTGTTATAGGTGATTCTTGAGTGATTAATAAGTTGTTCTGAGTACTATGACATTGGACATTGGACATATAAAGTGAGGAATATAGTAGAAGAGGGGTTTAGTAGGAGAAATAGTCGTTTTTGTTTGTGTTGTTTTGTTTCTTAGTTTTTTGTTGTTTTTTTGTTTTTTTGGCGATATTTCGCACAAAAATTTGGGGAAGTATTTACTAAAAACTAAAATTAACAAATGCTAATTTAGTGGCTAATTTCGCTTGGCTTTGTTCGTGATTTGTGTTTTGAATTGGGTTTTTTTACTTTAAGTGAACTTTGGGTCGACGTCAATGTCAATCGGTAGTCTGCTGCTTTTAAACGATATTGGTCGTCTTATGTTGTGTAAGTTGTCAAAGTCAATGTGCTCGAGCACAAACTCGAGAGGGAGGTGCCGGTGCACCTTGTCCCAGATTTTGGTTGCTCTGAGGTGAAGCTCCACGTTTATGGGGGTCATCCCCAGTTCACCATGGATTTCACTCTGCCTTCTCCCTTTTCTCCTTCGGGCTCCCGTAATGATATATACTGCCTTATTCTGGACCCTTTGCAGTTTAAGGACTTGGGTCTTGGAAACTACGTTTATAGGGACCGGGGGGTACAGGAGTTTTGAGCGAATGCACGCATTATAAATTTTAAGTTTGTTGGAGGTGCTCAGGTTTACGAATTTGAAAAATTCACCCAAGTCCCTCCGTGCATTCTGTGTAGTTTTTGCTGCATGATTCCTATACACACCAGTCGTAATATGTAGTCCCAGAACCGTGCCCTCCGTGCGGTATGGGATGCGTGCACCCCCCACACGGATGTCTGCCAGTGTCCTTCGGAATAATGGAATTACACGGAACTTTTGGGCATTGGTGGATATCTTTCATCTTCTCTCGAAAGAGTTGATGTTTTCGATTTCCACTGCCGTACTCTGTGCCATGAAATTCGCTTTCCGATAAGGCCCCGTACATATCATTGTTATGTCGTCCGCAAATTGGACGTACAAGGAACCTTCAGTCAGAGGTTGGGGAAGGTCAATGGTGTAAATGTTATCGAGCAGGGGACTGATGCACCCGCCTTGCGGCACCCCCGCCTCGAGTTCGAACTCAGGGCCACTATAACCTTCAATACTCAAAAACGCCCTCCTCTCCATTCGTAGTCACAAAGGATCCTCTCAAGTATGGGATTGAGGCCCAGTTGTAAGATCTTGTAATGTAGGCCTCTCCTCCATACTTTGTCAAAGGCCTTTTTGACATCGCGTAGCACCAGATTTAAGTGGTGTTTTTCTGATTTTACTTTTGCCAACTTCTTGGTAATTACGTCTAGCACCGTGTTTGTTCCTCGCTTCGCTCGGAAGCCATGCTGCTGGTTGTTGTGAGAATTATTATTCTCGAGGAACGCATTTACCCTATTGGCCAATATCTTCTCCAAGACTTTCCCTGAAAATTCTAAGAGAGATATAGGCCTGAAGAAGTTAGCTGGACTGTCCGGTGGTTTACGGGCTTTTGGAATGAATATCATTTTCGCTACCTTCCAGTGGTCAAGGAAGTAACCCACATTCAGGCACGCGTTCATGATATTCATGAGCCCCAATAAGATGTTGGGCGGGGCTCGAATAAAATTCTCCTTCGTCAGTCCTGTACGCCCCGGTGCTCGCTGTCGAAAGGACTTTAAGGTCATTGAGAGTTCCTCGGCAGTAATTCTACCGCCGAGTCCTTCCATTTCCCTATCCCGTGATACGCAATGGTGAGGGTGGGTTCTGTGTATTTGATCATTCAGGTCGTTTATAATTTCGTCTTCGAAGTCTAAATCGAAGTCATCATTCTCTTCCGGGGATATCTTAAATATAGATGCCCAAAAGAGTCTGAATTCCTCTTCGATTCTTTCCACGTCCGAAATTTCAGTGTCATCACGTCTAAGCTTAATAGTCTTTGGTGGTTGTCCGCCTTTTAGTCGTTTAACAGTCTGCCAGAATGTACGTAAGTCGGTTTCTACGTTCAGTCTGTCAATTAAATTATTACAGAGTACATACATTCTGTTGGTCCCTTATAAGAGTCATTAGTTCGTAACGAATGAGTCGTGTTTCTCGGTGTGTTGATGTTGGGGCCAGTGAGGTTCACTTCATTGATCCGTTCCCTATACTCCCTCGCGAGGGATTTCATTCTAGGGGTCCATGAGGGGGCAGGGAAAGTTTTATATTTAACTCGGGGGATGGCTTCCTTGTCGGCTTTTAATAAATTTTCATTCATTTTATCCAACTCCTCGTCAATTTCTTATAGGGAGGCATTAATTAAGGATTCTGGGTTATAACTTTCGAGGAGTTGTTTATACTTATCCCAGTTGGCTCGAGCGTAGCTCTTCCGCTCTGGGATAGGGATTTGAATGGTGGTCGCTGGGAATAGGGGGGCCCGGCTTAATGAAGTAATTATATGGGAACATATTGCTGGTTAGTACAATATCTGGTTTGGTGGCTGACCTGTCAGTGATGAATGTGGGGTAGTCTGGTCCAATTCTAGTCATAATGTGTCTATCAATAAGTGTCTCGAGATTCCTGCCTGCTGGGTTGGTCGACGTATAACCGGAGGCAGCGCTTCTTGCATTGAGGTCACCGGCAAAGAGAACGGTTCTGCCGTGACCACCTAGCTGCAAGAAGTTGGGAAGGGGCAAATACCCCTTTCCTTGGGGATTGCTACCCCGTTGCCAGGACTAGGGGTCCCACTGCCGTACGGACCTTCACAGCGAGGTAAGATTCGTCGAGTCCACTTATTGATCTGAAGTCAAGACCTCTTTTCACAGCTATAGCGCATCTGTCAAAACGTTCTTCGCTGTGATTTTTGGTCAAGACTTCGTAGGGAAAAATTTTTAGTGTGTTTGCGTCATTTATTCCATGTTCGGAAATAAATATAACGTCTGGGTCGCATTGTTTCAATACATTTCCGTACACTGTCTGTTTATTTTTTCATCCGTCAGAGTTAAAGTGTAATATTTTTAGAGTCGTCATTGTATAGTTCACTTAAGGGTTCTTGAGTGTGATATGATGTTTTTTAGGACTTATTCTCTTACGAGCTCAGGTCCTTGTGGAGTGTTAGGTGGCGTGATAGTTTTACCTGTACGTTTTTTCCTGTATTTGCCGTCAGTAAGGGTGACAAAGGTATCCGGAGTCAGTTTAACCAAGCCTTGGAGTAAGAGTACTATGATGTTTCAGGCGTTTATTTTATATAGATTTCGCCAAATGGTAACACTTGGCAGCACTCGGTTGCCAAGGACAACGAACAAAACAAAGACTCTAATGTGTGCAGTCATTAACCGGCTACCTCGTGGGATAGATCTTACTTCCAGGAAGAGACCATAGGTTGTAAAACTGCGTGAAGATACTGGTACGAGTATATCAGTTCGGAAGAGAGCCAGTAAGCTGAGGCTGACAAAGTTGACTGTGGGTCGAATCATCAATAGGAACGAAGTCACCGGTTATCCAGAAGTGAAAAGACGTAGACGATTTGGTCGAAAAGGAAAAACAAATGCACACCTTGGCAAAATATTGCTACGCAATAGTGTAAAAGACCCGCGAAAGACAAGCCAAGATTTACAGTGTGATTTATTAGCTCCTGGTATCCACATCGACTCGTCAACTATTCGCCGGCAGAACTGCGCGAAGACCCATAAAGAAGACTCTAGTTACCGCTGGTATAATGATGAAACGTTAGACTTTGGCCAAGAAACACAAAGAATGGACCAAAGAAGATTGGAAAAAGGTGATATTCTCTGACGAGACCCACTGCAAAGTACATGGGATCCGATCACAAGTCGTGAGGCGCAGTGTAGGAGAACCAGTGAGAGCGGGGCACATCCAGCAAGCCCCAAAACACCCCCATAAGAAGATGTTTTAGGGTATTTTCACGGCAAATGGACTAGAACGACTGGTACCATTGGAAGGAATGATGAATTCCGACAAGTACAAAGCAACTTTAAGGAAGCATCTACTCCCGACACTTCGTGAACGCTTTCCGAACAGGATACCGCCCCATGCACGTCTCAAACAAACATGCAATGTTTCTTCCTGACCCAAAAAGATTACGGTACTGGAATGGCCTGGAAATTCACCAGACCTTAATCCAATTGAGAATCTGTGGGCAATCATCCAGCGGAGGACCATGGCGAAGGACGTCTCCACAATGGAAAAGCTTATCTGTGTTGTTATACCTGCCTGGTACCACGATGAGCAAGTACGGAATATGAGGCAGAAATTGGCGTAATCCATGCCAAATCGGATTGCTGAGGTTATTAAAGCAAAGGGAGGACATTTCTTATTAAATGTCGGCATTAAGATGATTTGCAGGCTATGATTTTTAGAATAATACAGGATTAGTGAAATGTGGCGTCTTTCTATCACTGTCCCAATTAATTTGCGCAGCACTGTACTCTTTGCTTAACTCCTTTTCCACCCTTTACTTAACCCGACGCCCACTCTTTGCTTAACCACTTAACCACCCTTTGCTTAACCCCTTTAACACACCTTTAATTAACCCCACATCCACTCTTTGCTTAACCCCTTAACCACCCTTTGCTTAACCCTTCTACCACCCTTTACTTAACCCCACACCCACTCTTTGCTTAACCCCTTAACCACCCTTTACTTAGCCTCATAACCACCCTTTGCTTAGCTCCATACGTACCCTTTGCTTAAACCCTTAACCACCTTTTGGTTAACCCCATACCTACTATTCGCTTACCCCCTTAACCGCTCTTTACTTAACCACATACCCACCCTTTGCTTAACCTCATACCCACCCTTTGCTTAACCTTATACCCACCCTTTGCTTAACCCCTTAGCCACCATCCATTTTACTAAGACCCACCCTTTGATTAACCTCTTAGCCATCATCTATTTTACCAAGACCCACCCTTTGCTTAAACCATTAACCGCCCTTTACTTAACATGATACCCACCCTTTTCTTAACATCTTAACCACCCTTTACTTAACCCCATACCTACCCTTTGCTTAACCCCTTAGCAAACCTTTAATTAAACCTATACCCACTCTTTGCTTAACCCCTTAACCACCCTTTACTTAGCCTCATACCCACCCTTTACTTAGTTCCATACCTACCCTTTGCTTAAACCCTTAACTACCTTTTACTTAACCACTACCTACTATTTGCTTACCCCCTTAACCACTCTTTACTTAATCACATACCCACCCTTTGCTTAACCTCATACCCACCCTTTGCTTAACCTCATACCCACCCTTTGCTTAACCCCTTAGCCACCATCCATTTTACTAAGACCCACCCTTTGCTTAACCCCTTAGCCACCATCTATTTTACCAAGACCCACCCTTTGCTTAAACCATTAACCGCCCTTTACTTAACATGATACCCACCCTTTTCTTAACATTTTAACCACCCTTTACTTAACCCCATACCTACCCTTTGCTTAACCCCTTAGCAACCCTTTAATTAAACCCATACCCACTCTTTGCTTAATCCCTTAACCACCCTTTACTTAACTCCATACCCACCCTTTGTTTAAATCTGTAACCACCTTTATTTAAGCCCATTCCCACCTTTTGCTTAACCTCTTAACCACCCTTTACGTAACCTCCTTAACCACCTTTTACTTAACCTCTTAACCACCCTTCACTTAACCCAATACCCAATATTTGCTTAACCCCTTAACAACCTTTTACCCAAACCCATACCACCCTTTGCTTAACCCCTTTACTTAACCTTTATGCCACCCTTTATTTAACCCCATACCCACTCTTTGCTTAGCTCCTTAACCACTCTTTTCTTAACCCCATACTGACTGTTTGCTTAACCTCCTAACAACCCTTTACTTAACCCCATACTCTCTCTTTGCTTAGCCATTTCACCAACCTTTACTTAACCCCATACCCACTTTTTGCTTAACCCCTTAACCAACCTTTACTTAATTTCCTGGTTTTATTTAAAACCACTTTTCAGGGCATACTAGAGTTAGAGGCGGAATATTTATGGCGTTGATGCGCACTGACACCAGTAATATCGGAGAGTGGTGAAGGCGAAGGTGGGGTGGATTTTATGGTATGAAAGGAAGTGATGATGACTCGCTTCTTCACTTGTTCTCACTACTTTCTCCGACCCCTACCCACACCCTCTTCTTCTAGAGCCGTGGTTCCCAATCACTTTTGCCTTATGGGCCCTTGAGGAGCCTTATGGCCCCATAAGCATTGTTTCCAGTGGGTAATATACAGATTAAGTCTATTTTACACAATAAAATTTTAAAATATTTGTTTACATGTAAATTCAAATTTTATTATAAAATATATATAAAAGGAAAATGTATTAATATTTTTTTAAATGTAATTCAACTCCATAAATTAAAATTATTGGCCTAACTCTAATTTTGGCTTCATAGGTTGAGGAGTCCTGTGACCAACTTCATGGCGTCTGTGGCCACTCTAAATCTTAAAATTTTCCTGTAGCCCCCTTTCAAATGTTCTATGGCCCACGGTTGGGAAACACTGCTCTAGAGGATTTTAGTTCGTTCCTTTGAGTTCCTCTCTTTATAGTAGCTAGTTTCTTTTCCCAACAGAATTATAATGCACCCTCGCAGCCCCTGCATTTATGCTGGGCAACTTTGTTGAGGTAATCCTTGTCATTAGTTTTCTATCTCAATTCATCTAACCTTTTCCTTTATCTGTTCTATCCCTACCTTTATGCTTTATCTAGTGAAAATTCCCTTATTAGTTACAGTATCTTTCTACCCATAATAAAACCAAAATAATTACTCCCAAACCTCTCCCCTGTATCTGTTCTGTTTCAGATTGAGACTCCCGCGTGATGCTACTGCCTTCTCACTCCCCGGTATGAATCTCCCTAAGAAGGCGCTGGGCAGGGACAAAGCACCCTCTTCACCTCTGGAGAATAAACACACGGTTCAAGTCCCCAAGAACTTACAGCGAAGAGGATGGACAGTTCGCGCAGGGATTCGGCATTCAAATCCTCTCATGGAAGCGCTCTTGAAGGCGTACGAAGCCAAGGACCTGGCAAAAGTGAAGGTGTTACTCTCATCGGGTCTTCGTGTGAACTACAAGGACCCAACCCGATCCAACAAGACACCATTGGTGATGGCGGCGAAATTTAATTTTGTGGGAGCTGTTGTCGAGCTTCTAGAAAGTGGGGCAGACCCCAGGCTGTCTGATGATGCGGGAATAACCCCGCTTCACTCCGCCGCCAGCAACGGCAGTTTAGAGCCACTCAAAAGACTTCTTGAGGAACAAGAAGTCGATCCCAATGTCAGAGACATGCACGGTCGAACGCCGCTCTACTGCGCCACTCAAACTCTCGGTGAAGATGAAGAAGACAATGCTTTGAACATTGTTCAGGCCCTTCTTAAGGCTGGGGCGTCCGTAGCCATTAAAGATGTCGAAGATCGAACTCCTATCCACGCGGCTGCCTGGGCTGGTAATGCAGAAGTTCTCACGTTCCTCTTATCAGCTCAAGGGGCGTCTTTTGTGTCAGTCAAAGACAAATATGGTAGAACTCCTCTTCACCAAGCTGCTTTAGGAGCCCGATCCCTGCTAGTAGTCAAGATCCTACTGCATTACACTGCCCCGATTGATGCAACGGACGCGCAAGGTCGGACGGCTCTTCATTACATCGCTGAAAGGTCACAAAACTATGTGGACAAAGAGTTTGACCGTGAATGCCTGGAATTATTACTGTCTTGTGGTGGATCTGTCCGTGTGCAGGACAATGATGGCTACAATGCACTATCTCTCTCCCTTCAACGAACAATGTGGTGGAGTAAATCTCCCAGAGACGCTGTGCTTCATTGTGTACAACTACTGGTGGCCAAAGGCTCATCGATCATAGATTCTTTCGACATGTGGAGGATTATCGAAACTTTCCCTTCGCTGGCTATGGTAGCTTTAAATCAGTCCATTCATTCCAACACTTCTGCCAAGGATTCTCCCCATATGAGGCTCACCTTTCAATTCGATCCACTGGTTCAGAATACTCGGCTGTTAAACAAGAAGACCAAAAATGTAGGAACACCTGTTATCCCTTCGGATGAGATGCCGATTCCTACTCCTCTTTTATGCGACAGCGAAATTGCTATGCTTCATTACATCTTCTGGGCCGGCAACAAAAGCATCTTAAGACACCCTCTCTGTTCAGCATTCCTACACCTTAAGTGGCTTAAAGTTCGAAAGTTTTTCATCATTCACGTCATATGTTACTTACTATTCGTCATAGCCTTTACCCTATTCATTCTTTCGTTCCATTGGAAACATTCGGTTGAAACGCGTAATGATACTCACGTGAGTAACACGACAACCAGCAGGATTCCTCTACATACTGTGCTGGGTGCTGAAATGAAACTATTTCTGTGGTGGTTTATCATGATTTCTGTCATTATTTTCACGACTAAAGAGATATTTCAAATCGGGCACAGTCCTTCAATTTATTTTCGTCATTACGAAAATTATATGGATGTGTTCATTCTCATATCTGTTGTTCTGTTGCTACCCGAGAAGAGGAACGTCCTTTTAGAGTGGGGAAGACAGATAAGCATAGCTGCTGTAATCGTTTCCTGGGCTCGGATTATGCTTTTCCTGGGTCAATTTCCCAGTTGCGGTGTTTACGTGGTAATGTTTTCTAAAGTGTGTAAAACAGTGTTACGGTTTCTGCTATTATATTTACCTCTGTTGATTGCGTTTTCATTTGGTTTTCTTATTCTCTTCCACGAAATGGATTCCCCGACTGCGATTGTATCTGCATTCGTTTCAACAATGGTGAGTATTACTTCCCTTTCATCCAATGGTCTCAAGTTGTTTTCAGTCATTTTATTTCTATTCACTTCCTATTTTTTGGATGATTTCAGTTGCCGACACATCTCTATTTAATATAGGTTTAGTTCATTCTATTTGCAATCACGTTTCCAATTATGTCATCTTGCAGAGTATGGTTTTTAAGAGGGAGTCCCAACCGGTAAGACTTGAAACACGTTCATTTCTTGCCGCATCAAAATATACGATTGATTTATCACGATCTGAAAATGGAATGAATTTCATTGTTCCTAAGTTAGGCCGGGGACTCTTTTGTCATTGATAAATAACAAACAGGGTGGACCAACGTAGGGTTCTTAATAGGTTTAAAAAGAATAAGAAAGACATGAACATGTATACAGATAGGAATCGTGGAAAATGCTAAATATAATAAAAGAGGCAAGCCGAAAGTCCTTAACCGAAAGGTCACAAGAAAAAGATCGTATAACGAGTACAGAAAAGTTCTGTTTTGGACCTCCCTCTGGACTTAAGAGCGGAGAACAAACAGATCCAGGTATTCAGATAATTTAAAATGTTCGCACCTTAAAATATACTAACTTTTCCCAACCCCAGATTATGATGACCGGAGAAATCGATGTGGAGGACAAAATCATGAGAGATCAAAATCCGTCTTCCAAACTCTTCTCCAGCCTCATTTTAATCATATTTCTCCTTCTGATGTACATTATTTTGTCCAACTTGCTCGTAGCCCTTGCTGTCAATGATTTGAATTCTATTCAACAAAGGTAAGCTCCAAATGGAATGGGTCAACGGTTGTAGCCTAACTCGGCGTAGCCAACTGGCCAGATTTTATATATTTGATTTTTTCCTTCCAATTATGCAAATTAGGTTAGTAGCCATTTGGCTACAGAGGGGTGGTCGCCCCTAGCCGGGTTGTTCCAATTTGACAGCGGCCAGATGTCCTAGACTTAGATCCGAAAGCCCTTAAATCATGACCCAGGAGAAGGTGGTCAATAAACTTATCAGTATTAATCAATGAGATATAAGGTCTCTGCAGCCGGGCGGGAAAGATAGCTTTGATTCCTTCTAAAAGCTATACGGGCGTCTTCAAAAAGTTCGTAAAAAAAATGGAATAAAATTAAAATCCAAAAGAAGTATAATTTTTTTTTTTAAATATACTCCATTGAGATCAAAAGACTTTTTCAAGCGAAGATATCAACCATTTAAACATTTTCTATAAAAACGAGGACTCTGAGAATTAAACCAAGTTAAAATAGCTCTTTTAACTTCAACGAAAGAAAAACAAACAAGAAAGTCTGATGACCTAGCCCCCATTTGACCTTTATTAGTTTCCAACCCTTAAAATAAGAATCAAAGGGCACTTGTTTTTCTTATGTTGATTGTCGTGGTATACGGCCGAGTATGTATGTACGTTTGTTCCCTACCTGAATAACTCCGTTCCACTTTGCTTTTTTTTACTTTTGTTTTGATTCTTTAACCAGGGAGGATTTGTAATATTATATATCTATTGTTATATGCGTTTCGAGGATTTAATTAAACAACTAGGGCAAAAATATACTTTTAATTACAAAAAATGAAATATTAAAACTTTAAATATACTAAGGCTATAATAAGAGGATCTAAATAAAAATTACTACTAGCAATGAGTACTACTCGATGGTTGACGCAAAAATTCACTTTAGTATGGAATGGTAACTAACCAACATAAATAAGTTGGAATCCTTACTAAGAAGGAATCTGGCGTTGGATGACCTTGAACGAGACCTCTTTAATGCGATGATTAGTGGCGTGAGGCTGACTCAGACACACAGCTGTCCGTCTCTCTGAGCGAAGGATACGCTGGTGGAGGTTATTCGGGAATAACAGTTGATCCCGTGGTAAGTGGGGAGCGTGTGGAAATGGTTCTTGATTTAACGATATAAGCGAGGGGATTGTGGATGTACAATTATTCCAATCCTTGGGTTACACTTGCGGGCTTCTCGATGATAAGACTTGATCAGGAGGTGAATCTTTTCTCGAGGGGAACTTCGCATTGGTATTCCTCAATGGTGAGGGATATCGCTGTTTTTATTCGGAAAACTGAGATATGGGGTTTCTCTGAACGAGATTGGTATAAGAGTGATTCTCTATACCGATAGTCTACTCTTCGATGTGACCTAATGAACAGCCTCGGGAAGAAAAATCCCGCTCGGTTCCACTTTTTATTGGTTCCCTGTCTTACTCAGGGACTGCTCTTCTTCTCTCGATTGCTATCTCGATTCTCCTCCTCTTTACTCCAGATCGAACTATATATACATCGATTATCCCTTGGGGGGGGGAGATGAGGGCCCAGCTTAAAGCCTCTCTCCTAGGGCATCACTTTTCAACGTTGTGATCATTCGCTCTTCTGGTTTACGTCGGAGAAAGTGAAATTTCGTCTATTTGGAGAAAATAGAAATAAACAAAAGGAGGAGACAGAGAGCCTGTTCCTAGACTTTTATTCTAAAGGCTGTCTCTCCCTCCTTTGTTTATATTAACGGACTACGAAATCTGCTGATGTTACTCCTTCTTTGCGACCGACCTCGAGGATTTTGGGGACAGCGGGGCATAGGGAAAGGGGGGAGGGATCACGTATCGGACCATATGGAACGTAACTGCTGACGCTGTGTAACCAAACTAGCGTCTGTTTGTCCTCGCGATATTGATTTCCCCACATTGATGATGAAAAGATCTTTTTAACTTGGTTTAATTCCTTGATTCTTATAGAAATGGTTTAAACAGATAATATCATCCAGGGGTGGACTAGGGGGCTGAAGCTCCCTTCCACCCTCAATTTTCAGACCTGTTTATGTTTATATTTCTTTATTAAGCCATACTCTTAATTCTGCTATTCAGAAAGAGTTTTGTAATAATATAGAATATATCTAAAAAGTTTTAAACCATTGTGATCGAATGTATCATATATGATACATGTCTACAATGCAAGTAAATCTTAAAAATAATTATTAAATTCAGTACTATACCTTCGTTTATGTCAAAAATATCCAATAAGCTCCAATTCCTAATTTTCTGATGTGTGAAAAAAAATTTGGATCTGATAGTTAGGTTTCACTCCTCCTTTATGAGATGTTGTTTAAGATAACCATTATTAATGATCAAAGCTCTTTTCTCAGACTTCGCAGAGGGGGGAAGGCATGTTAGTTCCTTTCCCCAATTTTTATCCTGGATCCGCCACTGCTATCATCACTTGCAAAAGTGTTATGATGTCAATGGAGTTTATTTTGAAAAATAAAATTAATACTTCTTTTGGGTTTTAATTTTATACTATTTTTCAACTAGCTTTTTGAAGATTCCTCCGTATACAAAAGGTTTCTGGAAGAATTTAACCAATCCATATTTTAATTCATATTTGCAATCCTTTTTTTTATTATGCATTCCAAAGCCATATAACAGAAGTATTATCACATTTAAAACCATGGCGACTCTTCGTGAACAAAAAGTTCTTTATTTAAAAAAAGCAAAAGAATTGATTTATTGATTCTTTAGAAAAATAGAATAAGAGAGGGAGGAGTAATGGAGAGAGGGTGAGGGGAATATAGTAAGGAAAAAGGAAGGAAGTGATAGTAATGAAAGGTGCCCGGTGAACGGGCCTTCTACGTTGTATGTGATTGTGTTTGTCATTTTGTTTTTAGTGCCCCACTACGGGATCTTTTTATTTTGTTTTTTTCTTTTTTTCTCTTCTTTTATCTTGGCCTGGCTAGTTGTATATCGGTACGGGTTCTGGTCTTTGGGAGGTAGCTTTTGTATCTGCTTCCGCAGTAACAAAATCCTACCATAACTTTAGGAAGGGGAGGGATAAGTTCATCCATTGCTGAAGCTAAGTGAAGTGAGGATGTGTGAAAACAGTATAGATCAATTAGCCAAAATTGAAGACAAGAGACAGACCCTTCAAAGTCTCCATCTCCCTAATATCGGTGTTTAGTGAATGAGTTGAAAGATTCAGGTTGATGCTGTCCGATATTTAAGAACAAATTATAATTTAAGGACAAAAATATATTGAATAAAAAAATATCAATTTGGAAACATGTTTTGAAATACGTATGGTAAAAGCTTATCGCGAATATAACCGGCTTTTTTATATAATGGAAAGAATCATCGCCGAAAAGAGCACCTCCTCACCCTCTCCGGATATGGGAGGGAGGGGTAGTGAGGCGTACCCGGTCGACTCTTTATCTAAATCCTTCTGCTCACCCAAAGGATCCAAGGGGAGCCTGATAGGGAAGGGTCGGAGGGAGCCGATAAGCCTCATAAGCGACCGCATGCCCCAATCAGGTGTTCCCATTCACGTTGGCCATAAATTCTCCGGTGGCACCCTTTAATGTCCCCGGGGTATTGTGGAACCGCTATTTGCTCTCTCTCTCTCTCTCTCTCTCTCTCTCTCTCTCTCTCTCTCTCTCTCTCTCTCTCTCTCTCTCTCTCTCTCTCTCTCTCAGTTGTCTTTGACCCATTATCCCGTTCGGTTGTGCGTGTACCATAGATTTTTCGAGCTATGTCGGTGGAGGGTACCTTTATAGTACCCCTGGTAAGGATACCCTTGTCGAATTAGTCGGGAATGAGGTTCCAGACAAAGTGCGTCCATCTTCTACTCTTCTATCCTGTATTTTGTTACTGTTTTCTCTATCCTTTTGGCTGATAAAAAACCCCTACTACTATCCTTTCAGCTTTATCCTTCATCTATCTAAATTTAAGGACCTAACAGCTACTTCATGCGTCAGAAGAGAGGCTTTAGAAACCTTTAAAAATAACGCCAATCGGCGCTCACTTGTTGCGAGAAAGTAGGACTAGAGATGCTGAGGTGCGATGAATGGGATGAGGGTAAGTACCCCGTTAATCTCTTCCCTGGCGCGTAATTACTGACCATTCCCAGTGACCGTTGAGGGATGCCTCTAGCAACTGTCCGAGGTGACGGGCTTTGTTTTCAGGTTGGTTTCCAGGCCAACACAAAGCCTTGGGTAGAGTCTCTTGGTGTGGTGGGATATCCATTGAATGTTACGCCGATATCCTGGCCGCCCTGGAGGGAACTAGTAGGATTTTAGTACGGGGCATGTTCCTCTGTTCACCTGATGCGAAATCGATTCCCCCCTTCGGAGGCTGTCAGTGCTGCTTGTTCGTGAGTTACTGCACGCCGGGCTTGAACGACTCAGTCGGAGGAACAGCAGTAAAACGAGCGTGCATTCTGAAAGATCCGAAACGTCTCCGATAGATAGGCGTGAGGGACTCACGCGGGGCGAACTCACCAACCCCACTTCTTTTTTATTGAGTGGTCGCAAAGTATTCAGAGATATAAAGTGTTCAGCATGACTTAAATACACATGTTCGGTGTGCCAAAAGGACAAGTGGTGCGTGGACTTTCCGGAGGGGTGTTACTCGAAATGCCACCCGGCAAGCATCTGCACTGATTGTGTCCTTAAATAAGATGTGCAAGAGCTCAAGGATCTATATAGATCATCTGAAGAAAAATCTAAGGCACTGGAGAGAAAACTGCAGAACCTAAAGCCTGAACACGCGCGTCAGCTTCGCCGTCTCGAGGACAGGATCGCCGAGTTGTCCTCAAGACTAGAGGTCCAGTCGGCTCACGATGTATCTCTCACCGACGTGGGTGGATCCGCCGACGAGACCCTCGCCCAAGAAGCAAGCATTGTATCGGCAGTGCCAAGCCAGCCTTCCAACGTCCCAGAGTTGGAGTCAGCTGCTGCGGGACTTGCTCAACGGGCCAAAAGGAAGAATAGAAACAGGGAGAAAGGAAAGAAAAAAAGAAGAGAAAGTAGAAAGAGAAGAAGAGAAAGCAGAAACAGAAGTGAAACCAGAGGAAAATAAAAAAAAGAAAGAAGAAGAAGAAAAATATGGAGATTAAAGAGGAAACGGACAAGTCAGTTCCGAAAGGGAAAGACTTTTTCCTCTGCAGCCGAATGGGCGAAAGTCAACCTTATTGGCGACTCTCAAGCACGGGGTCTGCAACCACTGTTAGCGGCCCGCCTTCGCACCAGTGTGAAGGTAAACTTCCTGTAAGAACGTGAAAACCACCGAATCAGGGTAGAGGCGGAGAAATCTCAGATTTCTGAGAACTTGTTGTTGCCCTAATAGTAAATGGCAATGACCTCTACCTCAAAGGAGGTAAGGTAAGCCCTGAAGGAAAGATTCTACACACGGTCATGGGGGCCGTGGACTACTGTGAGTTGAAAACCTGCAGACGTGTTGTGGTCGGGATGCTCCCAAGAAGAGGTCCAACCCGGATAGCTCACTCGAGCAACATCTCCTTGAACCGACCCCTGGCAGATTTGTGTACGGCAGAAGGGGGCTTTTTGTGGACTCTTACCGTACCTTTTATCGTAGAAACGATCTCTACCAAAAAGATGGAGTGCATCTTTCCTTTAAATAAAAGGCTGTACTTTGTAACATGATACAGGATGTCATGGAGCTGACCCAAAGGAGGGTCCGGCACAGAGTGAGGGCGGGCGTACGCCAGTACGCCCGTGTTACTCCTGGAACGACTTTCTCGAAGGTCGCAAAGAGGGGTGCCTCCTCTCCAACAAATAAGATGGGAAACGGACGAGCGTAGAGAGTCCTGCATTCGGGGACTCCCTGAAAGTTCTTCTGTTTAATGCGAAGTCGATGAGGAACTTCGTGGCCTCGTAGCGACTAAAGAACCAGAAATGATAGCCATAACAGAGTCGTGGGTAAAAACCTCAAACCGAGATTTTGAAGGTGAATTCATAATTCCCGGTTACCAACTCTTCCAAAAAGATAGGCTAGAGAGAGAGGGTGGCGGTGTGATTTTTTATGTCAAGGATACGCTCAAATCGACAAACTGCAACAATGTATCCGACCACTAGCTACTAGGTGTTGACTTAGATATAGGTCCTGCCAGATACAGGGCCCTGCTGCTTTACAGACCCCCTGCCTAACTCGTGAAAAGGACAGGGATTTGTACCGGCTGCTGGGTAAACTTGTTCAAAACAGAGTGTGTATCGCCATATGAGAATTCAATACCCAAGTTGACTGGGAAACAAGAGAACCCTGTGGTTAGAACGCATTACTCCTGGAGTTCACGAACAACGAGTTCCTGACTTAATGGGTGAGAGAGCCGTCGAGAGGCAATAATACCCTCGACTTAGTTTTCACCTCTGAGGATGACATCATTGAGGATCTCTCTGTAGGCGAAGAGCTCGGTGGCAGTGATCACCGACTAGTCAGATTTATAATCAAGGTCCCCAAGGTAGAGTCTGCGACTGGTAAATCGAGGAAACTTGATTTTAGATTAGCAGACTTTGCAGGTCTTCGTACTCGATCGACTGATGCTAGGCTAGAAGTGTGCGAGGATGTTAAAGATTCGTGAAATAGACTCAAAACTATGTTCATGAGTCTTCAATCATGATTCATCCCTTTGAAAAGCCTTCGTCAGTCTTCTGTTCACCTAAAGTGGTTTCATCGAGAACGGTGTACCGGCAATCAAAGATTTCTGGAGACTTTGAGGACTACCGTAGGCTAGCTAGGAGAGTGAAGTCCAGCATAAGGGCAGCAAAGCGTGCCGAGGAGTTCTGAGTGCCAAGACTTTGCAAGGAGAATCCCAAGGAGTTCTTTGGTTATGTAAACAGCCATAAACCAATACATCGCACGATTGGCCCTTTAATGAATGAGGGGGAGGGGGGCATTAAAGCACTCAGATGCAGAAAATGCTAACTTCCTGAACGACTACTTCTCTTAAGTGTTTACTGAAGAGTGTTGCCCCATCCCCCAGCCCACGGATTCTTACTCTGGGGAAAAACTGGAGGAAATTGACTTCACCCAAGGAGAAGTAAAAAAAAATATCACTGATCTAAAGACGAATAGATACCCTAGCCTGGACGGGTTTCTACCTAAAGTTTTGAAAGTGCGCGATAAAGTGTCACAACATCTGAGCACAATCTTCAACATGTCAATCCGGACCGGATGCGTTTCTAGAGACTGGCGTGAGGCGGAGGTGATTCCTATCTTCAAGAAAGGAGATCCTAGTCAGCCGTCGAACTACCGACCTATTAACTCAACCTCAATAGTCGGTAAACTCATGGAAAGCATGATGGTGGACAAAATGACGTCATATTTAGAGTCCAACTTGCGATTGGGGAGTTCCAAGGACGGGTTCCGAAGGCAACGGTCATGCCTAATGAATTTTGTGGAATTCTTCCACTTCGTTTTCAGTGAACACGTCCGGGATAAGGCGGTGGATGTTATCTACTTAGATTTTCAAAAAGCCTTCGATAAGAGACCCCACCACCGCCTCCTCCGCAAAGTGCGAGCGCTGGGCATAGACGGAAATGTAGCAAGTTCGTTGGTAACTGGCTAAGTGGCAGACGGTAACGGGTGGTGTTGAATGGACAGGCTTCTGAGTGGGTGCCAGTTACTAGCGGTGTTCCTCAAGTTTCTGTCCTGGGACCACTACTGTTCATTATCTACATCAACCATATGGACGGTGACATTGTTGCGAAGATTTCTAAATTTGCCGATGATACCAAGCTTGGTATGAACGTCGCCATGGAATGAAATACTGCCCGCCTTCAAGATGATCTTCGGAAGATTGGGGAGTGGTCTGACATGTGGCAAATGCCTTTTAACTTGAACAAATGCAAAGTCATGCATATCGGCCACCGAAACCCCCAATCTAGGTATATCCTTAAGGGCACTACTCTTGAATCCACTAACACTGAGAAGGACTTGGGTCTAACTATCACTATTGATCGCTTTAATACATTCAACCACATAACTAAAGCACACACACATACAAATCGTACTCTTCCACACATACACGAACATTTACACTCAGCCATTATCGCACATGTACACATCCCTCAGACAGTCCCATAAGTGACAGGTTTCACACACACACACACATACACACATATTCTAGGAATAGAGACAATATGCCAGGAGCAGAGAAATTGAAGGTACAATACCGTAAGTGAACAGGTACTCGTTGGTGCAACGATTTCATAGTGGGAAATTTTAAAGATATTACTAAAGATAGTATTTGTCTGTTTTTTCAGATTGAGTTAGGAATGGAGGAGAAAGCTCAGGGATGTGGAGCAACAATATCATCGCGAGATGACCGTTGTAAGGGATCACGTGGGGTACTTAAAAGGGAAATTTCTTCCGTGAGTTGACCCAACTGAAAAACCGGGGCGGTCAACTTTGGGAGGAGGTCAGCCGCCTTAGCCACGTGACGGGGACGGCGACTCCCACGGTGGAAGTGCGAGAAACCGTAGGAAAGATACAGAGATAGATAGGGGTAAGGAAATAATCATTTGAAATCTGGAAAGGAAAGGGTTGGCACAGCTTGCTCTGGGGAGGGAGTGAGGAACGAAGTAGAAGCGGAAAGGGGTCAAAGTGCGAGAGGGGTTGAGAGGTACGGATAAAAGCGGAAATGGGGGGGACCCCAACCAAGTTAGTGTTCGCCCTAAATATCCCTTAGGTACTAGTAGGGGGAATGGTGGGAGAAACTTCGATGACAGCCGCAGTTATGCTGAAGTTGTGGCTTCGTCGGCTTCTCCCGGCAGGAACCCTAGCGCAGTCTGAGGGGTTAGATACTGGTAACCAGGTTACAGCCTCCGGTGGGGCTCCTGTGAGCGAGAAGAAGAAACAGGGGAAAATAGGAAAGGAAGAAGAGTTTCTGAATCAGCCACTACTTTGGCCGGGGATATAGGTAGTGGGAACCGGGTCGCAATCTCTAATGGGCCTGACTTAAGCAAGGAGAAAAAGAAGAGGAAAAGGAAAAAGAAAGGAAGTTGCTGCAGCAGCCACGGGCGAATCGCCGACACCATTGGGGGGCTCCGGGACCACGAAGGAGAAAGTAACGCATCTGAACTGATTTGCGCTGCGGTCAAATGGGGAAGTACAAAGCGTTGTGGTGGGGGACTCTCAGGCCCGAGGCGAACACTCGGACGGAGGTCGAGAGGGTGACGACTCCCTCCAGGAACTGTGTACTCGTCTTGATAGTGAGTGGGAACGGTCTCTTTCTCAGAGAAGGAGGGGTCGGTAACACCGAAGCCATCCTGATGAATGCACTGGTGACTGCGGATGATCTTCGCGCTAAGACCGACCGCGGATTGTTAGTAGGGATTGTACCCCAAAAGTTTACGAATGTGCACGCAACTAGCAAACTTCTCGGTATCAATGAGAGATTAGGGCACCTATGTGCAATGATAGGCGTCAAATTCTTGGATCCGTTTGATCGGTTCTTTGGATGTGACGACCTGTACACAGAGGATGGTGTCCACCTCATTAGCCGAGGTAAGAGAGCTCTATCTGATCTCATCGACCAGAACACCTTCTGGCTGATGAGGGCGTCACGAGCATTACCGGTAGAGCGCTTGGGAAAGAGAACACGGTTAGGATCAGGAGGGGAAAGCGTGGAGGCCTCCGTCACTGGTGAACCCAACTCACCTCGAGTGGAGAGGGGTATAGAGAACTCTGCCGCCGATGAGGAACCGTGCTCCCATAAAGAGGCGGCAGGGTTGGAGTTTATGGAGATAAACGTCGGTGCGCCCGTTTCTGGCGATCAAGCTTTATCTCAAACCGGGGGGAGTACGGAGCCTTCTAGCAGCGAAGAAGATCCGGATCTCCACGGGGCAGATCTCTGCGACTCAGGGGATGCTTGAGGTGCTGTGCCCGCTTAGGAATACAACAACTCAACCGTACCACAGGAAAACGCCTAAGGGTAGGGGACGTGAATAATAGCCCACGTTCCCATAAATGCCTATTCTTCAACGCTAGGTCAATACGAAACAAGTGGGACGAACTTGTAGTCATATTGTCCGGTGGCACCCGAATAGATGTAGTTACCATCGTAGAAACCTGGCTTCATACTGACAATCAAAATTTCGAGGGTGAATATATGATTTCCGGTTACACGATATTCCACCGCGATAGGCCCAATCGAGAAGGTGGCGGAGTATTGTTATACGTCCATAACTGCTTTTCCTTGGTTGATTGTAATGTTAAAAGTGCCTACGAGATCCTAGGAGTAGACATAAATCTCGGCAGCTCCCCATACCGACTCGTGGTGGTATACAGACTACAAAGGCAGCCCGAGGAAGCGGACTCGAACCTGTATGCTAAACTTGACGAGTTGGTGGAAAATCCCCCAAGCCTGATTATTGGCGATTTTAACTGTCGTGGGGTTGACTGGGGTGATAGATCGTGCGACGGGGAGGGGAGATGACTCATCGACTTCGCTGACAATAGCTTTTTGACACAGACGGTCGGAGAGACGACGAGAGGTGAGAACTTGTTGGACTTGGTGTTCACCACCGAGGATGACATGGTCTCTGGACTGAGCGTGGGTGAATGTCTGAGTGGTAATGATCACCGAACAGTCTTATTCCTCATACGCGCTCGGTGCGGCAGTCCCTCTCGCGATGCTGCTTACAAACCCGATTACCGCCGCGCTAAATTTACGGTCAAGGAGATGCGATAAGTTGACTGGAACCTGTAAGTGGTAAAAGTGCCTCAGCCAACTGGCTGAGATTCAAAGACCGCTTCATGAACCAGCAGTCCAGATTCGTTCCCCAACAAGAGGTGAATGAAAAATCTGTTCAACCTAAATGGTTCAATCGCAGTATTGCCTGGGCAATTTGCAAGAGAAAAAAGAGGTACGTTAAATGGAGAAGTAGCAACGAGAGTCCCATGCAGTATATACAAAATATTAGAACTGTTAAAACACTGGTACGTCAAGTTGAACGTAATGAGGAATTTTTGGTCGCGTTCCTCTGGAAGTGAATTCAAAGTCATTATTCCTGCACGTAAATAGGTACAAACCAGTTCGCCAGGCAATAGGCCCTCTAAGAGATGTCGTTGGTGCGTTGCAAAAGTCGAATCTGGCTATCGCTAACGTGTTGAACTACTACTTCACCTGTGTTTACAATGGAAGAAGATGGTGCCACCCTAAGGCCGGGGGTGTATCTCAATGAAGGAGAAAACCTAAGCGAAATAATATTAGAAGACAAGGGAGTGGAGGCTAAAATAAAGAACCTTAACCCGTACGGCGTTTAAGTCTCCAGGTCCAGATGGCTTTCTCCCCAGAGTCCTTCGTGAAGTGAGCGGTGAGGTTGCTCCACAACTTACTGCGATCTTTAAAGAATCGTTAGAAACTGGGGAAGCACCAGAGGACGGCGGACGTGACCTCCATATTTAAGAAGGGAGAGCGCGAAAACACGGGTAACTACCGGCTTATAAACTTGACCTCCGTTGTGGGAAAAATGTTAGAGAGCATTATAGCAGAAAAAATAGTAAAGCACATAGAAACAAACAGCTTAATCCTGGATTCCCAACACGGATTTGGCAGGAACCGATCGTGTCTCACAAATCTACTAGAATTCTTTCACGGCATTTTGGGTTTGTACGATCGTAGTCGGGATGTGGACATCTTATACCTGGACTTTCAAAAGTCCTTTGATAAGGTGCCACACTGCAAGTTGATGTGCAAAGTCCGCACGGCTAGAATTACAGGTAGGGGGGTCAGCTAGATCGAGAACTGATTGTCAGGCAGGCGACAAAGAGTGAGAATAAACGGGGTAACTTCCAGATGGGCCCCCGTGAATAGTGGGGTACCTCAGGATTCCGTGTTTGGTCCACTCTGGTTCATCATCTATATAAATGATATAGACGATGGGTTGATTTGCTCGATATCCAAGTGGAAAATCTACAAATCAGCCTTCAGAGGTTAGTTGAGTGATTTGAGACTTGTCAGATGTCATTTAACCTTGACAAGTGCAAGGTGATGCACATTGGCTATGCGAATCCTCGAGAAGAATACCACTTGTTATGTATAGTTTTGTAGGTGACGGACCTGGAAAGTACTTGGGTGTGCAAATCAGCAACGATCAAAAGTTTTTCAGGCAGTGTGCTGATGTAGAAAAATAGGCACAAAGACCATTGGGTGGCATAAAGAGGCAATTTCGCTTCCTTAACAAGGAGATTGTCATCAAATTGTACAACTCTTTAGTCAGAGCTCATTTGGAATACGCCGTTTAATTCTGGTCCTCTACACTGCGTAAGGACATAGATAGACTGGAACGTGTCTTGGCTATGTTCACCAAGCTAATTCCTTCACTTAGGCACAAAGGCTATCAGCGTAGGCTTCCAGAATTAAGGCTTTTCTTTTTGAAGCCCCCCAATTATGAGGCCAGCTAATAGAGACCTTCAAGATTTTAAGGGGTGTCGAAAACGTGGATTACATAAGGGTACTCACGTTGAACACAAATCAGACCTGTAACCAGGGTTACAAGCTGGATTTGCCCCCGTTCCAGACTAGAATTTGCGGGAACTACTTCTCGTATAAAATTTGCGCTACATGGGACTGTCTCCCAGTCGAGGTGATGAATACTTCATCTATAGAACAATTCAAATCTAGACTGGATGATGTAATCCATAAATATGTATAAAATGTAGATTATAGAAACAAGTAAAATAGGTTTCAGCTATACTATTAAAATTTCCTGATTATGATTTTTTTTCATCACAATCAGGTGTCTTTCCCGATTTCTGTGTCCGCAAAAGTGGGTGGTAGGGGAGAGCCTTCGCCTGTCTATGCTTTCCTTTAAACTATAGGTTAGGGCCTTCCCAATATAGTACCTCTACGACAGCATTATCCTTTGAGTTACAACTTTTACTTTTCCTTGTGACACACTCTCTCTCTCTCTCTCTCTCTCTCTCTTTCTCTCTCTCTCTCTCTCAGGTATCTTTGAGCCATTATCCCGTTCGGTTGTGCGTGCAGTGTTGCTGCCGCTATTTGATTTTAAAAGTGATTACAATTAATCAATTTTTGTATTGAAAGGTGTTTTTCTAATAGTTAATTAATTATTTTCTTTTATAATTGCCTTTCTTGTGAATATGTCATTTCTAAAGTAATTTCATTCAATTAATTATTTAGAAAGTATCATCAACCATGTAAATTTTGACATTGGCGCCATATTTCCCCTAAAAGAAAAGGACCAATCAGAGTCCTCCCAAGACAAGTGACGTCATAATTTTCAGCCAATCACCTATAAGCTTATTTCTCCCTCAGTGAATTCAGCCAATCAGCGAATAGGTTGGTTGTGATTTAAATTATCTGCCCGGCGCCATTTTAGTCTCAAACGAAGAATACCGTTATTTAGTTTTTTACACTTATTCGTCTAAAATACTTCTTTAATTAACTATTTTCGCAAAAATTATACACTTATTAACATATTACATTATTCGTCGATAGATCTGAATTATTTTTAGGTGACTGATACTTAACAGCTAGTTTAACACCGAATTAAAAATGCCAAGTACAGAGAGGTTAAAAGCCTTCTGTTCCAAGTGTAAGTCAGTAAAGTGGTGTACGGATTTTTTAGAACAATACTACCAAAGAATCACGACGTCAAGAGTTTGTTTATTCTATAAACTTGCCGAACAACATGATAAAAAAAATTGAACTTATGAACATGATCACTACCCTGGAAAACATAATTAACGCTTTAGAAAAAAAGAATGTGATTGTAAAATTAACGAGATCAGAGTAATAAATATTGATAGCAAAGTAGTCAGATAAGAATAGTCTGTTGCATTATTAGAGAATAAAGTGGATCAAAAAGACAAAAATGTCAACGATTTTTTGCTTGTAAGAAATAAACATCCATCTAGACCTAAACTTACTGAACCGATTGAGATAAAGGCGCATAATAGATTTTTAGCTTTGTCCTAAGCAGCAGATGGCACATACCTAATTGGTGACTATAATAAGAAATCAAATTGATCACTTTGGTGCGAAAAACATTAGAAAGCGCAAATTCAGATGTTACCCCGGGGCAGGAATCAAGAAAGTGGCTGAAGAGATCGGCAATTTAAACCTGAAAAATAAAAAAATCCCTGTAATTGTTCATGCTGGTACAGACGATGTTTTCTGTGGTAAAAACTTTTCTGGAACAGAAAAATTGATCAATTACTATAACGAAATGGTTGCGAAAATCAAATAAAAAATGGATCATGGAATAATAGTTGGCATATTACCAAGATTAAATGAGAAAAATGAAACCATGATTACGACCTCGGGAAACGATTCAACCCCAAAAGCACAAGTAAACAGGTAAAATATTTACAAGCAGTTTTGTTTAATGCCAGGTCTATTAGGAATAAATTAGCAGAGCTTAAAGCGTTTGTAGCACTAGAAACATATGATATAATAGGCATTACAAAGAGCTGGATTCATTGTCACTCAAGAGATTTCAATAGTGAATTTCAATTAGAAAGTTATAAAATGTTCCATAAAGACAGAGTAGATGAGCTGATGTCGTGGTTGATGATGTCCTAGACATGTTTCCCTTCCTCACAACGTCGGACCACTTACCCTTAGCTTGGCTACGGATGATACATTCATCTCAGAAGCTAATAAGTCTTTCTTCTCATTGAATATGAAAGACATGGCCACCGTCAAGGTGACGATCTCCTCAAATCGCTTCGTTTGGCGGTTGAGGCGAGCGAGGAGGACGCAGGGTTTATTCATTCTTTGTCTCAGATGAGAAGCTACAATGTTTGGGCACAAATAGAGAGAAAACAGGAACATTAATGGTTGGATAAAGTTGTTCTCAACTATATGGCTCTCAAAATCTGTTCTCAAATACTTGGTTCTGAAAAAGTGAGGAATTGGGTTATTTGCGGTTCTCTAAAACATGGTTGGTCAAAATCCGAGATGAGTTACAATTGCAACTATTAGTCTGAAAAGCAATTTTTGTAGTTAGCAAAGCGATTGGAGACGATTAAATTATCTAATCGAAGTCAAAATAAAAGATCAACTCAAAATATCATACTTATTTACCCTGAATTTGGTTAAAAAAAACATCATGCTACCACCTTAGGTTATTTTAGTTTGTTACTGAACAAATAAATATAGATTGTCTTGAAACTTCGTCAACAAGTTTCTGCTCTCAAGGGCTGCATTGAGACCTTGATTTTGAAGCTACCGTCGCGTAAATTTGAGGAAGGGTTTGAAAGAACTTCTTTCCCAACTTTTAAGCCGAAATATACCACCTATCCTCTAGTTCGGTCTCCATCTCAAGTAGAGTAGAAGATGCTCAAAATTCATCTACTAGTAGATATTCTAAAGTTGATGTTCCTACTCCTATCATTGTGACACAGCATACACAATTTTTGATAGCCATTTTATAGTTCAAAATTTGTTATGTTGTTAATATTCACATTTCAATTACTGTTAACCATGGAGATGCTCTAACCAAGTTAACCTTAGTTCGCCATCTACATGATGTTTATAACATTGATTTTATAAGAATTTCAAAACTGCAACAACATCAATTAATATATTTTAAATATACTTTGAGTCTAAAATCGGCAAATATTTAAAACAATCATAAAATAGTCATAAAAGCCATTATTGTAAGAGAGTTGTTTTCTTTTTTTTTAGTACAAAATTATAATAAAATTATAAAAATGGGATGAAATGTTGTTTACCTTCCTTTGAAAAGTATTCTATTGGAAAGTTATTTAAAATTACAATACTCTAGTTTTCACTAACTCTATAATTTAAGAGGGGGATTTTTTTTAGTATTTGAATAATAATTTCATCTTAGTTTGGTTATGACTTATGTTTTTTTTATCAAAGTTATTTCTAATAATTATTTTATAATATCAAAAAATAAAATGGTGAAATTCAGAAATAAATATAGAGTTCATTTTTAAAATGATTATAATTGGCGAAGTTCAAAAAATTTATAAAAATTTAACCATGGCTGCTTTTTTTTAGATTTTAAATTTTAATCTTAGTAGCGAAGCGCAAGCTCCCCCCCCCCCCCCTCCTAGGGAGAAGTGGCGAAGCCATTGCCTGGCTTTATGTATAAAATGACTGACCACTCCACTGGTCGGGTTAGGTTTTTACTTTTCTGTTATATTTATCTCCTAGTACGTGGTTATTGCCGTTCGTGAATACCATTCCTGGTATAGTTCTAATCAGTATACAAATATTTATTTATCCTGTCTATTTTCCTAGTTTTTCTCTAGTTTGTTTGTGCATTTATTTTATTTGGTGTAAAATAAAAAAATATTTGCGGTATAATATTCAAACTTGTTTCTTTTTTTTATAGGTCTGAATTACTACGCCTTACTCGTCAAGTGGAGTTAATGGTTACTGTAGATACTTTCCTAAAGAGTCCGTGCATACCACAGATCCTAAAGGACTTTTTAATCAAAGAGTTATCTATAACAGAAGGCCACTCGGAATCCCAGATATCCATATTCCCCAATAAAAAGTTGGGATTCACTGAAAGGTTATACTTGAAAATACTTTTTATTTTTAGATGTAGGAAATTATTAACGAAAATATTTGAACAATTTGTAGTCAACTTCATTCCCCCAGAATCCGAGCCATCACTTCCCAAAACCTTGGTCCAAGAAGCTACGCAACTGGCTCTAACCGAGCGTGAAATTGAGAAGAGAGATCGCCTCCTTTTCTCTAAATCCAACCAGATCGGATCTTTGAAACATCGAGGTCTGCAGAGAAAGGATAAACATCTAAATCCAAATGACCACACATCCCCATTTTGTTCAGAAAAAGACGGCTCCCAGTGGCAAAAAACACTCTTACCCACAGAGGAGAATAAATTTGAACAAATAAATGGATTTGCCCGACAACAAATTGGACCTATACAGCACACTCCATCTCTCAAAGCCGCCTTATGGCGTGCCAATGTCAGGAAAGAGGCTTGTCGGCACGCTTATTCTCCCGTCCTCAGCAATGACAGACTTATCTTCAACAAAGAGATTGAAGATCTTCGTCAACAAGTATCCGTTCTCAAGGGCTGCATTGAGACCTTGATTTTGAAGCTACCGTCGCGTAAATTTGAGGAAGGGTTTAAAAGAACTTCTCTCCCAACTTTTAAGCCGAAATATACCATTTCTCCTCTAGTTCGGTCTCCAACCCAAGTAGATGATGCTCAAAATTCATCTACTAGTAGAGATTCTGAAGTTGATGTTCCTACTCCTATCATTGTGACGCAGCATACACAAGACTGTTTATCGGATCATGAAAATATAACAACTGTATAGTTATGGATTTTTGATAGCCATTTTATAGCTCAAAATTTGTTATGTTGTTAATATTCACATTTCAATTACTGTTAACCATGGAGATGCTCTAACCAAGTTAACCTTAGTTCGCCATCTACATGATGTTTTTAACATTGATTTTATAAGAATTTCAAAACTGCAACATCATCAATTAATATATTTTAAATATACTTTGAGTCTAAAATCGGCAAATATTTAAAACAATCGTAAAATAGTCATAAAAGCCATTATTGTAAATTCAGGAATCTATTCTTAAATAATATGTTATGTTATTTATTGTATAGATTTATTGTTTTATTGATATAAGACAAGTTTGTTTTGTTTTTTTACATTGTATAAGCGACGGAGTGTATAAAAACAAATATTAAAAAACTTATTACTATCCGATTTAGGAGGAATTTTGCAAATGTTAAGGAGGATTAAATTCACTAAAAGAAAATCTAATGCAGTTTAGATGGCGGAAGTGATATATTTGAAAGAGAAGTTTAATTCAACCAGACATATCGATCAGAATCAATGTAAGTCTTCTCTTTATTTGCCCTTATTACCTACCCGCTTGTGGTACTGGTTAAATTTCACCGGCCATGATTCATATTCTTCATTTCGTTTACCCCAGTTGTTTTTTGTTTGTAACTAAAAGTTTTTTATCACAAACTGTCTCATAGATTATTATTCGCATCCCCTTTCAAAGTATCCTTTAATCTAAAATTTGCTATTATGTATCTGGTTTGTTGTTTTCATTCACTCTTTATCCTCGGAGTGACAAAGAGCTCCTCTGTAGCGGGTGGAGCGAAAGTAATTTTACCATTGAACAAGGTCAACAAACCTAAGTCGCGTGCTCTCAATTATTCTGACTTGTGACCATATGACCTTTAAAATTTTCAATAATTTCTGACCTAACCTTGGGAGGACTTTGGCAATTATATCATTCGAAATAGAATGTAAAACAGCAATGGTTTCAAATTTCGTTAGAATCGGCCGAATAGTTACGATGTTATTGCAAAAATAAAACTCATTTAAAAGTAAAATGCTTACCATTCGACCGACGACCTACGGACCGACATGGTAACTTATAGAATCACGTGCAATCGACTAAAAAAACTCACAAAATACAAACTATTAAAGACGAAACCACAAAAGATGAATTCTTGGAGTTTTATTTTTTTTTTTAATATAATATCTTACAAATTTTATTATTTTAATATATTCTTCAAATCCCCCCCCCCTTATTTTTGCCCAATCAGAATCTTGCCCTTTCTGCAGCATTATTCATCCGCTCAAAATACCTGGGATTATTCTTCAAATTTCTTGGATGATATTGCCTTTTAAAGTTTGGCGATTATGTGGCATATTAATGTAGACCTTTTTTTTGAGGCCTTCAAAGAAAAAACCTGGAGCGTTCAATAAGGAGATCGTGGTGACCAAGAAACGCCACTAAATCGTGAAATCAATGATCCAGAGCCATTGTCTCTCTTGCTGTATATGTTGTGGCCCGATCATGTTGGAACCACATATCCTGCATATCTTCCAGTTGTGGTAATAAATATTCGTGGATCATTTTCCTCTAGTTGTCTCCTGTAATTGCCACAGTTGTACCAATCAGCATCTTCAAGAAAGTATGAACCTATTATTCTTGAACTTGTTACACCACACCTACTGTAACTTTCTGCCCATGAGGTGGAAGCTCGGGGTTCAGCCTAAGATTCTGGGCGCTCCAGAATCTGCATTTTTGTTTATTGACGTATCCACTTAGATAAAAATGAGTCTCATTAGAAATAATTACGTGTGAATTGTCTGCTCATTTGTTCGCTCAGGAAATTCTCGTGCAAAATATACTCTTTTTTATTAGAGAGAGAGTCGGCGAAGTGTAATTGGTAAGTTAATTGAATTTTATATTGAAGAATTTTCAAATTCTGAGTCAGAATACGCTGCAATGATCTTCGAGAAATTTTCTAGTCGACTTTTTTGGTTCTTCGACACTGATTAAAACAAGCAGAATAACATTATTAGGTAATCATATATGTCTACCAGAACGGGGGTGGGGGTTATCAGCGGTTGACACAGTCCCTAAATCCTTCATATTATGGCATGAAGGCAAAGTTAAGATTGAGTCCTTCGAGTATTAAAACTTCTGAAATTTCTCAATTAAAACTAATGATCCATCATCTCTGAAATAAAATTTTACAATTTTTGCACCCTCTTCTTCAGTGTATCTTAACATTTTGGTAATTTATGAATCACATAACTTTTGCGTGTAATATATTACCCTATTTTGTATCTTAGTTAGTTAAAAAAAAATCTCCCAAGCTTCCTTTCATTTTGAATTTAACGTGCGTTTTTACCTCTCTTAGTTTTTATTTTGTGAGTTTTGTTTTAAATAGTGAATTTACTTCCGTTTCAACCGTTATTACGTCATTTGCTTCTAAATAATCAATAATATTTTAATCAAATCTTACTAATTCCTTGGTTATTTAACGCTCTTAGACTCTACTAACTAAACCATTTTTTTTTAATGATCCGCGCATTACCATACAAAAAAATCACTTATTCATTACTTCACTGGTATATCTGTTGAGCAGCCTATTCTAGAGGCTCATTGAAGCCAAGCTTTTGTGTTTATTATTGGTAATAACTTTTGCAAGTACATATTTTGTATGTTATTTAGATTTTATAGGAAACTGAGTAGCCCGTAATTCTTTTTCCTTCTCTGTCTCCTTTTTTTAAAAAAAAGTAAGTACAACTGAAATGTTCAATCATGCCTTGCTATCTTTATGTATCTAGAATATTTAGTATACAATTAAAAAGCAGTTCCGCAAAATTTCCCCATAGCCTTTATAAGGTCAATTGTTACATAATTTTGGCAGGTAGGTACTTTGCCATTTCTCATAGTCTTAAGGGCCTTTAAAGTTTCGTTTTTCGCCGTTTAATTGTGGTGGAAAAGTTCGAAAAACATCGTATACTCTCTTGGATCCTTTTTCACCTCTTTGTGATTTCTCTTAGGTTTATTTATTTGCTGTTGTCCTTTTAGTATTTTGTTGTTTTAGATCGTATTCTTTACTGTTATTTTTTGCTGAGTCGTTTCATAACCTCTTATTTCTTTAGCTGTATCATCCTACCAAGGAAATTTTAATAGCGTCACCTTTTACTGTTAGGTGAAATTTTTATGATACCTACTAAATTACACGGTCTAAAATCCTATTTTTTTATAATTGTATCTTTGTTGCATTTTTTTAATGAAGGTTCTGCTAGTAATTTTTGATTACCTGACATTAGTATATTTGCTAATGTTAATTTTGCAGATAATTTATTTTGGGTTATAAAACCTGTGGGCGAGATAATGTTACTAATAACCCCAATCTGTTAGGGGCTCCTGATACGACGTGTCACAAAGAGAATTTGGTGATACTTCCCTGCAGCGGGATTGTAAATAAAATGGGATCGGCTTTAACTCTTTATTTAGTACACAAGAAATTTAAGGAAACATTCTATCTATTAATGGCTATTTAATGTTTAATACAAAAATATATTCTGGAATGGTTTTAGTAGATTGAATGAAGTTAACGATTACAAATTGATAGAAATTATGGAGGCGTGACATTGGAATTTTAAATTTACAATCATGTGATCACGGAATTATTTGTATGCACATAATTGTTTAAAGCGAGCAACACACATTTCTCATGTGCGTATATGAGCAGAGGTCCAAGAACGAATGTGACCTTGAAATTTGAGGCTGGGACACGATCAGTTGAAGAGAGATTTGCGTGTCAGCTGTTAGGCGCAAAATCTTTTGGCGGGCGATTTGGGGAGGCGTGAAAAGACAGTTTTAATGAATGAAGTCAGGTCCTGTGTGGTACTTTGGAACACAAGACAGGAATGTCTCCCGTAGAGTACACTTGCGTTGTTTGTCCTTCTCTCATGAAAGTGAACTGTTCCTCTTGCAGTTGGTTTTATTTGTTGCCCCTCCTTTCGGGGACTGCTCTCTGGCAAAGTTGCAGATGCTGGTTTCCCTCCAAATGGGGTTACTTCCAAGGTTCTTCATAGTGCAGGCTTCTGAAGAAATTCCAATGATGCCACTAGGAAATCCTCGGACGGCAAGCCCTTGCGAGAGCCAGAAGACCTAAGCGAATAGAATTTCCCCAGCCATAGAGGAAGTTGTTTGCTATCATGGTCAGAAAACGGGGCACGCTGCGTTCCTCTGAACCATGTGCTCTTGCGAAGGCAAACGTGGGCGAGTCTTTGTTTGTGAGGGGGGCGATCATCACTGCGCTTCCTGCAATCCCATATCGCCTCCATCTCTGGAAAGCAAAATTGGAGTTTGGATTAGAGATCCTAGCACATCTCACGCTTGGTGTAAAGTCCAACAATCAGCCAAATCACTCACCGGTCGAAATCGGAAAACAAGATGATTTCCGTTACCATTCGTGGCACATTGCTTAATATCAAGTGCTCATCCTTGCAAAGCCACCGATCACCTGCTCACGGCGGCGGATGTGGAGGCACCTGAGCAGAGGATAATAATATTCGCTGGTTTTAAGGATTTTGCTATAAAAGGTTGAACAAATATAGATAGATACAAAGTTCGTTCGGACACTCTTTAATGGCATTAAACTCCACCAACTATAAAAACTTATGAGGAAAAATGAACATCATTGGTCGCAGTAAAGTTATACCGCAAAACCTAAAAACCATACAAAAGTACTCAGGATTCCTTATACACCGTGAAATTGAAGTGGATCGAAGACTGGCTCAACGGAAGGAAACAACGCATAGTCATAAATGGTCACCAATCAAGATGGCGAGACGTAACAAGCAGAGTGCCCCAGGGGTCCGTGCTGGGTCCATTGATTTTTCTAATAAATTTAAACGACTTAGATGAAGGCATAGCGAACCTATTCTCAAAGTTGCTGACGATACAAAGCTGAGTGGTAAATCAACAACACTTGCCGATCAACATAAAATCCAGAGAGATTTAAACAGCATTGTGGAATGGTTAGAAAATTGGCAGATGAAATTCAACATTGATAAATGCAAGGTACTACACATTGAAGCAAGAAACGAAGAATTTAACTATACAATAAAATGCCTGCCACTGAAAAAGGTATCAGAAGAAAAAGATCTTGGTGTTATAGTCTGCAACGATTTGAAGGTTGGGCGACATTGCGCGGAGGCATGCAAGAAAGCAAACAGAGTGCTTGGTTTCATATGTAGAAATTTTGCCTACAAATCGGAAAATATAGTAATTCTCAGAGACGAATCTTTGGTTCGACCTCATTTGGACTACGCAGTTCAGTTTTGGAATCCATACTTGCGAAAAGATATAGAAATGTTGGAGAGAGTGCAACATCGTGCTACAAAAATGATACCTAGACTACGTCAAAAGTCCTACGAAGACAGACTTAAAGCACTCAACCTGCAATCACTTGAGACGAGAAGGTTAAGAGGAGAATTTCATACAAGTCTTTAAGATCCTAAACAATTTTGATAAAGTAAAAATTGAAACCCTTTTCAAGTTGGACGCTTCCTCAAGAACCAGAAGCCATGGATACAAACTTAAGAAAAGAAGATTTGAAACAAATATAGCAAATAATTTTTTCTCAAAGAAGGTGATTTCCTCGTGGAACGAGTTGCCGGAGATTGCTGCTAAATCAACAAGCATAAACATCTTTAAAAACCACTTAGATGCACACTTCGGCGTGGATTGAAGGAGAGCTGGCCCAGAAGGGGACCACACGGTCTTTGCCGGCTCTGACATCTTATAATCTTATAAACGATATGAATATCTAATAAATTAATCAGAGTACCAATTAAAAAATTAAATAGATATTCGCCTAGAAGATTCCTAGTATACCTAACTACATCTCATTCGGAAGAAATCGACAACTTCGCCCCAACACGAGTGCATATATGTACACGATGAAAAAGCTCACAAAGTGCACGTGAGTCAAAGTTATGCAGATACACCCACAAAAGAAAAGTGAAAAACGATTCCGAGCGCTTTCGTCTTTATTCTTAAAGACCTTTTCAAGGAATGAACAAGGTCAACAGAGATAAGTCGCGTGCTCTCAATTATTCTGACTTATGACCATGTGACCTTCAAAACTTTCAACGAGTGGGGCAATTCGACCCATAGTTAGTTTTCTTTAAATAATTCCCGGACTAACCTTGGGAGGACCTTGGTAATTATATCATTTAAAAGAGAATGTAAAACAACATAAAGTGTTTCAAATTCCGTTAGAATCGGCCGAATAGTTACGGTGTTATTGCCAAAAATATCAATGAAAAGTAAAATGGTCACCATCCTGCCGACATAGAAAATTATATAGAATCTTGTGCACGCGACTAAAAGTTGGAAAACAAGAGACGATAGCGGATGGGAAGGGAAACTTCCGGCAGGTGAGAGGGATATGAACATGTGTAGAATTTGCAGAAGGAGATAACCTTTATCTTATGAACTCCTTTCCAAAAGGCAAAGCAGAGAATAAAAAATGATGAGCTATGACGGAACAAAATGTGAGATCGATTATGTAGCGTTCAAAAGAAAAATATTAATTAACGACCTTCCAGATACTAGTTTATATATTAATGGTAGGAGTTTTACCATCGATCTGCACTCATTTAAGATGCCTTTATTTTTCAGTTCGGGAGTCAGGGGACCTACTGATTAATGTAGGTTCCGAACCACTGAAACCTAGAGCGTATGGCAGCTGCCGCGAGGTTGATCCGATTCGAGACTCCATCTAACAATAAATTACACCCGGTGTGGTTTAACTTCGCTAAACACGATAGTTAATTATTTGGGGGCATCTAAAATGCGACAAATTTGGCTATCCGAGTGCCAGGCTCATATTTCTATCCGAGGAACATGCTCATATTGCTATCAGAGGGACAAACTGATATTGCTATTAGAGGGCCAAGCTGATATTGATATCCGAGTTCTAGACTGAAATCGGCATACAAGAGCTAAGCTGATATAGCTACAGGGTGCCCCCTAAAAAACGGGCCTGCACACACTTTTTGTGATATATCCTTCATTCATTGACTAACCACCCTTACTTTGCAGGACATAACAGAAGCAACGCCTGTGAACACATCTAGATTTCAATGAGAGCTCCAGCAAAGAATATACTGCGTCAAACATTACTACAAGACAGGCTCGTTCAAGAAAGTGCAGGACACTTTCGTGCATCAGTTCGAATGTGAAAAACCCCCTCCAAGAGCAGAATTCAGGACTGGGTGGACCACTTCGAGAACTATGGGACATTGGAGAACCTCAATGCAGCCAGTGACAACCGTCCAAGCCATTCAGGACGCCCGAGTAAACGTACAGCTGAGCTGGTCGAGAGAGCGAGAGAGTCAGTTCAGTAGAGGTCAAAACGCTATGTGCGCAAGCGAAGTCAGTCCTTCGGTATATCCCGTGAGATTTGCAGAAGAGTGCTAGTAATGGATGTAAAGGCCTACCGATATAGAATACAGACTAAGCAGACTCTTACAGCCTCAGACAAGGAGCAGAGAAAGGGTATGGCAGTCAAGATACTGGAGAAGATTCAGGAGGCCCCAACTTTCCTTAACCTCCTTTGAACCTCAGATGAAGCTCACTTCCATTGTGAAGGAAAGGTAAACTCGTAGACAAATGTCTTCTAAGGGACCTCCAGACCAAATGAGGTAGTCACCAACCCCCTACACTTCCCTAAGTGCACGGTATGGATGCAATCTCAGCCAGAGGCATCATCAGGCCATTCTTCTTCGAGGAATCTGGCGCAACAGTGACAGTCACCAAGGAGTGGTATGTTGAAGTCCTCAAAACCTCCAAGAGGAAGCTGCAGACCCTGTCCTCGTCGCTTATGGGAAAGTTCTGGTTCCAGCAAGATGGAGCAAACTCTCACACCTCAAACCTGTCCTGAGATTAGCTGAAAGAGAACTTTGATGGCCGTGTGATCAGTCTCAAGACTAATTTTGAGCGGGCACCTCACAGCCCAGACCTTAGCCCACCAGATTTCTTTCTCTGAGTCTACCTTAAAGAGAGAGTGTATGCAGGGAGACCCAGAACCATTACGGACCTCAAGGAATCCATCAGGAAAGAGATCAGAGCCATTAGTCGGTCAGTTTGTAAGGATGTCATGGACAACTTTGTGCTGCACCTCAAGAAATGCAATGAGCTAAATGGAGGTCATCTCTAACACGTGCTCTAGAATAAAGAAGAAAAGTCCAAAGATTCTCATGTTTTAATATGATGTTTTTAAATACAATAAACTAGTTGTCACCAAAGTTTCATTCAATCCTCGCAGAAAATAAAGAAATGAGGCCTATCGAAAGTTGGGGCCCGTTTTTTGAGGGGTCACCTTGTATTCAAGAACCAGGCTGATATAGTTACCTGATAGCCAAGTCGATATTTCTATGCAAGGGCCAGACTTATATTACTATCCGAGTGCCAGACTGATATTACTATCCGAGGTCCAGACTGATATTTCTATGCGATGGCCAGGATAAAATTGCTATACAAGGGCCAAGCAGATATAGCTATTTGAAAGCCAGGCTAATATTACTAATCGAGGGCCAGGTTAATATTGCTAACCGAGGACCAAGCTGATATTGCTATACGAGTACTAAGATGCTAAAGCTATCCGAGGGCCAGGCTAAAATTGCTATACAAGGGCCAAGCTGATATAGCTATTTGAGGGCCAGGCTAATTACTAATCGAGGGCCAGGTTGATATTGCTAACCGAGGACCAAGCTGATATTGCTATACGAGTACCAAAATGCTAAATCTATCCGAGGGCTAGGCTAATATTGTTATACAAGGGCCAAGCTGATATAGTTATTTGAGAGCCAGGTTAATATTACTAACCGGTGGCCAGGCTGATATTGTAAACAAGTACCATGCTGATATTACTATCCGAGTACCAGGCTGCTATAGCTATCTGACGGCCAGGCTGATATTGCTATCCGATAGCCAATCTGATATTGTTATCTGAAAGCCAGGTTTATTTTACTATCCGAAGGCCAGGCTGATATTATTATACAATGGCTAAGCTGACATTTTTATCCGAGAGCCAGGCTAATATTGTTATTCCAGGGCAAGGCTGATATTGCTATCCAAAGACCAGGCCAATATTATTATCCAAAGGCTAGACTGATATTGCTTTCCGAAGACCAGACCCATAATGCTATCCGAGGGCCATGCTGATATTGATATCCAAGCGTCAAGTTGATATAGCTATTTGAGAGGCAGGCTAATATTGCTATCCGAGGAGTAAGCTGATATTGCTATACGAGTGCCAAGATGCTAAAGCTATCCGAGGGCCAGGCTGATATTGCTATCCAAGCGCCAAGCTGATATAGCTATTTGAGGGCCAGGCTAATATTACTAACCGAGGACCAAGCTGATATTGCTATACGAGTAGCAAGATGTTAAAGCTATCCGAGGGCCAGGCTGATATTGCTATCCAAGCACCAAGCTGATATAGCTACTCGAGGGCCAGCCTGATATTGTGATCCGATGACCAGGCCGATATTTCTATCAGATAGCCAGATTTATATTATTATTCGAGGATCAGGCTGGTATTGCTATCTTGGCCCAGGCTGGTAGGATATCGTCTACATATGAGAACAAGATCAAAGGTCTTGGAGGGATTCGGGGAAGGAGGGAGGTTTCATAATTTCCTATAACCCCCCGACGAAGACTGACACCATCATGCCTTCTGGCTTACCTGTGATCGTCCTACGGATTTTTATTTGCGTTTTTTTATCTCCGGTGAATCTCGTTTGCTATACGAGAGACGATTGTCATTCAAATTTTTGTGTTTCTTTATCCGCTCGTCGGATCTGGTCCACTGTGCGAAAGACAGATGGCGGAACTTACTAAATGATGCATTTGCTTATCACAACTTCAAATATTAAAGACAATTCCGGGTGTTGTCCTGCGTTAGTTAATTGTTAATTAATATATTCATCCAGGATGGATTAAAACACCCAAACCAGGGGGGAATCATCCTGGTACGCATAGATGAGGAAAACGCTCATCCTCCATTACTTCCCACACGAACCCGGCAATGAAGCGTTTACTACGGGGTCATTTAAATCACAAAGGATCAACATTGTCGTTGTATGACCAGGTTCACACTGTTATACGCACGCTGGCCTACTGGCAGACCGAAATTAAGGCTCCACCTGGGGATGGCTCTAAGAGTGCTTTAAATACTCAGTTGCTAGGCCAAGGAATATTCAAACACGGCTACAAAAATATACTTTAATAGGACTAAAGATTACATACACATATAAGGCAAGTTAAATTGCAATGCAATTAAATATTGACGGTTCACAGCGCAGATGATTAACACTATCAATTAAGTTTGAACCGAGGGATAATTAATTAAGAAATGATCTTACAATTATGCAAGTTCTAGAGCAAATGGGATCCTTGAGGTTCGACGCAATAAATGGTGGGAGGAGCGGGACGAAGCGGGGGTTAAATCCCTTTTACCTTGATGTGCTCCGAGTAGGACCAGGGAGGTAAGTTCTACCTTGAACTTGTGGGCATCTCACGAGACGCTCAATCCAACTTCGGGAAATTGGAGATGTGGCCTCTTATCCTTGAAAGGCAAACGGAGGATGCTTCGGGGATTGCTTTTCCGATCCTTAAAATCCGAAGACGGGGTGAGAAGGGTTGAAGCGCGCCTAAAACTATCTCCACGAACAAGACTGAGTGACGACTAGCTCTTCTTTGGCTCTTAGATAATCACTCAATTCTTCTCTGGACGAGAACATAGTCGATTCCTTCTCGATTAACGAAGACATTAACGGCTAACGTACTGGACGGCGGCTTCAGACACAATCTGCCTGCGAACTCCAAAGTATCGAATATATACTCCGAAATTATCTAGACGGGGAGAGAGATTCATCGCCAGCAGACTTCCTTAATTGCCTTGGGTTGTGATAAGGGCCGATAGCGGGAAGTCTAGATGCCCCCTTAATGGTCTTTCTATTGTTCTAATTTCTCACAGTATATAGGGCAGATGAATTTAGAGCGGTCAACAGCGAATTTGGGAAGTCAGGGGGTGGGGGGGGATTCCCTTTTCTCTCTCCTTATTCTTCCACACTCCTCCCTTTCCAGGAAGACATTTTTTTTCCACAAGTCGGGTGCGAAAAAAATGTCTCAATCTAATTTTTCTTCAAGGGGGAGATGCTATAAAAATTGAATTAGTGAAACGAGATACAAACAAAATTCGGACATGAGCGGAGTTAGCAAATAATTATAATTATTTCAGACTATACGCACAGGTACAATTAAAAACAAACCAGAATTAAAATTTAGCCATACAACACATTGAGTATGTAAATAAAAGAAAAAAATGAACCATTACTAAAGACACACTACAAACAGAAAATAATTATACAACACTTCAAATAATTAATCTCTATATAAAACAAATCAGCAAACATACTTGCAAGGAGATATGCTAGTGGTATCTTTAATTTATGGCAATAGGGTCTTCTAGAGGAGTTCTACTTAAACTATCCGCTAAACAATTTTGAGTACTCCTGATATACACAATACGGAATTGATAGTCCATCGTATGAGTCGTTCATTTTGACTCTTGAAATTACGAAGGTACGACAATGGCTTATGGTCACTCTCAATTACGAATTCGGTTCCTATAAGGTATATTCTAAAATGTTGAATTGACCATACTATAACTAATGCCTCGAGTTCAATAGTGGCGTAAGCCTTCTCGCGGGCAGACAACTTCCTGCTCGCATACGCAACGGGATATCCACTTCCATCGCTTTCATACTGCATGAGGGAACAATCCCAAACTTTTTGTTCGGATTCGGCAGTCTCAAAATAGGAGCAGAGATCAGCTTCTCCTTCAGCTAGTTAAAGCTAGACACCGCGGGGGGAGTCCAACTGACAGGAGTAGGTCCCGTTTACTTTAACATATCACTAAGGGGTGGCTCTATAGTGGCGAAATTGGAAACGAAGCGCCTGCAAAATGAAGCAGAACCCAGAAATGACCGCAGCTGCTTCTTCGTCCGTGGAAGCGGCATTTCAGCTATGGCTTTAACTTTGTCTTCTTGGGGGACAATCAGGTTCATTCCGATCTTAAAACCAAGATATTTAATCGTATCATATGCGAAATGACACTTCGATAAGCCTATCGTGAGTCCGTGTGCGTGCAAACGGATTAAAAAAGCGCGAAGGGAGTGTACGTGTTGGTCCCATGTACGGGTGGCAACGTACACGTTGTCAAAATAAAAGGTTACACTGACTAGGCCGTTTACAATTCAAGGCATCATTCGATTGTAGTTTTCACACGCAGTTCCCAAACCAAAAGGAATACGAGTAAACTGCATTAAGCCTTTCTCTGTAGCAAAAGCTGTAGAGCGCTTAGAAGACTCGGAGAGCGGAATCTGATGGTAGGCCTTACAAAGATCAATTTCGAAGATAAATTTTGCATCTTCGAAAAAAATGTAGTTTTTGATTAATCAAAGGTATGGGCTCGGCGTCGAACTGGGTGACTGAATTTAATTTGCGAAAATCGACGCACATCCTAAATGATTGATCGGCCTTTCTGACCATCACAATTGGAGCACAAAAGTCAGATGAGGAAGGCTCGATGATCCGCAACCTGAGCAAATTTTCTACTTCAGCGTTAAACACGGGGCGTAAATGAACGGGAATAGGGCAAGGCTTAGTTCTCGCTGGTTTTTGCGTTTTTAAAACAATCTCATGAAGGAATTGGGTTGAACAACCTGGGGTTTCGGAGACTACATCCGAGAATTCATTTAGTTGACTCGCCAATTGAGCCTTCTCGATGTGTCGGAGACGGGGGTTAAAATCGAGCTCGGGGGCTGAGTCTGATTGTAGAGAAGGGAGAGACGGCAAAGGGTATTCATCGTCTGCTTCCACGCAGACCGTTTGAACGAGGCAAAGCGGTTCGACCGGGCAAGTTGCCTCTAAGACGAGTTCGGAAGAGGGTCCTTTCCACTGAGATAGGAGATTATTAGACTCAGAGGGCAACAAAAGTAGTACTTCGTTGCCTGCTTCGAATTTCTGTGCTTTGGATTTGATGTCAAAATACGTTCTGTATTTTTCCAAATTCACCTCAGAATTCTAGAAGGCGAGGTCTGCACAATTTTATAGGCGAGTACGCAAATCCAACACATAAACGTAGAAAGACTTAATCTCCTCATCAAGCTTAGGGTTTGACCATAACTCTTTTAGGATGCTCATCGGCCCGCAGACGTTTCTTCCGTAAAATAGCTCGAAGGGGGCAAATCCGAGCGTTTGGTGTGGGATTTCTCGACCCGCAAATTTAGCCACGGGGAGGTAGCGGTGCTATTCTCGCGGTTGGGCGTGGCACAGTTTCTTGAGAATTTTTTTGAGAGTCCCGTTTAATTTCTCGCACATCCCATTTAAGGCGGGTTGATAATGGGTTGAGAAAAGGGGTTTTACCAGCAGGAGCTTTCCTACATACTCCATCAATTCTGAAGTGAATTTACGGCCTCTGTCCGATAGGATCTCCCTCGGGATTCCTACTCGAAAAAGAATAGAAATCACCGCCTCTGCACACGAAATACTATCAATGTTCTTCAAGATGACCACATCCGGGAAACAAGTGGCACAATCTACGAGGGTCAAAATATAGGAAACGGAGGACGGAGAGGGCCTATCAAATCGATCGTGATACTGAAGAAGAGTTCAGACACGATTGGGGCCTTCTGAAGGGGAGCGGGGGTAATACGACCTTTGACTGTCACCTTTTGACAGATGTTACAGGACTTGCAAAAGTCGGATATTTCTTTGGCAGCGCCTGGTCAAAAGAAATATTTGAAGACGCGCTGGGCCGTCTTATTATGACAGAAATGTCTAGCCATTAAGCCGCTGTGAGCCATCTGCAGAACTTGACGTACATACATCTTGCGTACACACAGGTTAGTGACCGGGGCGTTATCTGGTCCTACAAAAGATCGATGTAGCAACGAATCCTTTTCTATGTAGTAAATTCTTCTATTCCCTCGAACGGTCTCAGGCTCCTTTTTTCTGGCCTTCTCCCACAGGGGTTGCAAAGAAGGGCAATTCTTTTGAGATTAAGCAAACTGATCATTGCTGGATAACTCGACGTTTGAAGTTGACGAGGACTTTAAAGGTACCAGGGTAGCAGTATCTTTCGCAGCTTGGGCCCTGGTGATCACTGGTTGCGCGATGGGTTTTGGGGAGAGCTGCGCGCTCTGTCCGATAAGAACAGAACAAAACTTTATCGGGGCGGCGACTAAATCGGCTCATCCTGTGAAATACTGACACTGTATGTAGCACTTGACCACAGTGAACTTAGTGGCACGACCTAAAAAGTCGTGAACGATCGCAAATCTCTTATGCTGGGGACTTACTGTGGGCAACAGCTTGTCCGAGACTACTATGCATGTGTAACCCGTGTCTCTTACAAGGATTGACACTCGGCACCTATTTATCGTGCAGTTCTCAAACTTGAGCCCACTGGGGAGCTCTTATTGAACAGGAAATTTACCTGTTGCTCCGAGTGAGAGGGAGCAGGTGGCGAATACGATGACGAGGCAGAAGATGAAGGGGGAGGAGAAGCGGTTACCTGGTGGACCTGTTGATTATGGGTAGTCTTTAGTTGCGAGTTCTGGGCACAGTTATAACTAAGGTGACCAGGGGTTCCACACGTAAATCATAGGATGTGTTTACGCTGGTAATGAGACGGCGCAGAATGGAATGTTGGAGGCTTTACGTCTTTTTATTCACGCTGAGGATGAGGCTTGTATTTATGGGGCGCCTGGATCTTCACGAAGCTACCATTATTCTGAGCATGGAACTTATTGGGCTCAAACTTGTGTTTGGAGGACGGGGGATGACTTATCTCGATCTTCTTGGGATACAGGTCGTGTCTGGAAGCGTGAAGGTCGGCTTTCTTTACACAATATTTAAACTAAGAAGCTCTTCTATCAGTTACGAAGGACTTCAATTCTCGGGGAAGGGTAGCCATGAGTTGATCCCTTAAAATGAGTCAACTTATGACTCATAGCCGTTAGTCACTTGTGAGGAGTCCAGCCAAAACTGTAAATTGCGGCGAAGGGTGAACCCAAATTGCTTAAAAACGTTTGTCCCGGCTGTATCCTAGCGGAGCGGAATCTAACCCGATAGAAATCCGGATTTATATTAATAGCACAGAGGAGTTTTGCTTTTAGGGTTGAATAATCCAGGGTTGCTTCTGAGGAGAGACAAATGAAGATTTCACGTAGATAAGTGTTTAAGAGGGGGAGTAACGGGCAACTCCATCTGATTCTAAATCCCAATTGTTGACTTGGACAAAATTTTCAAAGTGGGTGAGATAAGAACAAAAATCTTCTCCGTCTTTATACGCGGGGAGTTTTAACGAGGGTGCTTGTGGTTGATGGTTACGTGATCCCATAGAAGTCATTTCGACATGATCACAGCTTAATTCTCTCTCGTGCAGTCGTATTTTTTATCTCTCTTCTGCTTCTGTCTTTCTTTCTTCTGCTTCTTTCTGTCTTTCTTCTGCTTCCCTCTGTGATTGTTCTTTCCTTTCTGCCCGTTCGTTTCGTTCTTCCTCTTGGACTAATCCTTTCCTGATAGTCCTATGATCTGTCCTTGCTTACGAAAACGATCGAACGAAGACATCCTGAATATGCTCCGTTCCTCTTTCGGCACACGAGAAAGTTTAGCAGAACAAGTGAAGCTCTTCCTAACATATCTAACCTACTTTTATTTAACAATTACCTCCCCCCCCAAAAAAAAAACTTAATAAAGGTTCCAATTAATTATACACACCACATATGAAAATAACTAACGAGTGAACCTGACTCAGGACTGAGTCTTCTGGTAATTTTACCACAGCAAAAACAAAACTTGGCTGCTATTCTTACTGTTTAATTAGGGGTATCTTGACTCACGTAAATACGCTTAAATAAAAAAAAATATAATTGCCTATTAAAAAAAAATTGTCCGATTATTTTTGCTTGAATATTTCTGACACTTGGAACTGTATATAGTGGAAATAATGATCTTTAAGGAAATAGCAAAAGATCAGGTAGGGTGGAATCTTTTACTACAAACCTAAAGATCTGACGCCAGTTATATATATATATATATATATATATATATATATATATATATATATATATATATATATATATATATATATATATTTATATATGTCGTGGTATGGCCAGGTGTACGCTGGCCTACTGGCAGACCGAAATTAAGGCTCCACCTGGGGATGGCTCTAAGAGTGCTTTAAATACACAGTTGCTAGGCCAAGGAATATTCAAACACGGCTACAAAAATATACTTTAATAGGACTAAAGATTACATACACATATAGGGCAAGTTAAATGGCAATGCACTAAGATATTGACGGTTCACAGCTAAGATGATTAACATTATTAATTAATTTTGAACCGAGGGATAATTAATTAAGAAATGATCTTACAATTATGCAAGTTCTAGAGCAAAGGAAATCATTGAGGTTCGACGCGGTAAATGGTGGAAGGAGCGGGACGAAGCGGGGGTTAAATCCCCTTTACCTTGATGTGCTCCAAGTAAGATCAGGGAGGTAAGTTCTACCTTGAACTTGTGGGCATCTCACGAGACGCTCAATCCAACTTCGGGAAATTGGAGATGTGGCCTCTTATCCTTAAGAGGCAAACGGAGGATGCTTTGGGGATGGCTTTTCCAATTCTTAAAATCCGAAGACGGGGTGAGAAGGGTTGAAGCGCGCCTAAAGTTACCTCCAGACGAATTTACAGCGGTCAACGTCGAACTGGGGAAGTCAGGGGAGGGGGAATTTCTTTTATCTTTCCTTATTCTTTCAAAAACATCTTTTGGGGATGTTTAAGTTAGGTTAGTTTACTTTAAGGTTAGATTAAGCGCAGTAGCAACGAGGCCGCATCCCGCTGAAAGTATGGAGAGATCTGTAAAGAAAGTAGCGAAGATAAAGTGGAAGATGTAGAGACGCAATTCCTCCTTGTGGCAGTGAGGCCGGTTAGGTACGCGACTGTTGGTCTGGGGCCGGCAGTGGGTGGGGGCAGCCATTTGTCCACACGTTTTCCCCTTGCGCCGCATATAGACGGTAAAAAGATTTAAATGGGAGAAATGTTAACTAGAGAGGGAGCACTAGTTTCCCGTGATGCACTAGTGTCGGAGGGGGGTCGATGCTGCACCCCCAGGTACCAGGTGTAACAGTCTACACATTCCCCCCCCCCCTCCCCGGGAGGGAAGCGATAGAAGGATTTAGATTTATTTGATAATTTAAGGTTTTTCGTAAATTGAGCATCCGGATGACAGATGACAAAACAAAATGTTGATTATTATTATAATTTCAGTAATTGGTTATCAGCTTTTTGTTTTAACTGCTTTGTGGGTTTTCGTTTCCAGCTTACGAAAAAAATCTTTTTTGCGTTGAAATTCAAGCGTTCTAAGATGATTCTTGATATAAAAAAGCAACTTGCTTTCATTATATCTTTATTCATTATGAGTTGACGTTTCACGATTACACTTATCGTATCTTCAGAACATACTAAGTAAACCTAAATTGATCCACCTTTTTATACAAAGTGTTCAGGTCTGAATGGGATGGTGGGATTGGCTTATCATCTATGGAGGTAGGTGACCTTTCAGAGGCTAGCGTTAATGAGATACGAGGTAAGGGAAAAGGAGTAAAAAGTGCACTAGGGGTCTATCTATGTATACATAACTGGATATATTGTACATGTATTATACATACATGATTATGTGTATTAGCAGGTAAATATATACACTTTTAATTACCAATTTTATATGCGATGCTATTAAAGACAGATTTTTATTATTGAAATTTTAACTATTAAAGACTATTTGTAATGTGAACCTAATGATAAATATTTAACCAGTTTTTTTAGTTTTTCACATTTCGTATTTAATTCCGGCTTCCTTTCTTTGAGGAGAATTGCTTCGGCAATCTTCAAGTTTTCTTTATTCGTTGATCTGTAAATGGTTTTGAAATTTTCGGCAATGGTGGGGATTTTATTCCAGCTGTGGATCCCATTAAGATGCTTATGTATTTTACTGCTTTTGTATCGGTGCTGGTTTGCTCGTGACGTAATATTATTCCTAGTATACCCGATGTATGACAGCTCACAGTTGTCTATAGCGCATAAAAATTGATATACTACATGAATATCGGTTTTTCGCCACTCTCGTGTAGAGAACCTTAAAGAGAACTTACTGCTTTTATAATAGCACTGTACTACTATTTTTGTGTTTTCTTCTTTAGGAGTTGTGTTGTTTTAAGATGTTTCTGAGTGACTTTTCTTCCGATTTCATAGTGTTGGGATTTTGTGATTCTATGTCAAATTTGATCGAAATCTGTTCTTCTTTCTTCGTTCTTTTAAAAAGTGTATCGAGGGTTCTGGATGGTGGGGGTTTTTTCGATTTGTGGCTGAGGAAACTCATCCATTATTAAATTTTTCGTTATACGTTTGACTTCCATGTCGTAAAGTTGCCATGTGGAGCATATCCTATATACTCGATAGATTAGGGTCTTGATGAGAGAGAGAGCTTGTATTTTTCAGGGGGATGGGAGTTATAATTGAAGTCGACCCCCTTGTCAGTCGATTTGATGTATATTAATGTATTTATTTCTCCATTTGGTTGTCGAATGATTTGTAGATCAAGAAAGTTGAATATGTTTCTGGATGGCTGCTCATAAGTGAATTTCAGTACACTTACTTCTTGTAGTTTATTGATGAAAAGAGGGATATGGCTTTCTTTCTTAAATAATGCCGCCGTGTCGTCCACATATCGGGTGTAAAATATTGGATTGAAATGATTTTTTGCCATTAGGACTTTATTCTCTAATTCTGCCATATAAAAATCAACAAACGTTGGTCCAAGAGGGCTACCCATAGAAACTCCATCCTTTTTCCGGTATGTTTTACCATTGTAATCGAATGGAGTATTATTATTATTATTAAATTTAATTTTCTTCGGAATTAAATCTTAAATGAAAGCTCTGTTGTAACTGGTCTCGATCACATTCCATGCACCAAGCAATATTTCTATTATTTATCTTAGAGCGTTTAACACCCTCTTTCACCTCTTTCTTGGGTCTAAGCAGGCGTAAAAAAGATAGAAATTTAAAGGACGACCCGAGAGTGAGAGAGCACCTCTTTCTCATGTGGTAGTAGGGTCGGAAGGGCGTGCTACTACTCCTTCAAGTTGCAATTGTACCAGGGGCGTTGCCCCCTACTAGACCATGCCCCGTCCCTTGCTGGGAATAGTTCTATCTTACTATTGTCATTTCAATAATTATATCTATATTTACGTATTACGTCAAGAGATTGTCTTTTTGTTGAAAATTACCTATATTTATTTACCTATTTTACCTTTATTTACTTATATTTACCTATATTTTCCTATATTTACTTATATTTTCCTATATTTTGTTATATTTACTTATATTTTCCTATATTTTGCTATATTTACTTATATTTTCCTCTATTTGCGTATTATTTCGAGAAATTTTCTATTTGTTGACAATTTCTGCACAAAGGTTAGAAAGTATTTTAAAAATCGTAATAAATCATTTATAGGGTAATCAAAACTTTCAATTTGGGGAAAAGCTTTTTAACATTTTCAAAAGTTTTAATTTTGTTACTAACTTTTCCTGTTAAAAATGTAAAAATATAAAAGGATCATTTTCAGTCTATAATTGACTTACCTCTTGTAGCTCAAACAAAGAGATTGGTCCAATAATGAACATTAATATGGGATGAAAAAAAATGAAATATGAGCCACGATAATACTGAGAATGCTTTTAAATATATAAATAAAAGAACATAATAAAGAATGGAAAAGGGACAGATTCTTCTGATATTCTCCTTTAAAGCAAGCCAATGAAATGCTATAAATTAACAATAGCGATGCCATTCCATCATTAAAAACTCCCTTGCTAAAAAATATTTCCTTATATTATAATACTTTGGCACAAATTAAGTCTCCGCTAAGCATCTTTATTTTTAACCCCTCCACCTAATCTGTAACATATACAGGATGGCCAGTAAAAATGTGTCTGGTTTTGAACAACCAACTTATTATTAGTCCTGAAAGCTAGAAGAATAAAACAAAATAAAATTAATCGAAAGAGGAAATTCTGAAGTTTTATAACTGATCTTAATTAGGTTTACCTAGGTCAGGCGCAAATTTTGAATATCTTAGTTAGCCTGTGACCTTTTTTGCCGTTGAAATTCGTTCGGGTCATTCGCCAGCCGCTCGACAATACGTTTAAATTAACTGTTAACGAGCGAATACTTATCGATGAACAATGGTACAAGCATATATCCTTTACGACCGTACGTTCTTTTCAAGCTTTATATTGAGGAAAATTGAGCGTAGAAGAACTCTTAAGAAATGACAACATGGAACGGTTAAAAACTAAATTGAACTTGAAATATTGTGTAATCAGTTTTCATTTTGTGTAACATACTTGGATGTGATATAATGAATAATTTGCAGTGAAAAAAGCAATTTTTCGATTTTTTTGTCCTCCGCCGAACGCGTTTTATATTCAATTAGACATTTTCCAAAGATGTGTAAATGTTTGGTGAGGACTGAGCGGGAACAAGATTTATGGAAGAGGTACAACTCAAAAACTCACTTGTCGGCCTCGCTATCTTCTCACCTTGGAGTGAACCCCGAATAGCTCTACCCATGTGGAGGCGAAAGGTTGAGAGACGCTGCGCGCGTCAATAGATGCCATTGCGATGGCCTCCACTCAACCATAAAAAATGGTCTATCTTGATGAGCACTTACACATAACCTTTACAGGGTGAAAAGAACCTCATGATCTCTAGATTGATGTGCCCAAAACGTTATACCACATAGGTACAAATCTCTGTGGAGGTTAGGGTGTACCGATTGACCTTGGATCCTTCGAAATCCACGCAGTCGCAGGCCAGGTAACAAACGTGTTCATTAATTCTCGATCAGATAAATCGCGACGTAAGAGCCTTCTGAGATGATAGAAATGTTTAACCGTAAGTAAATGGGGAGATGTTTCCTGACGAAGGTCCTATATTTCTTCTCTGCTGCCTCAAAATTTTGAATAAGAATGCCATTGGGTGCCATTCCCCACCGTGTCGGTGTTGAATAACACCAACCACACCCTCATTAAAAGGATTTGTCGCAACATGTCGGCTGCACTAGGCGTGTGCGAGAGACAAAGCATCCGTATCGTCGGAGAAATCCTTTGATACCTACTTTGTCTAATTGAGTAGATAATTATTCTTGCCCTTTCCCTCCTTTAGGAGTGAATTCAAAGTTTGGGAGACTTGAACGACTGCCGAGGGAGGAAGGCGTGTGACCAAAAAGTTTCTAAAGGTACACACTACTGTACGCAAGACAGCCACTATCGGAGCTGCGCTCTGGTACAATTTAATTGGAAAAAAAAGGCAAGAACCTTCTACTTGAGTGCGATTTTATAGGTTGGTTCTTTAAAAGAGAATGCGTTTGCCGAGTTCTTCTCAAGGGTTTTTCCAGAGATAAAGACCTCTACAAAAATAAACTTTAATACAATTAATAAGAACAAGGGCACAGATAAATATTAAATCTAAATAATAATCAGTACGACAAAAGAATATTATGACAGGCAAAAATTAAGGAAACTAGGTCCGGGAAAATATAAGGGTGATCCAATAAGTTGGATTGAATGAAAGATTTAGCAAGTCTTTTGGCGTTACACCAAATGGGGAATTTTTCTTAGGACTGGGAACGAAGAGGTGGGATTTACGAGGAAGGGACTCTGGGTTACTTCTGGAGGATAAAATGTGGATGTGGAAGACCAATGGCCAGGTCTTCGCGATGGGGTCTCGATGCGAAGGCGTCCAGAGAGACTCCAAAGGGGGGTGAGATTACCTCGGCTCCAGGGAGAAGTAATCACGAAATCGAGATTCGTCTGCGGGGTATAAACGGGTTTCCGTAATTTTCCTCTGATCAGGGCCGATTACACGAAGACGATCTGTTGACGAGATCACAAGGGCGAGGGGATCACTCCACGGGAGTCAGATACTAAGGTCTGGACGGCAAGTAGCTCGGGCCTCTCTCTATCTGCTGAGGATTTGCTCACATCACTTTAAATAGGAGCCACAACCATAGTTTAGAGAGGGCTATGCGCACGATGGCCTACCAAGGGGATACCGGGCACGGCTTAAGCAAACATGGACCTTGACAATTTCAAGTATCGACGAGGCGAAAGGAATTAAGCGAGATTCCCAAGGGATATCGGACGCGGCTTGAGCAAACATGAACCTTGATAATCTTGGGCATCGACGAGACGAAGGGAATTAAGAGAGATTCCCTTCTACCCCAAGAGGGGCAAGATGGACACGGCTGCCACCAGGAAGCGGAACAGCGTTATTAAACGGGAAGGGGGGGGTAGAGACGGTGATAAAGCACCCCAAATTAAGTAAAGCTGCGTTGATCTGTCTTGACCAGCGAAATTCTGTGTGATAACGGCGTATTGAGTTTTATGCTTCCACAATGACCTAGGAATGAATCTGCGATTAAATAATGTCATTTTAAGGAACTCTGAATACGCGGTTGAGCCAGATATGATATAGTCTTAACCTTCTCAGTAGTGGGATAAATTTCACTCGTTGGTGACTCGGTAGCTTAAAAAGGTTAGCTTAGAGATCTCAAAGATCCACGTGGCTGGATTAATCTGTAGTCCGCCTGCTGCAAGTGGTTTAAACTTGCTCGTAGATGCGTGTGGGTTCTTCGGGACTCGCCAAATCGCCCAGAATTTCCTCCAAGTTCATGAACACAAAATCCAATCTCAGTAAAACAGAACCTATACAGCACTGGAGGTCTGCGTAGCATTTATTTACTCAAGAAAGCATCCTAATTCAAGTGAACAAACGGAATTGAGTAGTGGTGGCCGTTTTGGGACGCTTTCTTGATCTGCAAAAATTTGTTGTAGTTCTTTAAACAGATCTGCATTAATGAATATGCTTTTACCATGAAGATGTGTGAAAAAAAATTCATAACGTTATGAAGTGGGTAGCGGTTACTCCTTCTCGGGGTTCAAACTCTGAAAATCACCCCAAATGGACTCCATTTCTCTTACTATTAAGGGGTCATACAAGGCGGCGTTGCCCAAGCCCTTTTTGAAAAGACGAATTATGTAAAGGTGCATTAAATCCTGATATTCATTTTTGGCAGCAACGAGTTTGTTTGGCTGGAGAGAATGGATAAAGAAATGTGCGGACACGCTGTGTGTGACGATATTTTGCGTGAGACCCCATGAAGTGGGTCACACCAAGTCAGTGAACTCGCTGAAATGTTGCGTGAACTGTGGATCCACAGCGATCGAAAGGTTGAGCAAGTCCAGTGGAAGTTGCACCTGCTTCCCTATGAAAGACATTCGGGGGGTCCCTTTAATTAATCTACCCCTTTTGAGCTCCACCGTGAGCACTAAGTTGAGCAACAGGCGCCTAGCAGCATGTAAGTTGAGCTCCTGAGTTGGCCTTTTTGATTTGCATGTGAAAAGGATAATATTCTTATCGCATCTTTGAACAACGAGGAAACAAACATGTGGAGCTGGGTCCGTTAGTAAAAGGCTGCAATTATTGGACCCATCTCCAATGATCGCCACGGAACGCGCAAATGGAACTAATTTCCATGCGAAGTACACGGGGACTCGCACCTTTAGGGTTTCTCCTTAAAACGGTAGTGATATCAACACGCCCATGTAAGCCCCTGAATGCTGGACGTGCTCTGCCTGAATCCACTTTGGCGATGGTGACTGAGTGTCCTTGAAGAGCGGCTGGCTGTGTGAGTGCCAGGTGGTAACAGCTCATCAATTCTGATTGAAGGACGTTCGAGTTAGCGTCTTGAAAGGCAGCCAGTTTTAAGTGCAGGGCGTGAAGTTGACCGAGGCTACGGTGGTTACGGACAGTTCGTGGTGGGTGTCTGCAGTCTTTCCCACCTGCTCCAAGGGGTTGTCAAGTAGAGGGGTGGCGAGTACTTATTGAACCTCATTGAGAAGGCGCCGTAGCTCCTTCGGGATATCCGCACCAACCTATGCTTCTAGTGGATTGATAAGAGACTCCATTCGCCGAAGCAACTTGCTTAGCCATACGCTCCCAAGTTCTTCCTGAGGAAATGGCGCACGTGCTGTAAGGAGGGGGGGGGGGTTAGTATCGAGCAATGCCCTCTTAATCGCGTCGTAGGGGCCTGATGCAGTTGGAGAATATATACGCGTGTAACGTAACTCGTCATTTCTACTAACTAGGTTTGACTCGAAAAATAATTTCGCACTGACGTATCCTGAGTTCTGCGTCTCCTTCCTGGTAAAAGGGGAACAGAAAATTTAGTCGCCCATTGGGGAGAGAATGTATCCTAACGTAACTCATTAACTCAACGACGCAATGAACAATGAATCGATGAAACTTTGAACTGAACTCATGAACAAAGCACAAAATGAAACAAATTCCAAGAAAATTTAAACATCAATACAAGACCTAAGAGGCAAGGCACCATACAAACAAATGAAGATCTCCAATGGAAATGAATGTACGCAGGAAGAGAACGAAATTGAGAAGCTTTACAGAGATCATTGTGAATTTTATGTGGCATCACTAGAAAAGACTAGGCCACCTTTGAATTTGTATTCAAACCAAATTTAAAGGAAGAATTAGATAGTGCAATCGACAAAACGTACCAACACGGAAGGTGAGATGAGCAGATGTAGATCATAGTGTTGATTACCAAAAACAAACTAACGGATACGATCCATACCATGAAACAAAAGTCTTCGAGTCCGACAGGTCTCACGAACACAATTTCGGCAACCGTCTAGATAATGATATGAATTGGAATTCCCTACTGTCCATCTTCCAAGCAATATGGAACAACGTATATTTCTTTGACCAGCTCAAGACGGCAATTTTTTTTCGTCGATGACCTGAAACTCCCGCAGAAGTTAGCAGTTTCTTACCCATATCCTTATGGGGGTAAACTATGTAGGCATTTTGAGAGTGGCTTGTTTACCAAGGTTGATTTGTCATTACCGAGTTTTGGTACCACTCCTAAGGGTAACCGAACAGATTTCTTTGTCCACCTGGGTGTCTACCGGTTTGATTCTTCTGGGCGTGCCTTGCACGTGAGTCACCGACTCCAAAAGGGTAGAAAGTTCTCTTTTTTCTTGTTTGTAGGCTGGGTAAAGGTGATCACAGATTTCCTCGAAGGTAAGGGAATCTTGGAGTTGGATTCAGTATTCTTTATTCGGCGGAAACTTGGTAAGTTTTCTGAAGATTAATTCATAGTAAATGGTTTAGGTTTTTTATACAGATCTCTATCTTAACAGATTCAAAACAAATCTTTGATATAAATTGTTTTCTTGTAAGTTTAAAGAAATATACCTTCCATGTTTTCTCTTATTTTTATGCCAAAAATCACAATTTTTATTTTCAAGCACCGATTAAACCCGATTCATATTAAATATATCAGAGGAAATGGGATTGTAATTGTTACCTATAGACTTTTACATAGATTTTATAATTAATGAACCGAATTTTTTATATTTCAGTCTTTCGTTTCTTTTTAAGATGGTTTTAAGTTTTTTCAAATAACGGAGAAAAATTTATTTAATTACTCATAAAATGAAAATTGATTAAGGAAAATGACAAACATCTCAAATACTCTAACTGAGATGTTTATTTCTTTTTTAACGTTAGGAGATATTTAAGTTTTACGTTGAGGGTATTTGCTATTTTCGATTCATTTAATTACATTTTGGGCAGCGTGTGGAAATTCAGGAAAGCTCAGATTATCTGTTGCTTTTCTTTCTTCACGCACTAGTAAAGTTTTTCCCTGATAAAGGAGGTAAAGTTTTGTGAAAGTTTGAATACGCGAGTACGTGAAAACTTAGCGCAAATAACTTTTTCAACGTCGCTGCACCCAATATAGATGCGTGCTTAGTCTGATTGGAGAGACCTCCTGTGGCTAAGCACAGGGTAGTCCCCCCTCCCCTATAAAGAAGCTTATGCTTCCTTCATCACTTTGCAACATAACGCAACCTTCATTGCGCCCAGACCTCCTTGGTAGTACAGTGTAATAAAGCCTGGAAGGAAGCCCTGTTAGGGGGCGCGAAGAAGGGATTCCCTTAAGGAGACGAGCCGGAGACTTTGGAGAGGCGCCTAATAAAGTAGGCTCATTGAGGTAGGAGGGTTGCGGAGTGCGATTATAGGCAGGTATTTAAGGCACTAATAGCTATACACATAATAGGGTTTAGTCTCATAGATTCTGTCAATTTTTTATAGAGTAGGAAAGAGGGGATGCTTACCCCCCATCCTCATTACCGACACTAAAAATGGAATTCATCAAAAGGCTCCCCCTGAGACTCAAGCCCAAGGGAAAGAAGATGCCCCTTTAATAAGGGGCCCAACATATATTTAATGACCTGCAAATACCACTATTAAGTGTCTTGACGTCCCGACAGGATTCATCATAATCTGCTCTGAAAAGAAGGATGTCGAGAAACTCCTATCCTCTGCGAGCAGCATCACACTTAAACTCGATTTGGAAGCACTCCCCCCTCCCTCTCCCCCTCACACACACAGATCACGGCCAATAGATCAGTCGTGTGCAGGAAGATTGAGCCATGGGTAGGCATGAACACTCCTCAGGACATTTAGGTTCAGAGATCACACTCACGTATTTAAGATTGTGTGTGAAAATACCGAAATGGCTACACAGATCATGGAAGGACTTATTGCATTTTGTACTAGCATCCCGCAAACCAATATCCAGCGGGACAGATTTATTAACATACAGATATGCTTCCGTTGTTACGTAATGGAAGACCACATCACTGCGGAATGTCCTAAAAAAGACTTCATGATATGTTCGGAGTGCGGGAGAGAGAGACACTCTCACCGCTCATGCGAAGATCATTTCAACCTGTCTTCATCTTCATTTTCATTTTAATTTCATTTATTGTCTCGTACACCTTTTCTCTACGACACCAAAATTCCCCCTATTCAGGAGGTACTAAAAAAGAGAGAATACATTTTTTAATTAGGTGCATCCCATTCATTATGATCGCCTAAGCCCCTAACCTTGGCACGGTGCCTTGACTAGTGGACGCTGTCACTTCAACCTCGCCTCAATTATGCAGTGCACTTGCGATTACAAGTGCACTGCGAGGAGAAAGGTCTGAGGAATAGCACGTTGCCAGATACCCGTATCAGAGGAGAATGGATAATGGGCCGGGTTGCAACCTTCGCACGAGAATTTAATCACTCCGCCTGTGAGGGGCCACCAGAATCTCTGAGGGACATACAACCGTCTCAGCGTAGGTCGGATGCAACCGCGGTTTTTAACTCCATCGAGGAGGCGGCCACCCCGGTTAGCGCTGGTTGATTCCACGCTAAAAAACAAAAAGTCCGTCACATTTCACCTCTCGAGAGGGGCCTACCCGGGTCCACCATTTCATCTATCATCAACTCATTCTTGACAGCCAAACTAGTGAAGGCGGGGCCAAAGGAAGGGGGAGGGTCCAAAACACCACAACAATATGTAATACAGAAGGCTGCCTTTGAGAGTCGAGTTTGATTCACAAAAACCCGAAAGAGGTGTACTTATAAGAGCCTTATACACCGCATTGATGATCGCCCTAACCAAACTAGTAGAGGTCCGCAACGGATATGTGGCTCTATGCCACGAACAGAATGACATAGAACGCCTGGTAGCACACGACGGACTGAAGGCGCTGTAGAAAACTAGACTAACCCCGAAATTACCACCGCAACTTCTGGCAAACCGCTCGTTCGTCCCCTGCAAGGTAGACCTCTACGTGGGGACCCACAAAAAAGAGGAGCTGAAGGAAGAAATTGAAAGAGAAAACCAGCAGCTGAAATTAACAGAAGTCATTAAATTCGGACACCACATGCACGTGTTCAAAATTATCTGCAACATGGCGGAAATGGCGAACAAGGCTACCACCAACTCCGGGATCTTAGCATTTAGAATGAGAATTCCTCTCGAAAACATGGAGATAGAAAAATTCATTAATGTACAAATTTGCTTCCAGTGCTAAGCCATAGAAGAGCCCCTAACTAAAAACTGCCCGAATAAGGACAAAAATATGTTCGGAATGTGGAGGCATTAGTCACACCTTCGGAGAATGCACGGAAACTACAAAGAGGTGCGTGAACCGCCAGGGTCCACACAGGACTATGGCAGTAAACTGTCCAAAAAGTAAAGAAATCATCAACAAGAAAGAGCAGGAACAAAAGAAAGAAAAAGACTCTAAACTAAACCAAACCTATGCCAGCATAGCAAATAAAGGAAACCCAAGAACCAAAGATCAACATCAATGTGAACGAGGGAACGGGCCTAGACATTCTAGCCTGTATTGTGTACGCCAACGTCCAAAATATTTTACAACTTTGGACTTTCTCGGAAATGCTCAATCTTCTTCATGAGAAAAACGGATTTAGAAAGATGTGGTACCCCCCACCCCCACCCCCTCGGCACTAGTATACGGAGCAAAGGCGGGCAAAACCGTGGCCTTCGTGAATAGAAGGCCTCGTCAATCGGCCCGTCAGCGGCACCTACGTCATCACCAAGCGGCGGCCTCCCGCTGGAAGGCTATTTGGCAACTTAACCGCCGGACTAATCGGCAACAGACCAATTTCAGTTTGTTGTGGGTCACGAGAGGACAAGGCCCAAGTGAAGTGAACCTGGATATTTTAATAATTTTCATGGCGGTTTTTCAATACAAGCCTGGTGCAACATGTCAAACAAGTGTTGTGTTCCATTATGCCGAGGCATTTATGGGAACAAAGTGTGTGTTTTCTTTCCCTAAAGACAAGGTATTGTCTGCTCAGTGGGTGAGAGCAATACGAAGAGAGGATTTTGTGGCTACGAAATACCCAAGGTACGTAAATATGTTGTTATACAGTCTTGTGAGTTCATTTCTAAGCCTTTTTACGATAACACACTATACCGAGTACAAGATATTGACTAATAACTCATCAGTATACAGAGATGTGATGTGGTAGCCAGTTAAAACGTTGAAAGCAGAAACGTTGCATACAATAATAAAGCTAGTCATCACTGGATTAGAGCAAATAGGCTTCCGAGTCATATGTGTTGTAACAGACAACAATGCCATCAACAAGAAAGCCATGTCATACTTTCACACTCCCCCTCTATGTTCCACTGTATATCGCCACCCAGCACAAAATTCTAGACCTTGGTTTTTCTTGTTTGATTCTGTACATATATTCAAATGTATTAGAAACAATTGGCTTAACCAGAAAAATGGTGACAAATGTATGGAATTTCCCCACTTTTCTTTAGAAAATGTATGTGACTCAGTAACTAGAATTTGCAAGGCTCCTTTTACAACTCTAAAGAAACTTCACTCTGTAGAAGCAGATTCTCTCCTAAAATATGCTTATAAGCTTACGCTAAAGGCTCTGTCACCCTCAACTATGGAGAGGCGAAATGTCAATTTAATTACTCATATTTTCAATGTGTATATTGTCCAAGCATTACTAACTCTTGGGAAAGTACTTAAGTTACCTTGCTTTGAAGATGTTGCAAATACATAGAAATAATTCATGTTTGGTGGACAATAATGAATGTTAAAAACCCATCTAAAGGTCTTCGTCTTAAAAATAAATATGCTACCCCTCCTGACAAATTAGGACAATAATGAAGGATATTTTTTCTTGCATTATTTTCTCAACTGGCTAAATCTCTGGGATTCTATGACGGAGGTGACGGGAAAACTTACTCGTGAAACCTTTAATGGTCTCATACACACAACCACTGGTATATTGCAACTAACCGATTACTGCATACGTGAACTTAACTGGAAGTATATTTTTCCTGGGAAATTCCAGACAGATCAATTGGAGGGAAGGTTTGGCACATATCGCCAGCGTGCGGTTGGTAAGTGTTCGAGTGTGAGAAAAAACTGAGAATGATGTCTGTGCTGAAATTACCTTTCTGCAACAAAAGTGTAGAGTTGACAATATTTGAAGAAACGAGTTGGGAACACATGGAAATAACTGATTTGCTAAATTTGGAGAAGTATGATATAGACATCACGGAAAATGATATTGAAGATTGTATGGGGTATCAACAAGTTTTTACATACATAGCTAGATATTGTTGTTTTAGCGTTGCAGAGAAAATGTAATGCAATGAAACCATAGAAAGCTTACCACACAACCATGATTATATACGTGATATTAGCAGAGGCTCACTTTTATATCCTGACGACGCTGTAGTAAATATTATTATGTAGTTATAAATAAACTTACCAAAGATCCTCAATTCATAAAATCACTTCACTCAAGGACTATTGCTACAGAAGTAACCCCCAATGTACTAACTGATAATGATGGATTCCTCCCAATGAACAATTGTAATAATGGTCATGACATAGAGAAAGTTAAAAAAATGCTGCTGTGGGCGTCAACCAATATTTTCAACAACTTCTGTGCTAAGGAAAATGATTTTATTTGTGAAAGCAAGACATCAGGGAAAAAAAGGAAACTGCAGACTATAGAATAGGCCTATATGTGAACTGTCCGCCCTGATTTTAGTAGTATTTAGGATGCCCATATTTGTCAATAAGAGTAGGAATACATAGCTATTATCTTTTTATTTATCTTCCATTGTGTTATGATCAGTTTGATTATAAAAAAAGTGATCTCAGTATTTTCTAAGTTCATGGTCGTTTTCTAATGTTAAAATAAGTTATGTATGACGATAACAGACATACTAAGGAGTGTATATGCACAAAATGAAGGACAAATAAAGTGGAAACTGCAGGGGACGGCAGCGCGGCTATGGCCTCCAGGTGTGGCGTCACGGACTGAGTGACGCGGCCTTCTATTCACGGAGGCCACGGCAAAACCTTCCAGGTAAAAGATATGCTGAACATAGGAGCAAAGATGAAAGAAAACGAGGAAACAATTGAAACCGACGAACCTAATGAAGAGGAAAAAGAAACGAAAACTTCAGAAAATAAACAAAAAGAGGGAAAGAAGAGCCATAAGAAAACACCCAATTAAAAAGAACTAAACCGAATGGGACACACAAACCGACACGGAAAGCGAAACGAAGAGAAAGGAAGGTTGTCGTTACAAAGCAAGATATTTTAAACTTAAGATCTTCGTAAACGAGGCCTATCCCCTACCCAAAGGTACTAAATTGAACGATATAAATAAAGGTATCGAAAAAGGTGGATGCAAATGGAATTACATGACAGACCATGATGAAAGGATTATCCAAACACTACTGGAACAAAACAAGATAAGGATCTTCCTTAACGACGTCAAAATTACCAAGAAGGATACCTTCGAGAAAATAGCAAACGGCAAGTGGAAAAAACCCAAAGCAAAGAAATAATTAGAAACAAGATAATTTAGACAAAATGGAAAACGAGACAACCAAACTAAAAATACTACACCTGAATATCGACGGATGGAGAACTAAAGCAATACAATACGGAAATATATATCGACAACGAGCAAAAACTATCACAAAGGCACAAAGAACAGGGACATAACTGAATAAATTAAAGGAATTTAGAACAACCTAACATAAATATGGAAGGAGAGCATAAAATGAACAGTAATAATACCGAATTTGTAATCGAATTAGAAGTACGTTACCAAAAGGTGCCCCAAGCAACCAAATTAAGATTTTAACATAGATAATAAAAAAGACAAAGAACAAAAAACTTAGAAGCAAACAATAAAAACAATCCTAAAAGCAATTAGAAGAGCATAAAGAAGAGAAACATTAGAGGAAAGAGATCAGCCTGGCAAATTTAATTTTCTATACTCTCACACACACTAACACTCCCCACCCCTTAATAATAATTTTAAAAAAAAACAACTCATGCTATATTCTAACTATCTCCCCCTTCTTCTCTCACCTACTTGAAATTCAGGAGAGCGAAAATTTTAGCCTCCGCTAAAATCGTGCAAGAACTCTCCTAAATAATTTATTTAAATGATTTGGGCTGTATCTTTTAAGCGTTCGTTTTGATTTGTAGTTATATAGCATTAACTGTAGTTTGCCCGCTTGCCAAAATCCCACCAGCTTAGGGAACATAAAAAAAACCCGGTCACTTGACCAACATCCTTTCGGACTTTCAAAAAATGAAAGTTTTGAACCCTACAGGACCAATGCTCTTCTCAGAGTAGTAGGACTGGTCATACTTTGGGGCAACCATATATTTTCATTAAATCCTTTAATGATGGCTACTTAAATGATAGATTTTCCAGTGTAGATTTTGGAAAAGAACTTTATTTTGTTATACAATTGCTCCTACCTACATCAATTTCCATTTAAATAAAAGTAAATTTTTCCCTTGTGTCACGAGCTTATGTAACCTATTTTTATTTAATCCAAGTACACACAAATACAAAGTAACCTCAAATTTACATGTTTATTGAGTGAGAAAAGTTTATGCAAAGCTCTACATATAGCTGCATGGGTCACTTTGGGTCATATTCAAAAGTTAAACTTCACCAGAGGACACAAATCTTGCTTTGACTTATTCTTGGACATCAGACGTCTACTCGTCTCTTGTGCCCTGAATCCTCCATCCCTCTTTTGATGTGAAAAATACTTGAAAGAAGCTTCAGTCACCATTCTTACAACCCTCCTAATGCTCTGTGTGTGATCACGCCAGTTAGGTACTTTCATAGGAGAATCAATGAAGTTTTTTAATTCAAAAGTACTTAAAGAGCAAGTGAGAGGTGGTTCAGAGACATTCTCTGACCAATTGATCAGATCTCCAATCCTGATAGCATCACAATTGATGTCTAGTGTCCTTCTAAGCATTACAAAGGAGTCTCCCAGTTGAGTATCTAGGTCCCCTTCTCCCCTGATGGTCTGGATTCTTTTCACCCCTTAAGTTTTCTTCGCCTGATCTTCAGAGCATATGAGAGTTTGGAGGATGGTTTCAGTGTATGCATACCAAGCTGATTTCTTAAGAGTTGGTAAAATAATATCCAACACCTCCTTCCTCTGAGACTTAAGGCAGGGAAGTTGATAAAGAATGTGCCTAGGTCCCTCGGTCCAAGAGTGCTTAATCTTAACGTTAAACCAGCATGGGTAATATACACCAATGATGAACTCAACAATCAGTCGTAGATTTTTAGAGGCTTTTTCTTTGAGCTCATGCTTTGACACCCACAGTCGAAGAAGTCTGTTAGCTGCGGTCAGCCAACGACAAGGGTTTACTGGTTTTATTTCCAATAAAGAAAGCCCTGTAAGAAGCACTCCATTTCTGATTGCGGATACAATTCTATAGCCGTAGTGTTGATCAGTGGAAAGATCTTGCACCACTTCCTGAGGTATCTTGGTAAGAGGAGGACCTAAAGATATTTAAGTGAAATTTGGGTTGATATCCAAGTCTGTAACAGAGTCAAGGAGCTTTCCAATTGGTCCGGGATATCTGTTGCCAGATAGTGTTGGGCCATCCAAGTTGATAATTAGATGAAGGAGAGGGACTTTTCCAGTGTGTAGGTTACAGACCAACCAAACAAGCTTTCTGCCCAAATGGAGCTCTATTTTTTCGCATTACTCCAGCATTTACGCCTGTGTTTACATTCGTGGAGTCTCCTCCAATGGCCATTAAGCTTTTATCCAAACCCCTTTTCCTCAGCCATCTAAACATAGCCTTCACAATCTTATCTGCGTGTGATTTTTCTTTTGTAGCCTTTTCTGGGACAAAGTGGAAGAGGTAATTGCTCCCAGGCTCACTGGTGACAATGTAATGCTCCTCTTTTGTTTTTGCTGGAAACAATTTTTTTACTTACCTCTGCCTCCATCATAAAGTTTGTCGCATCAATTTGCTCATCAAAAAGAACACAAGAAATTCCGCCATCCTTCCTCAAGTTTTCCTCAAACTCATGTTCAATAACTGCCATTAGCTTTTCCTGTGCTCTCTTAACTTTATTCTTATCAATTACTTTACTTGTATCTTCCTCAGTAATGAATCCAGCATTTATTAAAGCTGATGTTGCTATAGCTGCAGTTGGTCTCAACCCAACACCATACCTTATACTAGCAAGAGCAATATGTGGAATTTCATCATAACTCTTTCTATTCCTGGTGAAAGATTCCGGCTCTTGGACAGCTTCAAAGGTTACTTAATCACCCAAACTGTTGTCAGCATCAGAATTTTCTGCCTCCAGATCTTCACCTTCTGCCAAAAAATGCTCGATTTCTTTTCTTGCTGCTTTTCCTGCTAAAATAGCGCTTTCCTCCTTACTTTTTTATCTTTCTTTCTGCTATCCTTTCTTTTTCTTTCCTTTCTGAAGCTCTTAATTGTCTATTATGCTCTGGAATATCAGGACCTCCAATTTGAAAGGTACCTTTACTTCCAACCTTCTCCTTTTGTCCTTTAATAAAGGCCAGTTCCTTAGTAGGTATTTTTTTCTTTACTACAACAGCAGTTAATGTGGGCTTCAGTCTCACAGCCATTACAACCTTCTTCCCCACAACTTGAAATTTGACATTTGCATGTTAATATATCAAATAACTTATCTAGTTTTGCAATGAACCTCTCTTTTACTTCAATTTTTCCTTTACCAAGGGAAAATTTTACTTCCTCCTTTCACACCTCCTTGAGCTTTGATATTATTGTGACCTTTTGATTTACAACAGGTGGTTTGAAGAGATAATTAGCTTTGGTCCACTGATTAATCAAGCCCTGATATTCTTACAAGTCTTTTGCGGGTCCACTTCATAATTTCTCCGGTCATCTTCACTTTGCTCCCTCAGGTAGATACCGTACCTCAAAATATCTCTTATTGTTGGGTAACTCAGACACCATCAACTCTTGCCCAGTTCCAACAAAATTAGTCAGATGAGAACTTGATTTGGACCTTGTCTTGATTTTTGCCATTGTCACACTAATCGCAGGTATATCTGCAAATGAAAAGATGGCACTTTGATTAAGAAATAATCTCTACCAGATAATTATATGTTATTCTAAAATGATCCACAGCCTTTACTAGCATTCAAATAAAATGTAAATGCTCTTTAAACAGTTACCAGTTACAATAGTTACCGGAACTGGCAACATACTCGAATATTGCCTTTCACTGAGTAATACATTTTTACATTTTTTTTAGACAAATATCTTTCAGACTACATAAATGTATTGATAATAGAAAACGGTAAATTTGATCTTTCATGGGTAACTAAAATAATAGTAAAATATAGTAAATGACCCAGAACTAACAATATTTCAACTTCAAATTGATGTAGGTTAGATCAATTAGAATTTAATTTTTTTGCCAAAAGTATGTTCTTTTTACCAATATTCATCATTTGAATACCCCTCATCACCAGTTTCATAAAATTCTAGAGTATGACCCGCCCTATCAGGGTAGTCATTTGGCTTCCCTTCCGTCAAATGTTGTTTCGGTTCAACGTGTGAGCCAATCATAAGATTTAAAAAAACTCAAAAGTGCTCATTTTTTAGGTTTCTTTGAGTGTATCATTCAATCTTGCAATGTGAGCACTACCTCCTTACTCAAAGTCCTCTGGAAGATCCTGGAAATGATACTATGTAAACGTCTTGTTGAATTTCTAGAGAAAAACAACAAATGTAGCGAGCAGCAGTTCTGTTTCTCCAAAGGAAAAGGAACCCAAACTGTTCTAAGAAAAATATTACTAAATCAAAAGTAAAGTACACTATCTTGGCCTTCCATTTCGTTATATAATTGCCTTTACACCTATCAAAATGTTCATTATTCTATCCATTTGCATTTACACCATTCGTATTTCCATTCTTTTATATAATTGCATTTCCATTTTTTCGTAGTTCCGTTATTCTATATTCTAAATATATATATATATATATATATATATATATATATATATATATATATATATATATATATATATATATATATATATATATATATATATCATTCATGAGCGCGAAAGAATGATGAAAATGAATCCAACAAACCACAAGAAACAGAAAAAGGGAAAAATTTTATTAGAAAATATTATTTCCTAATTCGCTAAAATTCCGTACATGGGTGGGATTCGAACCGTGCACACTGAGGCAGCGAGCCTCCACTTTCATCCCAATTAAATAATATCTTACACCAAGCGTGAATTATCACCTGGCAAATTTCTCAACTCGATCATCGTGCCCTACACCCCATTAGACTACACGCTGCCTTCCTCTTCAACTCTTCTAGATATCCTTCAGACTTCTCAACTAGCATCCGTACTAGCTTCTATGGACGTAGAATCTCTATTCACAAATGTTCCCGTTGATGAAACCATCGAATTGATAACAAATGCAATTTACCATACTGAAGGCTCCACACCCGTCACCATTCCCGAAGACATATTGCGACAGCTGCTCCAAACATGCACAAAAGAAGCCCCGTTCTACGGTCCAGATGGGAAAATGTATGTGCAAATCGATGGCGTCGTGATGGGGTCACCCCTTGACGTCCTCTTTGCCAATTTTTACATGGGCTCAGTTGAGAACAAGATTTTCAAGAGCAAGATAGCGCCCAAGCCTCCCATCTACGCGCGCTATATCGATGACATAATTTTGAATACGAATAACCTTGAACAAGTGTACGGCCTAGTTGAAACATTCAAGAACAACTCGTGTCTGAATTTCACCCACGAAACGGAAGATGAAGGATTCCTTTCCTACCTTGATATCCTCATAAGTGCCGAGGAGTCCAAATTTGTGACCCAAGTATACGTTAAGACCAGAATTTGGGCTTCTGTTTAAACGGTTCTTCTGAGCGCCCTGAACGTTATAAGAGACCAGTCATCAATGCCTTAGTTAACAGGGCAATTTCTCATCCATCCTCGTGGACGGCTGTTAGTCTCGAACTTAAGAGAATTTCTCGAATTCTCGTTAACAACGGCTAGCCACAAGAATCTATCGACGTCACCATGAAAGAGAAAATGAACTTGGCTGCTGGCCCTGGCGTCAGGTCTACTCCGAAGAAGAGTAATATCGACCTTTATTACAAGGTCAATATGAACACCGGCGATGTGAAGACGAAAAGGCTCTCAAAGCCATTCTCCATCGTAACGTGACCTCAACCGACCCTAATACGGATATTAATCTAATTATATACTACAAGACCAAGAAAACAAGTAGTTGCATCATGAAGAACAGCTGTCTCCCTCCAACGAGCGACCTCCAGGAGACTAACGTCGTGCACGAATATTCGTGCAAAGTCGGTGACTGCGAACACCGCAATTCAAAGTACATCGGCGTGACCTCCACAACCCTTTCAACGCGACTGACAGCTCACCTTCAAGATGGCGCGATTAAAAAACACGCCTACTCGCATGGCACTACCCTAACCCGTGAAAAACTGAATAAGGATACCTCCATCATCTTGAGACTCCAAAACCGCAGAAGATTGTGGATGGCCGAAGCCGTCATTATTCAAATGAAGAAACTGGCAATTAACGTGCAACTTCAGCCGGAAACCATACTGCCAACATCTTGGCGTCTCCGAGTTGACCGCCCTTAAAAGAAGCACGTTTTCAAACTGAGCCTTCCAATTTTAGGTTTCTTGTAGTGCTTAGTTTCCCCTTAAAAATTTTCCGCGCCATGATTGGCCAATTTTGGTGATACTTATGTTCGCGTAGAAATACTATATATAATGTAGCAATTTGTGAATAATGCGTTGAAACTTCAGAAAGTACAAAATTCAGGGGTATATATAATCACTAATACAAGAAGCAGAGAACGTAAAAAAATACGAGATCTTCACAACGAAATAGAACTTCAAACCACAAACGTGTCCTTACACAGAAGAGCTTTGAAGGTGTGGGACAAACTAGATCGTATAATTAACGAAGACGCAAAAAGAGCGATCAAAATCCTGCATAATCACAGAATAAATAACCGCAGTAACTTTAGAAGCGGTAGACCTGATTCGAGGGAAAAACCAACCCCAAGATTCACTGCAGGATGAGATTGCAGAGTCAATACAGAAATCATATTAAGGAAATCCGCAACAAAAAACAAAACAAAATATGTGAAATACTGGAGAACTACAGAGGCAGGAGAGCCCCATTAAAGAATGCAGAAGGCTAATAAATAAAAATAAACAATAAGAACCAAAGAGATGGCTGGTCACCTAGCAACTATCTCTAACTCTTCACCACTTATCCTAAACAACCCTATCCACTATACTATGACTATACACTATTAATTCTACCTTTTTAAAGAAGTAAGATGTAAGAATAATTACATTTCTGTTCATTCCCTACAGATGACCTAACATGGTCGAAAGACGTCTAGGAATAAAGAATGTCATTCGCGGGTTTTTCTCGCTTCGAAAACTCCGTTAAAAAACTTGTAAGAAATATTAAGAAAATAAATAACGCTGCCACAGCTGTGGAATTCAACAATAGTACCTATATATATATATATATATATATATATATATATATATATATATATATATATATATATATATATATATATATATATATGAAATGAATAACACAAAATAGCACGTGAGGTTTTGCAATGAATGCAAAGTCACGCAAGAAAAATGAAAAGGTGCTTTCAAGTACTTTCGAACTTTATTCAGTACATTCTTAAGGATAACTACATGAGAAAATAATATAATAAGGGTATATATAAGGTAGTAAAAGATAAAGGTCCGCCTCTAAGACAAGAAATCACCAGTGAGGAAGTAGGAGAGGGACGGGTAAATTCTCATTAAGATTTAGCTATAACAGGTAGCAAGGTCAAACCAAGGGGCAGGAAAGGGTCAAGAACAGAGCCAAAAGGGTTAAAACGATTAAATGATAAAGCGATAGTCTAAAGAAGGAGATTAGAGAGACATGAGAAGTAAATTGATACCAAGGGGAGAGGGACAAGAAGAGAGGAAGAGAAATAAAATAATCTTAATACAAAATCAATGCAATAATTAAATTGACAAATCGGGTTCCCATAAAAATGAAAATTGCAAAAAGAATTTAGGAACATAATTCAAAGCTAATTTGACTTATATATATATGTGTGTGTGTGTGTGTAAATGGGTAGCAGACCTTCTTATATGCAGATTTTGTTAAAGACCATAGTATATTTCGCCTTTATTAATTTTCTTGGGAAACTTTCCACTTTTCTTATTATCTTTTTTAGTTAATCTGGTAGAAGATGGTAAACAACTTCTCCTATGTTCATCTCTTTTTTTTTAATGAAATGTGTTGGTAAAACCAAACTTGACTTTAATTGCTGAGCTTTCGATCTATGCGATCATCTTCAGAGTGTTTTTCCTCCTTTATCGGTGAAGAATGGTGGAGTCAGAATGAAAAGACCGTCTTACGCCTGGAAAAGGTTAGAAGCTAAAAGTGTACAGTAAGAGTAAAGTGGATAGTAAATTTTAGGGTAGAGTGATGAAAAAGAATGAGTCTTAGTTAATGTAGATTGCTGGGTGACCAGCCATCTCCATTGTATTTTTCCTAGTTATTATTCCTCACGTTATATTCTCCGTATAAAGGAGACTCTCGCCTCTTTTTCCTTTTTTCAATCTTCTTATTTCAATGTCTAACGCAGATTCTTTGATTTTATTGTAATGTGTGCAATCATTTTGCAATCTCACCTACTATATATTGGGGGCGAGTCCTCTCTTGAGATAGGTTTTCCGCTTCTAAATTTACCCCTATTGTTTTTCCTGTAGTTGTGCGGGATGTCAATGGTTCTTTTTTCTTCGTCCGTTAATATATCATTTAACTTTTTCCATAATTTACATCCTCTTCTGTGCAAAGACACATTTATTGGTGTCAGACCGATGTCGTGGTGCAGGTCACTTTGTCTTTTATATTCTCTTCTTTTCGTGTTTGAGGTAATATATACTGCCGCATTTTGAACTCTTTGAAGTTTAGGGGTGTTCGTTTTATGGAGTCTGTTCAGTGGAACAGCCGAGTAGAGCAACGTCAACCTGCAAACTGCGTTGTATATTTTTCTTTTGTTTTCCACCTTCAAGTCTCTAAACTGATATAATTTAGTTAAATCTGCTTTAACTAATCCTATCCGTTCCTTTACGTGTTTGACGTAGCCTTGCTGGTTGATTTTGAGGCCGAGTACTTTCTCTTCATTCCCATAGCGATATCTGTTGTCGTCCACTCTAATTCTGTCCGTTTTTCTTCCCCCTAATGGGATAATAGTAAACTTGTCTGCATTTGTTCTAATTTTCCATTTCCGCTCAAATTCGTTAATGTTCGCTATTTCAGCCGTTGTTATCCTTGTCATCATCTGAGGGTGCCTGTATGGGCTACTCGCTATAATCGTGATATCATCAGCGAACTGTATATATCTGGTATTAGTCGTTAACTGGGCTGGGAATATCCGTTGTATATACACTGTAAAGTGTCGAGCATATACATTCCCTTGAGAGACCCCCTGTAGGACTTCGAAGTACGGTCCATCAAGGCCTTCTATTGATATGTAGGCTGATTTATCTGTGATGTAGTCGCGCAAGCACTTTGTTAGTGGTGAGGGGAGTCCTAGTCTTTTTATCTTGAATTATAAGCCGACTCTCCATACTTTGCCAAAGGCTTTTGATACATCTTTAAGGACTAGGTACGTATAATGTTTGTCAAACTTCGCTCTGACCACGGTTTCCACTAACATTGCTAACGTTGTCTCAGTGCTTCTATTTCTTATGAACCCATGTTGGGATCAGGAATCTTTCCTCCAGATGTTTCATCAGCCTGTCGTTTATCAATCTTTCTAATATTTTAGCCAGTGTTTCCAATAAGGTCATGGGTCTAAAATTCCCTGAATGAATGAAAAGAAAACGGATTTAAGGGGATATTTATTCCTTCTCGTTTTAACGTTATGGCAAGGGAACGGGTCACTCTTGCGTAAGCGAAATTTTAAAACAACTTTAATGTTCGATTGCAGCTCGTAGTCTGGATGTTGATAACTGGCCTTTGTTTGTTAATTAAGATGGCTTCTAAAAGGTTCAGTCTAGCTTTATTTCCCTCTTTTCTTTTGATCGTTGTGTTATTAATCAATATGTCTCTGGTTAAGCTGATGTTATGCACAGTCTCCATATGATTTGGGGGTCTCCATGTTGAAGGTGCATTCTCAAACATACCAACATATTTTAAGTTGTTTTGAAGTTACAGTCTTCATTCGGGCAGGTAAACTCGTAAACTATGTTCGTAGACTTCAAGATCGAGGAGTTTTGGCAGATGTTGTTTTTCGTAATAAGATTGTTAACTTTTGTCGTTTTATAATATATAATCATCTGAATCTTGTCCGTTTGCTTCCTAACCTTGATGTTACGGTTAACAATCTCCTTGATTTTTTTTCGTCTATTTTGTAGGCCGATAACATTTGATTTATATAGTACAATTTGATGTTATTTACTGCTTCCTGGTTACTTTCCGTTTCATCTGTGTCTGTGAATTGCCTTCTTAAAAATGATTGAAGTTGTTTTTCAATCATGCTATTCGGGAGACCGTTGTTCACGAGGGGTTTGTTTTATGTGGGAGATCTCTTGATGGAACAGTTCCCACGTGGAGCAGCATTTGTATGCTCGGCGGATGTATGAGCCGATTACACTTTTTTTGTACCTTTCAGGACATTCAAGATCCGCGTTGAGGCATCTTCCCATGTCTATAGCTTTTCTGTACACTTTTCTGACGTGATTACCGTTGATGTTTTGACCTCTACGTCCAGAAAAGGTAATTTATTGTCCATGCTCAATTCATAAGTGAATTTTAACACGGAGTTCTCCTCAAATTGCTGTTTGATGTTCTTAAGATGTTTTTCATTTTGGACGTTGATGTAGATGTCGTCTACGTATTGGCAGTATGTGTGTGGCTTATTTTCGATGTTATCTAATAAGCTCTCTTCAAGTTGACCCATATAGTAGTTGGCAAAAGTTAGTACCAGGGGCGATCCCATAGATACTCCATCGAATTGTGTGTATAGATTTCTCCCCGGTGTCCTGAACGGAACCTCTGATGTGCATGAACGCAGCATATTCCTTAAGATGTTTGGGTCAAGGTTAGGATAAGACATTGTAGGATGGTGGTATACATTTTGTATAATGACATCGATGGTCTGATAGATAGGCACATTAGTAAATAGGCTTTCCACATCGAGGGATGCTATTAGTCCTGTCGGTCTTGTAGAGTGGAGTATATCGATAAATTCCTTCGTGGACTTTATGCTATATTTTGAAGGAATGTATGGTTTTATTATTTAATTTAAGGTTTTAGCTAGACAAAACGTCGGTGTGGTGACTTGAGAAAAAATAGGCCTCAGTGGGTTGTTCGGCTTGTGTATTTTTACGTTTCCATACAAATATCTTGGTGTATAATCGCCGACAATATTTTGGAAGTGAAGTCCTCCAAGGAGTGCATTAGCTTTCGTTATTTGTCCATTTATTTTCTTTTTTAAGTACTCTGTTTGATCTTTTTTCATTCGCTTAAATTTAGTGGTGTCACTTAAGATGGTATTCACTTTACTGTTATATTCATCTTTGTTTAGAATGACGTATATGTTATATTTGTCAGCTTTCCTTATGACTATTTCTTTATTGTTTTTTAGAGAGCTGATGGCCATTCTTATCTCTGGTGTTATGAGTTTGCTGCCATTAAAGCACCTTCGTTTGGTGGCTTCCACGCGTAGTTGGTCTTTTAGGTTGAGGTTAATTTCAATGATTGCTTGTTCTTGTAATTTCAACAGGGATTGGAACAGGGTTTCTTGTTCAACTTTTTTTAAATTCGATCAATTTGTTTTGTAGGTTCAGTTCAAACCGAGATGTAGAGCTTCTTTTTCGCTGGTGGAGAGCGTATGCCGGGAGAGATTGATGAATGATGTGGTTGCTACCACCAATGTTATTCGTCCCTTATACAGTTTATTAAGCTTTTTGGTATTAATGCTTCTTTCAGATTTCTCTGTTTGTAAAACGCTTTTTTGATAGAGGCCCGTGTTTCAAGTGTAATATCGAACTCATCGAGTTGTGTTTGCGTTTCCTTGACATCACGTTCCAGTTTGGGGATGGGTTTCTTTAATAGTTCTATTTACCTTTCTACAAGATGGCGACGAAAGGCTATTGTGGTTGGTTCGTTTTTCGCTGCTAGGTTTTGGGTTTTAATATTAGTGTAAATGGGTAGCAGAACTTCTTGTATGCAGATTTTGTTAAAGACCATAGTATATTTCGAAATATACACAGGAGTGACCCATTCCCTTAACATAACGTTTAAGCGAGGAGGAATAAATATCCTCTAAAATCCGTTTTCTTTTCATTCCGAATCAATCATTCTTCACCGAGAAAGGAGGAAAGACACTGAAGATGATCGCATAGATCGAAAGCTCAGCAATTAAAGTCAAGTTTGGTTTTACCAAACAAATTTCATTTAAAAAGAAATGAACGTAGGAGTTGTTTACCATCTACAAGATGAACTAAAAAAGATAATAAGAAAAATGGAAAGTTTGCAAAGAAAATTAATAAAAGCAAAATATACTGTTGGGGTCGAACCAAGTACAACATTCGAGTGAAAATTTAAACCGTTCACACATTGAACCTTATAAATGGGAAGATAGACTTCCCAGTATTATTCTCTTTTGGAAATGTGGAGGTAGACTTCGCGGTATGTAGTATTTTCTTTCGTAAATGAAGAGATAGACTTCCGTGTTTGTAGTATTCTCTCTCTTTTGTAAATGGGAAGTTAAACTTCCCAGTATGCAGTATTTTTTCCTGTAAATGGAGGAACGAAATTCCCAATATACGTGTTCGGTGAATTAGCTTCCCGAAACGGTTGCCTCCTTTGCCGGGTAGTGAGGTAAAGGGCCAATGTGATGAAGGTTTTATTGGAGCAACAATCGTGTAGATCACAGAGAACGACATTGTTGAGTCGATGCTACTTAGAGCTCCTTCTATTATTCTCCTTATAAGACCTCGTAGATAAGAGTTCACGCCATCGAAGTCGCTTCCAAACCTTTACCTCCTTTACCGAGAATGCACATTCGGTTGCGTAGCTGGATCCGAACTCTGATTGAGCGCTTAAAAGCTCGAATTGAACTGATGAATGGTAGTTAAGAAAAAAATTTGTGTGGAAGATAAGATGATAGATTGTAGGTAAAGAGAGTGTGTAGGGTTTGCCCTGGTAGTGAGGGCTACGGTTTTCATTTCTTTTAGAATTCTTTTTCGTTGTCGATGACCTTCAATCCTGTAATTTGTATTGATGTGTAAACCTGAGTTTGTGTTATAACACATTCAAGCTTTTCTTTTATAATTATTTTGCAACCTTATTTTTATTTTCCTAAATTTTGAACTATATTTTTAAACTATTATATTTATTTATCTTTTATTTTATTTTTTTATTTATTTATTTTTAATTATTTTTTTTAGTTTCTTCTCTGCCTTTTTATTTTATTTATTTTTTATAATTTTATATATTTATCTCCATAGTACTATACTTATTTTAAGAGATAAGATTTCGAAAAGTAATAATATAGTTAATCACCTAAACTAACTCTTGTATACTAAATTAAGATTTTTTTTCTTTATTACTAGTTATATTGACATCTATACATTTATTTTGCTTTTATTCAAACACATTCATTCATGATTGTGAGTGTATTTGACTATTTGTTAATATGTGTAGTTGTTTGTTCAATGTGATCTCTATGTGAACAACGATGCCAACTGTTCCTTGGAGCATTGTCTCGAGCTGGGAAATTGCCTTGTTCTGGCCACTTTCTCCCTTTTGTTCGCTGGATTGTTTAGATCCTCAGCTAGTTCGGGTGCCGTTTCATTCAGAATCCTCTCCCATGTTCTTTTGGCCAAACTTTGTGTCGCCAGATTGATTGGTGTCAAGGCGACTCTCCGGTGGAGTTCTCTTTGGGATATTCGAGCTCTCCTTTTACTTTTGTTTATATAGAGAGTCACCTTGTTTTGGACTCTTTGCAGGCACTACAACGAGACGAACTTAGGGTTTGGGTCACCATCGCAGGGTATATCATTCAGTTCGTCAATCACTTGGCCTTCGGAGTCCAGGTCTAAATCCTCATTCTCCTTTGGCGTGATGGAGAATATTTGTTGCCAGTACCTCCTGAACCTTCTTCCAAGTCTCTCTGGATCTTCTATGATTTCCCCATGTTCTTCCAGCCTCATTTTCTCCTTCGGTGGCATACCTATTATTCTTTTTATATTCTTCCAGAATTTCTGGGGGTTCTGCTCTGTGTCGAGCCTCTCGATAATTCCGTCCCAATATGACCCGTTGTTGTTCGTTAATCCACGCTTTGAGTTCCTTTCTAAGTTGTCGGATTCTTCTGGTGCGATCTCTGTTTGGGCTAAATTACCTAACTTCCTCATAGATCTCTGTGTTCTGAGGCAATATCTCGCATTTCCTTGGTCCACTTGGGTTGCGGAGGGCTTTTATCCGTAATATATGGAATACATTTCTTGCCCGCTTCCATGATCAGATGTGTTATGCGGTTTATTTCTTCGTCAATATCTTCAAGGATAGCTTCGCTTAGGTTGGCTGGTTCAAAGGTGTTGAACATTCGTTTGTACAGCTCCCAGTGCAAGGAAGATGGTGGTCATGATGTAGATATGTTCACTTGGAACCGTGGGGCCAGGCATACTTACCAGATTGAAAGGGAAGTTGGTGCTTGTCATTATTATATCCGGGGCAGTCGCTGATCTTTCATTGATGTAAGTCGGAAATTTGGCCTCGGCCCTCTCGAGCCTATCCCGGTCAATGACAAGCTGGAAGTTTCTGCCCCTCTCGTTTGTTCTGGTGTAGCCTGAGGCCCTCAGTCTAGCATTGAGGTCACCCCCTATGAAAACATTCCCTCGGTGGGCAGTTAGGGTTAGTAGATTATTGATGGGCAAATGTGGACGGCATGGTGGTTGGTATGCTGCTACAATCGTGAGTTCCCAAAGAAGTGTAGGGATTTCGACAGCTACAAAGGACTCATCTAGTTCTAGGAGCCTTTTGAAGGTAGTGTTCCTTCTTATGGCGATTGCAGTACCGTCGAATCTATCTTGCGAGGAGTTCTTTGCCAGGAAGTAGTAGTTCGGGATTTTCATCGAGTGTTATTCGTGTTGACACCGTGTTCAAATATTAGATAATGCCGGGATCCGCCCTTCTGAATATGTTGCCATATTCATTCGCTTTCCCCTATAGATATAGGCCCATCGTGGTATGAACCTAGATAGATAGTTCACAAAAAATCTATAAGTTTTTGAGGAGAGTTATTGAATCGTAAAAAGGCTCGAGCGGCTGAGCTTATGGCGAAGTTAGGCTTAATAACTGACCACCAAATCGTTAAGGAATGGATGGAATACAACGAAGATAGAACAAAATATATATTATTATAGATTTACAATAATGGAACATAGTTGAAATATATTGATTGAATTTGAATTTAATTATACCAAATGAACATGAGTTTAATACTGAATTTTCGTCGTGACTAAGCTTGCTGCAAGGTAGATAGGTAACAAAGTAAATAGGTAATGATAAATAGGTAACAAGATAAATACTAGTGCTTATGGGAGTCTTTACGATGAGAATGACGAGACACGAATGAGGAATATTTGTGTTCAATGTGGAACAGCTGAAAGCGTGTTAGTTTGTGTGTTTGACTAAAGGAAGTGTTGCCAAAAAAATGTATCTTAACCACGATTTTTGGATGGAATTATTTATACAAAAAAATATTGATAATACATATGTATACATAAAAATTTGAGATTTTTTATTGATAAATTAATATAGGATTATTTGATATGATTGATAACACTAGGGAACAGACATTTTCTTACAGAGCAGAAAATAGGTGATTCTCCATAGATGATTCTTAGGCGCTGATTACAAATTTGTCTTTAGAATTGTCATATCACGTCTAGTTTTTGTGTAATTTGAATGTTCCTTTTCAAACCATTTCACACTTTTGCTCAATAATGTACCAATATGCTATTTTTAATATATTCAATATATAAAATTATATATATATATATATATATATATATATATATATATATATATATAATATATATTAAAAAATAATATATATATATATATATATATTTAATATATATTAACATTTTTAATATATATAAAGTAAACTATATTGAAGCTCAAATATCATTGAATTCTAATTACTGGGGGTTTTTCAGATTAATACATACTTATTTGTTTAAACTTTTCTGCTACTGGTAACTGGTAAAGAAGATAACACGTTTATCAAACTTTGCTCTGATAAGAACCTTATGATAAGGATCTCACATTGTGTATCGTTTGCTTGCTCAAGTTAGTATTTGAAATCTTGTCATGGCTTCAAGTTCTAGACGCGGATGTGTAAACAGCCCCAACATATTTTGTTATGTTTGTGGGCAATTCACACCAGTGTCACGACTGAGAAAAATATAAGCAGCAGTAACGATGTAGCAAGCCTACAGATACTATTTTAGATGCAAAGTCGGGGACCAAGATAAAGATTGGGGCCCTCATATTTGCTCCACGCAGTGTAACTCCATGTTGACAGCTTGGTTAAATGGGAAGAGGAAGGCAATGCCATTTGCTGTTCCCATGATATGGTGTGAGCCCTAAAATCACTTTGATGATTGTTATTTCTGCCTAACAAATGTGGCTGGATTTTCAAAGTAAAACAAATATAAACTTATTTATCCAAATTGCCCATCAGCGTTGAAACCGGCACCATATGATGAATCTACTCCAGTACCGAAGCTACCTACTACAATAAGTGAATATTTTAGTTCAGATGATTATTCTACATTGATTTCTGGAGAAATTGGAAAAGATCAAACATATGTTCTAATTGATCAAGATACAAAACCAAATTTATTTTGCCAACAAAGTTTAAACGACTTGGTACGAGATTTAGATCTGAGTAAAGAAAAGGCTGAGTTACTCGCCTCCTTCCAGATGTCAGGGTATCTTTCTTTCGAGATAGTCCACAGAAGTTATCAAAATTTTATTCACAAGAAAATACTGTATGTTACTGCAACAATATTAATGGCTTGATACAGGAAATCGGCTATGACTATGATCGTAATGAGTGGAGACCTTTCATTGACTCTAGTAAGGTAAGTCTTAAAGCTGTTCTGCTGCACAATGGGAATGAAAAAGCTGCAATTCCTGTAACCCACGCTACAGGTCTATGGGGGCTCTTGAAGGTAGTCTCTAATTATGGGGGAACCTTGAAGGTAGTCGTGGGGACAACCCAAGAGCCTTGGAAGGGGAATGCTAGTTGCCAATAAGGGTGATAAGTTACCCAATTATCGTGTAATCTTTTGGCAAGGACTCCGGTTTTGATACAGATGCTCTAGTTGGTTTTCGTTGCCCTTCCTTACTTTCCACGAGAGTGATTTGTTGGTGCCCTAAGCCAAGTGGCGGTCTTACACTAGCGACGGGGTCAAATATCCCGGATGGTGGAGATAGACCACACCAAGGTAGAACACCCATATTTCAGGAGTTAAGTAATCGCCAGGAATTGCGATTAACGAGGAGAATGCGCAACGGTTGATTTCCCGATAATAAGGCCTTGGCCTTTGAAGCAGGGAGATTGAAGAACGGCAGGATATTGAAGTCACCGAAAACAAAAATAGGATTATTATTGAATTATAACTCATTGCACTTTACAGAAAGTTCTTTATTTAAGTTTTAAGTTCTAAGTTATAACTGAATTAAGTTGTAGGTCAAGTGCGGGCAAAGTCTAAAGGAGGCCGGACGAATAAAGCCTTTAAGCGTTACACCTTAATGTCTGCGTTATGTCTACGACTATATACAAGGATGAATTACGCAAATCTGAGAGATCGGACTGAACGGTATATATAACGCGATATACTGCGCTATATTAATAATAGTAGTCATTCCTACTGCTATGGCTTCCCATAGTTTTATACTCACTTTAAGCCACGCCCTACAGGTTTCACGTCCAACTAAGCCACACCTTCCTCTTATGTGCCGGCCTGTGATTGGTCGGCATCGACATAACTCGTCTCTTGATTGGCTACTACCAAACATATTGATAAGGGAGGCTCTCCGACTATTGGAGGAAATTCTCTGTTGGCGGTGGCATGTTGCCATGGAGACAGTTTTCTAATCTCTCTTGTATTTACTTAATTGTGATAGCTATCCGGTTTATTCTGGATTCTGCTTTGATTACAATGTTTGCCTAAGATTGCCTCGACTAACTCTAACAGAGATAATTGTGCTTCGTTTACTGCCCTGTGATATTCTCGTAAAAGGTGCTAACTTTGCTTTTCTCTCGCTCTGTACTTTATGTGTGTGGCGACTCTCGCGTGTGTTCTATTTTGCACGTACACTCAAGTCGCTACAAGGGTCCACCCTTAAGTCGACGGAGTCGTTTACCTGCTGCTATCGCACCTTGACCTTTACATAATTTGGTTGTCTACATTTAATATATGTTATTTTTCCAAGTTAACAATTGTTATGGATTATTAAATCCTAGCTTAATTCCTATACGTAGCATTCAAGCTGGATTATTACTTGCTACATCTACTTAACATTTACAATAAGTTTGACAATATTTATACAACGATTCATTTATTTTATTCGCCACTTTGGATGGGAGCTGTCTATTTTAATTACACATTTATAGTTCTTCCCATCCTGGTACCTCGTGACGACTTTGCGCCTGAATATTACGAACTTCGCGATATGAACCTTATATAGTTTCATCTTATGTACACTTTTTATTTATATGGGCACACTGTCATATAATTTTAGGCTAAGTATTATTTATTTATCACTTTGATATTTGTCTCTCAATAATAAATATATATATTGGCTTTAGCGAATTAATCCTTCTTCCCGCTCCTCTGCTCTAGGCGAAGGGCCAGGGCCAGGTGTTTCGGTCCCCCTTCCAGTTGCGGGTTTTATTTCCCCAGCAGGGTCGAGTCTCGGCCTCTTCTGGCCGGCCCGGGACACCGGGATACTCCGATCGCCGTCCCGAGGGTCCTCAATTGCCCTGGGTAATCGTACCGGTTTCAACCGGTCAATTGAGACTGTGTCCATCCTTCCGTCCGAAAATTGTAGTGTGAACACTTTACTGCCGCGTTTGATAACCATGAAGGGGCCCGCATAAGGCGCCTCAAGAGGTCTTCGAACACAGTCTATTTGCACCCACACGTGTGATGCTTCCATCAGGACAGGTGGTATGTAAGGCTCTGTTACCGAATGAATATTGCCCATGGCCATTCGTCTAAAATCTATTTGGGCCATTGTCGTGGCAAAGTCCTCGACGAACTTGAATTGTTCTTTCGACGAGCTCGGTGATACCAGTGGCTTCGGGTATAGTAGCGTTGTGCCAGTTACCGCTGTGAATGGGGAAAATCCCGACTCATTCGGTAGGGCGCGAATGCCTAGCAACACCACCGGGAGTGCCATCAACCAATCCTGTTTCTGGACCGTTATGACCGTTTTACAAGTCCTATAGATCCTTTTCTCCATCCCGTTCGGGGAGGGTCTGTAGCTCGTGGTTCGCAGTCGATGAAAAACAACGAGGGCTAACAATTCTTTGAACAGATTCGATTCAAATTGTGCACCTCTATCGGTAATCACGTACAACTGGACACCAAACCTAGATATCCATCCTTCCAGCAGGGCAAAAGCAATCGTGGCGGCACTCATGTCCGGGATAGGGATCGCTTCCACCCACCTCGAGGCCCGATCGATGCAAGTTAGCACGTAACGGCACTGTGAGGGGAAAGATTGTCCGGGCGGGGTACATGTCGGCAATGGTCCCACTATGTCCACGTGTATCGTCTCAAACCTTTCTGGCGGTGTTTCTACTGGTAGAATTGGAGACTTCGTATGGCGCGATATTTTATCTGCCTGACACGACATACATTCCTTAGCCCATGAACGCACATCCCTATCGATGTTCGGCCAAAAATATAGGGCTTTAATTAACCTCAGGGAGGCTTGAACACCTGGGTGTCATATATTGTGCAGTTGATCAAATATCGTTTTCCTGCACTCCTTCGGTACAAATGGTTTAGGAGCTCGTGCTGTATTTTCACACGATAATTGTATATCTACATTAAAAGGAAAAGGTTTTAATTTTTCTTTGATACTTTTTACTTCGTCGTCCTGTGCTTGTGCGGCTGCTAGCTCTTGAAGTTCAAGGGAGTCAATTTGCACTGACTTGACATCCGTTGACATGCAATCTGCAACTATGTTGTCTTGGCCGCGTATGTATGTCATGTCGTTGACATACTTTTAAGTGGTGGTCCAATAACGCTGCTGCCTGTCAGTTTTTGTACTTAAAGGCGACGAAAATGCCGATACCAATGGCTTATGGTCGGTGCACAGCGTCGTATTGCGCCCTTTAATTATGTGCTTAAAATGCATAACAGCCAAGTATGCGGCGAGAAGCTCATGGTCGTAGGTCGAAGACGCCTGTTGTGTTTCTGAGAGCTTCTTTGAAAAGAAAGCTATGGGCTTCGCGACGCCGTTCACCATTTGGTGGAGTTCAGCACCTGCCGCGTACTAGGAGCAGTCCATCACCAATTGTAGCAGTAAGTTGTCCGGGAGAGGGTGATGGAATGTGATTGCTTCTTTTAAAGCCTTCTTTGTTGATTCGAACGCTCTCTCCTCGATTTCGCTCCAGTCGATGTTCTTCGACTTGGGGTACACACGCAACAACTCAGTTAGCGGTGCTGCTTTGTCCGCAAAGTTGGGCATCATTCTTCTGTAGTATCCCAACATTCCCAAGTAACGACGCAGTCCTTTAGAGTCTCTTGGCTTTGGCATTTCCTCAATTTCCCTTATTTGGGGGGCAGGAGGACATATGCGTTTTGCGAGATTTGATGGCCCAGGAACGTGATTTCCTCTTTCGCGAACTCGCATTTTTCTAGGGAAATCCTGAGGCTTCTCTGTAATAATATTTCCATTACTTTTTCCAAATGGTTGAAGTGTTCCTCCAATTTATTGTAAAAAAAAAACAGGATAGCGTCTATATATATGTATACAAACCTCAACCCATGGAATATATTATCCATAAATCTCTGAAAGGTACTGCTCGCATTGCGAAGGCCAAATGGTAATTTTATGTATTGCCACAAACTAAAGGGGGTGGTAATTGCCGTCTTTTCGACGTCAGCCGGGTTCATTGGAATCTGGTGATATGCTCTTACGAGGTCCAGTCTCTCGAAGATCCTTTTTCCAAGGAGATGATCTGCCAGATTTTGGATCCGTGGCAACGGGTATCGGCCGGGCTTTGTAATGGCATTAAGAGCTCTATAGTCCCCGACTATCCTGTACTTACTGGGGGTCTTCTAGGTACCACATGTATCGGTGAGGCCCACGGTGACTTCGATGGCTGGATAACTCCTTCTTTTAAAAGGTCATCGATCGTTTCCTTTGCTACTTTCAGCTTTTCCGCCGTCAATTGCCTAGGCCGCGCAAATGTATGTGGGGCACTGCCGGTACCAATATTATGCTCCACTGACTGATCCATTGCTGGTACCGTTTGAGCGGGAGGCGGTCTGTACAGTGTGACATATTTTTTCAATATTTTTCGACATGATTCGGGTACATTTTGGAGGTCTGTTCTTATCAACGCTATGGATGGTTCCTCGGAGGTTTGAACCAATGAAGCGAGCTTGGTGTTTCGATCCAGCAGCTTATTCAAGGCGCAATCCTCGATTAGACTGAAGTGCCTCAGGAAATCCATTCCCAGGATGGGTGCGGTGATGTCTGCTACAACGAAAGACCATCGAAATGACCTTCTTAAACTTGGAATGACCAAATCCGCACTCATTTCCTCGTTTGCGTTTAAAAGATTTATGCAACTTTCTTTGATGTTGCTGTTAACAGGAATGCTGGCTGGGATGATTGAAACACTCGCCCCCGTCTCGATCAGGAATTCGTACCTCTTGTTGTCGATTTTTGCGGCTAAGTTGAGAAAGAGCTGGCATGCCCGCTGCCGCAGTGGCTAGAACACTCCTCCTTAGTTTTTCGGCGACGATGGTCTAGATGCGGGCTGAATTTGTAGATCCTCTTTTTTCTTTGGCCACTTGCACCACGGCTTACACCACTTTGCAGTGTCGCCGTAATAGAGATGTGCACGGCACACTATTGGCCGCTGGTTCTTCTTAAATGGACGCACGTTCACTGGGGTGAGGTTTAATTTGCCACCATGACTTTGATTACCACTCCGCGCCGCACTCGCAAATTGTTTCTCGCGCATTACCGCCGGACCGCACGCATTTTCCGCACTATTCACATTAAAGCATTGTTCTTTGTTAAAAATTATTAATTCGTCCGCGAGTTTACCGATTTGGGTTAACGAGAGGTCTTTTTGAGTGTCAATTATCGGTGCAATGGTGGGAGGTAATGGTTGAATAAATTTATGCCTCACAAGTCCCTCACCTCCTTCAAGCTGCAAGGCTGTGCGCCTCAGTTCCTCCAAATTTCGCGAAGGACGGACAATGAAAGTCGATGAGTCTGTTATTCTTTCGAATAATTCTCGCTTAGTCTTTTCGAATAGACTTACGACTTCAGTCTTCAATCTCTCGTAGTTTTCCTCTTCGAAAATGTCTGCGGGTAGGGGGTAATGAGGCCAATATTTGGTCAAATTTTGTTACTTCCTTGGTGATTTTTGAATTGTAGAATTGAGCCTCTATAACCCTAAACCAACCCGTCACTGCAGCGTCGTTGAATACTGGAGCTTTTATCGTCATGGCACTTACTGATTCGGCCTCACCTTGCCTCGTCTGGTTGACTTCCATTCTCTTTCCTCTTCTTTTTGTTTCCTGAAATTCTTCAATGTTTTTCCGCTTCTTGTTTTGTTTGGTATAACAACGGTACTGGTTGCTAATAATAGACGGTTCTTAATGTAAGATCGCCTGTTATGAGGGCTCTTAAAGTCGGTCCATTATTATGGGGAACCTTGAAGCTAGTCGTGAGGACAACCCAAGAGCCTTGGAAGGGGGGCGCTGGTTGTCAGTAAGGGTGATAAATTACCGAGTTATCGTGCAATCTTTTGGCAAGGATTCCGGTTTTGATACAGATGCCCTAGTTGCTTTGCGTTGCCCTTCCTTATTTCCCACGAGAGTGATTTGTTGATCCTATGGGGTGTCGTAAGCCGAGGGGCGGTCTTACACTAGCGACGGGGTCAAGTAGCCCGGAAGATGGATATAGACCACACTAGGGTAGAACACCGGTATTTCGAGAGTTAAGTAATCGCGAGGAGAATGCGCAACGGTTGGTTTCCCGATAATAAGGCCTTGGCCTTGAAGCAGGGAGATTGGAGAACGGCAGGATATTGAAGTCACCGAAAACAAAAAATAGAATTATTATTGAATTATAACTTATTGCACTTTACAGAAAGTTCTTTATTTGAGTTTTAAGCTCTTAGTTATAACTGAATTAAGTTGTAGGTCAAGTGTCGGCAAAGTCTAAAGGAGGCCGGACGAATAGAGCCTTTAAGCGTTACACCTTAATGTCTGCGTTAAGTCCACGATTATATACAAGGATGAATTTCGCAAATCTGAGAGATCGGACTGAACGGTATATATAACGCGATATACCTCGATATATTAATAGTATTCATTCCTACTGTTCTGGCTTTTCATAGTTTTATACTCATTTTAAGACACGCCCTACAAGTTTCACGTCCAACTAAGCCACACTTCCCTCTTATGTGCCGGCCTGTTGATTAGTCAGCATCGACATAACTCGTCTCTTGATTAACTACTGCCAAACATATTGATAAGGGAGGCACTCCGACTATTGGAGGAAATTCTCTGTTGGCAGTGGCATGTTGCCATGGAGACAGTTTTCTAATCTCTCTTGTATTTGTTTAATTGTGATAGCTATCCGGTTTATTCTGGATTCTGCTTTGATTACAATGTTTGCCTAAGATTGCCTTGACCAACTCTAACAGAGATAAGTGTGCTTCGTTTACTGCCGTGTGATATTCTCGTAAAAGGTGCTAACTTTGCTTTTCTCTCGCTCTGTACTTTATGTGTGTGGCGACTCTCGCGTGTGTCCTATTTTGGACGTACACGCAAGTCGCTACAGGTCTTCAAAAAATATATTCATCAATGCAACTATTGCTAAAACTTATTGAGTACAAAGAGGCGGTGATTTGAAAGTTGTATCACTTCTTTTGGGGTTACAATTAGGATATACAAAGTGCATGTGTTTTTTATGTTTATATGTGATTGCAGGGAGCGGGTCAATGGCAGGGTACTATGTGCACCGTTGCTGCTGTAAATTACCGTGATGAGATTGTAGGGAGCGGCCAAATTGTAGGCAGCGTGTGCGTCGGCAGGGAAATATATATAGCAGAGATGATAAAAATCACTATAAAAAGCGAGAATGGCCAGCCAGAGAAGAACACATTGGTGGGCAAACATAATGTTAACCATGATGTTCTAGTAGATAAAAAAAGGCCATCTTCCACCTCTTCACATTAAATTACGGTTAATAAAAAATTTTGTAAAGAGTATGGATCAAAGAATCGAAGGCTTTCAATATTTGAAAAACAAATTGAAAGGATCATTAACTGATGCAAAAATAGAAGCTGGAGTTTTCACTGGACCACAAATTTGCAGAGTTGTTTCTGATGATTCCTTCACTTTGTGTCTCAATGAAAAGGAACGCAAAGCATGGACATCCTTTGTGGAAGTCACCGAAAACTTTCTCAGCAATTTTAAATTTCCAAATTACCGAGAAATAGTAAAAAATGTGCTGAAAGCCTATGAAAATATGGGATGTAGAATGTCACTTAAAATGCATTTTCTGCATTCTCATCTCGATTTTTTTCCTGAAAATCTGGGAGCGGTTAGTGATAAACATGGTAAACGTTTCATCAAAAGATTTTGGTTATGGAGACAAGGTACCAAGCAAAATTTAATCCAAATATGATGGGGGATTATTGCTGGTTCTTACAAAAACAAACTTTGATGTCTGACAAAAGAAAAACGAGAAAGGTACAGCAAAGTTTCTTTTGATTTTAAGTGCATAAAAACTTAATCAATACAATAAAATCTTCCTAACTTGGGAGGGAGGGAGAAAGGGGGTAACTTCGCCAGTGATGTAGACTGTCTGTCCTAAGCCAGAATAAAGAAGGAAAGTCCCTAACTTTTAAAATATTTTTGCTTAAATCTTAAAAAATTACAAAATAAAAAGATTTTTTTATTTATTAATCGGAACAAATAGCGAAAAGGGGAGGTGGGGGTCATTGCACAAAATCTAGATGTGATAGAAAATTTTGGTTTTCAAATTCGGATTCAGCGCCCTCGAACTAATTAGAATCACTTATTCTTATGTCTGTAACAAACAAAAAGTTGAAATATGTTGCCTAGTGTAATTTATACATAAGATTGAATAGAAATGGTTTAAATTAAATGGGAAAATAATTGGATATTTTAACATTTGATTTAAAAAGGAAAGTATGCTAATATTTTATAGGAACGCCAGAGGGCAGTGCTATAACACTCTTCCCCCCTAAGAAAGTTACCCCCTTTTTTAAAATTTAAGACCCGCCGTCTGAGTAACGCCGAGGCCTTCTGACGATGCGCCCTGAGTGTGTGACGACAGTGCCATTAGTTTGGCTGCGAGTGCGGGGACACGGATTCGCTGTGAGAGTGCCAGTATCGTTGAACGAAGCACTGTCAAAAGAGAAGGTTGATGGAGCGAGGGTGATCCGCTTGTTGGTTCCTTCCGAGATGGCGTCAAGCGGGATGTGGGAGTCTTGAGTCCCGTTGTCCGTTGACGGAGTGACCAGTGGGGGAGAGATTTGCTCCTGACTGATCATTTCTGCCCACGAGGGTTCCTGCAACAAAAGAGGAGGCAGCAACACGGAAGGTGATGTTTAAGTAGCAGGGGTGGTTGAAAGGGTAAGATTGGGTATATTTTGGGGTATTACTGTACCATATGTAGAGGGGCATAGTGGAAGAAGATGATAGTGACTCTAGATGAACATTTTCGGTATAGGCGGGTTTCAGGCAGTCGATAGAGACAGGATCCTGCATAGTGCCAAGATGTAGGACGAAGAATTTTGGCTTCCTGGAGATGACGAGAAAGGGTCCGTCATAGACGTTGCAATGAAGTGCAAGTTCAATCTCGACGGACGAAAACATGGGAGCATGTTGTTATCTCCTTCGGCACGAAGGTTTTATAATTAGCAGACACTCGAGGGGAAGTTGGCTTAACTTCAGCCATCACACGTAAAGGATTATGTACGTATGAAGAAGGATTAAGGTGAGATGGTAGAGGGCGGTCAGAGCAAGAAAAGAATTAACCAGGTAGACGAAGTTGAGTACCGTAAACTAATTCCGCTGCAGAGCAAGCCAGATCCAATTTCAAGAACGAGCGAATGCCAAGGAGAATCAAAGGAGCTTCTCCACTCAAGTGATGTTTGGATCGGTGGAGCGTAAGCTTACTTTGATGGTCTGATACAGACGTTCTACTGCAGTTACTATGTGGATGGCAGTTTGTGGTAGAAAGGCGAAAGGAGCCAAGCACTAACATGAGTGCATCCTACTGATGGGATTCAAATTAGCTGCCACGATCAGTCATGATCGTTGAGGGTACACCAAAACGAGCAACCCATGGTGAAACGAAGGCTCGAGTGACAGTGGAAGCTCTGATGTCCGAGATAGGAACCGCCTCTGGCCCGCAAGTAAAACTATCGATCATTGTGAGAAGATAATTGTAACCATGGGAGTAAGGAAGAGAACCTACTAGATCGACGTGAACTGCGTCAAAACGCGACGAAGGAAGAGGTAAAAGGACCAGAGGAGCTTTTGTGTGGCGATGGACTTTGGCGCGCTGGCATGGCAGGCATGAGTGAGTCCATTTTGCCAAGTTGGCATTCATACCTAGCCAAATGAAGCGTTGGGCAACGAGCTTGCGTGTGGCATTGACACCAGGATGAGAGAGACCGTGAATATGGTCGAAAATGTGCCGACGGTTAATGAGAGGAATGAGAGGACAGGGACTGTCAGGCAATGAATAGTCAACCAGGATGCGCCTGGAAGGACTGTCCGGCAAGTCCATCTCGCAAACGACGAGTTGAGAAGAGTGTCACAGTGTTTGTGTGTCTTTATCTTGTTCCTGGGCAAGCGCTATTGCTGCTTGATCGATAGGCGCAGTGGGGGAGAGTTGCGTGCCCGACGTTTGAAAACCAGGAACGTAGCGAATATCGTTCCTCATCTGCAAGATAAAGTCAAGTTGACGAGTGTCAACTGCAGTGTGTACTGATGAAGTACTACGAGACGAACAGGCACCGACAAAATGGTAAATTCACGCACTTCCAAATGATGGTGGAAGTGGCGGACAGCGAGATATATTCCAAGGAGTTCTCGAGAGAACGTTGAATATCTCTTTTGAGAGTCTATAAGAGCGCGAGAGAAGAAAGAAAGAGGTTGCTATTGGTCACCAATCTTTTGTTGCAAGATTGCACCTACACGAGTTGAGGAGGCATCTGAGGAGACGCTGATAGGGGCTCCTGGAGAAGGATGATCCAATTCCACAGCGCGGGCAATAGCTTCTTTGGTGCGAGAGAATGAATCGCACGCTTCAGTAGACCATTCAAGAGGAGAGTTCTTTTTGATCTTGGTGAGCATTGAATTGATAGGTTGCATGACCTGGGCACAGTTATGAATGAATCTATGGTAGAAATTCACCATGCCAAAAAAAAAGCCTGGGCTGCTTGCGTGATGTAGGACGAGAAAAGTTTCGCATCACGATGACTTTATCTTCGAGTGGGCAAATCCCTGCACTCGAGACATGGTGACCCTAAAGGATAGTTGCGGGACACTAAATATTGGTCGAATTAGCTGCCTCCAGAACTAAATCTGATGGAGCAGAAGCTTTGTCGGCCTGAGAAATTGGTAGGACACTGCAATCAGCTCCAGTGTCCACCAGGAATGAAAAGCCAGAAAGTGGGTAAAAAATGCTAAAAGGAGGACCTGCCCGATGAAATGAAGTGTAGGCAGGGGATGTAGACCCCTTTATTCCTTGCCTTGTTAGTTTAAAGTTTTTGATTGAGAGGCTGGAGCAGGGCTGGATTTAGATTTGATGAGGCCCTAAGCTATTTGAGATAATAGGCCCCTTTAGATGTCCTATGTCGGCGAAAAATTGTCGCTGTTTTTTGTGTTTAATATGCTATATGGCAATTTTTGGACCTAATAGATAACTAAGCCATTTGCACTTGACATAATATGTATTTTATCAAAGTAATTGTTGAATTGAAATACAATTAAGAAGAGGTATATTAATAGTGAAATGATTATTAACCTCTAACCTAAAATTATTTTTATTCATAACAAACTTAATAATGCAAACACTGGTAAAAAAACAAAAGTTCTTTTAGAAAAACAATTTACAGAGGCTCCTAATCTAGTCTCTAGAAACTTGCTATAAGGACTAATTACATTAATGCATCGACCCAATACCTATTAAATTGTATAATTTTATCAGGATTTATTTTATACTGAGTATACAAACAGAACACAAACAATTTCTTTCTTGCCTTTGCCAGAGCAAAGTGACTGATGATATCATCAAATGATAAACTGCGTAGTTTGTCACTTTCTCTGCACCAGAAACTGAGGGAACGTAATTTATCTTGAATCATTGTTGTTCTAAATTCATTTTTTATCCTCTTCAGGTTATAAAAGGATTTCTCTCCAGAGCAATTTACAAACCTCTTACTAAGGAACATCTCAAAATTGCTTCTAGATTAGGAAATGTACACCCCGTTTTTTTTCTTTAATTTCTTTGGGGCCCCGAGAAATTATAAGTAAAACACGTAATCGTCAATACTGTTGCACTATGTAGGTTTTATTTATTTATTTTTTATCGTATATTTTGGAAATGCACTCCCCTCTTTTTCTTTAATTTTTTTTGGGGGGGCCCCAAGAAAGTGGGGGCTTAAATTTTTCATTTTACAATATTAAAATTAAATACATATATGTGAAAAGAAAAAATAGATAGGTGTAGTGGTGAAGTTATATTTTTGTGAAAATTCAGCGGAGAAGAGTAAGCTATAAAGTATGAATAGGAAAACAGATTCTCCCGGAATCAACGGGGAGATTATCTTATTAGTACTATATATTGCTTATTTTATGATAAAATATATGAATTGTTTTTAATTTTAGTTATATAAACTTAGTACAAATTTATTTTTAGGAATAATTTTTCAAGGTTAATTTTTTATATAATCACATTACATTCATCGTTCGATTTAATTTATTTTAGCATTTACAATTTTAATTGAGTTGTTCTTTTAGTCATATTTGGATATATTAATTATTCTGGTTTTATTATTTTGACTAGTTTCGTTTAACACTTTATTTTGGTAGCACTTTATGTTATTATTATTATTTACACACTCGAGTTAAACTATTATCTTATCTGTTAACTAACTGTACTGATATTTTCATTCTCGTAGTTCACTTATAATTATTATGGCAATTAATTGTTAACTGACCTACGAGTATGACAATTATTTATTTTTCGCGTTTCAGATTAATTATAATGATTTGTTTTATTCTAGTTATTTTTAGTTTATTCACTAATACGAGGGGCGGTCAATAAGTTTTGCGAATCAGTAGGGAAAAACAGAGGAAGGGGAATGGCTGTTTGTGGGGATGTTAGGACAAGTTATGACAAGTCAAGACCTGCAGCCACACGCTCTTGCCTCGTCTATTTAAGAAGCAGTAGCTGATCGCAGATCGTCAGTCACAAATTTTTCAACAATGGAGAAGGTTGAGCACCGCGTGGGTAGTGTCCTAGCTCGTTCGCGTATCAGTGTTCCCTCAGTTAACTGCGTAACAATGTCATCCTTCGAAAAATTCAAGAGTCAGGGTGAAATGTTAGGTCTTTCGGGCAAAGACCTGCTAAATTACGTACAGGAAGAAGAGAGGAACGAACGGGCAGAGCGAAGGGAATTGGAGATGGAGAAGAACAAACTGAAGATGGAGGAGAACAAACTGAAGATGGAGATAGAGGAGAACAAACTGAAGATTGAGATGGAGGAGAACAAACTGAAAACGGAGATGAAGAATAAACTGAAGATGGAAATGGAGATGGAGGAGAACAAACTGAAGATGGAGCTGAAAGAACGTGAACAAATTAGGCAGCATGAGCTAGAAATCAGCCGGAATCAAATGGATTCTCAGTCCATCGGTTCCTGGGCTGAAATTTTCCAAACTCCTTCAGTCCACCTTCCCACTTTCAATGATGGAGGGGACTTTGGGTCATTTTTGACCCATTTTGAGAGAATCTTTCAGATCAATAGATGGGATCTTGAAAATGATGGCGTCGCTCGCTTACTCCCCCTCCTAAATTCCAAGTTTAGGGATATCTTCGCATCCCTTTCCCCGGAAGCAACTTTGGACTATTCCACGTTAAAGTCCGAATTGCTAGCCGCTGTTCATATGAATAGCGAATTCTACCGCTCCCGATTCCGCCAGGAAAGGATCCGCCCTAGCCAAACCTTTCGACAACACGGGTATATCCTCCAAAGACACCTTCAGTGTTGGCTGGATGCGTGCAAGATTCCCCAGGTGTACGAGTCCCTTCTGGACTTCTTCCTTAGGGATCAGCTTTTAGCTGCCGTGGCTCCCGAAATTCGCGCCTTCATTAAGAATAAACGTTGCGCCACTTTCAAGGAGTGCTTGTAAGAGGCCGATGTTTACGCGGGTAGTCACGATTTATACCCTAAGAATGTTAAAAAAGGCTCCCCAATTGCCCCCCAAAACTAAATTTTATGGCCCTAAGACCCCCCTAAATTGGTTCCAAGATTTACCAAAGCTCCTAGTCCCTCGAAGCCAAGAAACTTCCATCCATCGGAACACCGAGACGTTAAGCCCCTAGTTTCTTCTCCCCCGGTTGTGCCGTACCAAAAGAACCCAATCGTCTGCTACACCTGCGGAGTTCCCGGCCATTACCGCACGAACTGTCCTCAAAACTCCCGATTCGCAAACTCTCAGTCCCACCAAGTGCACCAGATCTGGGCCACCCCTGATCCTCCTCCGTCACCTCAGAAGACTACCGAACCTCCCTCGCTCGCCAAAGACCCAGTCCATCAGGTAAACTTTCTCTTTAATGAGAACAACCCTGGTGGATTGAAGTTCGAGAACGGAACTGTGAACGGTCGCTGAGTATCCACCCTCGTGCGTGACACCGGGTGCACCTGCATTATAGTGTCTAATGAACCTACTCCCCCCCTGTTGGGCCCGACCACAAGAAATTTGTGGTGGTCCACGACTACCTTGGCCGGGTTAGTCGTTTCCCAATAATTCGTCGTCACATCGCGAGTGTGACTATATGTCCGGTTGGGCCGAAGTGGTAGCGGCCCCAATCCAGTTCTGCTCCGTTTTATTCGGTCAGAACCCCGTAATTTACGACCATCCCGTGGCCCAGACCGTGATTACCCGTACACAGGCAGCCCTGGAATCCCGTGCACCTGTTCCCCTGGAAATCCCTATCGACCCGGAGTTCCAAGCCCCCCGGGGAGATAAGTTTTCCCGCGCCCAGAAGGAGTGCGCCCCCCCCCCCTCCCTTTGGGAGAAAACTAAAGCCCTTGAGCGTGAGTACACCCGAGGTAACAAACGAGTCTCGTATCCCGTGAAGAAGGACTTATTGAGAGGTTTGAGACCTAATTGGACCTTAAGTCACGAGAACGAAAATTCAAGCCTGGTGCGAAGGTGCTGGTGCTACTTCCCACGGGAAGCAACAAAATCCTTATCCAGTGAAAGGGACCCTACCCCGTCCTCGAGGCTAGAGGACCCGGGGATTCCCTCATCCATACTCCGGCGGGAGCGAAGGTTTTCCACGTGAATTGTATATATATATTATCTCATTAATGTTCATAATTATGATTTTTTTTTGGTCCACTAAATTCGTTTAGTCCTTAATCCCATATTTATGCCTCCATTTAATTGTATCCTTTTTTGGTTCCACTGAAATGTCGCCAATGTTCTCCTGTGATTTTTCTGTTGTTTAAAATTGTATTAGTTAAATTCTCTATAATCGACCTGTTTAAGGCTTATGCCCGTAAATTTCCCGCTGAGCTCCGATTTACGTTTTTTTTGTGTACACCTGTCGTAGCAGGTCAGAATTTCCCTAGACCTTTGATAATTCTAGTTTGACGGATTGGGATGATCCTTTCCTACGCAACTGCTCTGTAAAGCATCATCTTTCGGTTGGGAGATGTGTGAGGGAATCCCCATGTGGAAGCTCTTGAGCAAAACGAAACTGTCATGCGCGGCAGAACGCCCGGTTAGGCCTAATTTGGTAAGCTTACCCACCCCCCTTCCACAAGCGATAGCCTCGAACCATGTCCACCCTGACTCACTTTTATACGAGCAGAATATCCTTTGCAAGAAGATTCAAGGCCATTCGAGAGTAGAGATGTTTTCCCCTAAACTCCCCCATCTCAGGGAGAGCCTCAAACATACATATTGCTCGCTTCCCATGAGACAAACACAGAGTTGAGAAGTCTCGCCCAGACCCCAAGAAAATTCCCCTAGTTACAAGTCAGGTGCTAACAACAAAGCAAAGTGACAGCTGAACTATTTTTGTGTATTTGGAATTAGCCCCAGCAGTGAGATAATTCCATTAACGATCGCCACCGAGTGATTTTCCCGACTTCTCTCAGCAACTCCTGTCGAAGCCCTCCTCATTTCGGGTAGCCGAAATACTCTCCCCTGGACCGGAAGTTTCCGCCCCCTCCCCTGTCTTGGGGGAACTACCATCCCTTGAACCTCCCGCTCAGAAGTTCCGAGCGGCCTCACCCCACGTGCAGAAGACATCCGTAAGCCAACTCCTCCACCCCCGCCCCCTTCAGTAACCCAATTGAGTTAATTCCCTGCCCCGCTATTTGAATAGTCTCCTCCTGTAATACCTTAAGTTCTAACTTCATAGTCTCATTTATAACTACAATTCCCCCTTTCATTTACTGATGTGATTTTGCCCGTTAATTCTCTGAGGTAATTTTACCCATCAATTCTCTTATTATTTTTTATGTAAATAAAATTATATTTTTGTACATGCCTATTTAAATAACCTTGAGCTTTGCCATTGTCCATAATTTACCTGACCTCGTTGCACTCTCTCGCTACTCAGCCCGTCTAAACTCGTGGTTTTCCGTCCCTTTTGTCGGTTCACTTTCAAGTTATTGGTCCCTCCCTCATATATATAATATGGTATTGATATAATATAATGTCATACCACGACAATAGTCATAATCTCCTTGGACTCACCTGGCATTACCAGTTTTGGGGCAGAGTTTTCTGTGCCATTGGTCTTCGTTGTTGCCACTGCCTCGACATAGGTACTGGACTTTGCCTCCTTTACCTTCTTGATCTCTTCGCATTTTGCCCGGATAGCTTCCTTGCGGATGGGACACCTCATGGCCACGGCCCTGTGGCCCCTTCCGCAGTTAACGCATATTAGTTTCTCAGAAGTACACTCTTTCCATCCTTGACCGAGTCTGGAACAGATGGAGCAAGTGACGTCAGCCGCCATATAGTATTTCGTGGGATGTTGTTCCACGGCAAGGCAGCGCTAGCAGAACTCAAGTTGGATAAACTCCTCCGATTCAACCTGTTATGGGGCTATACGTAGGAAGAATCCCAGGAATCCATCCTTCATGGCCCTCTGAGCCATCTCGATGCTCGCAAAGATTATTTTTACGATGTTTTTTTGCGAATTTTTCAACTTTGTCGATTTTTGCCCAATTCTGCTGGTTGGTTAGCTCGACCTTGATGTCCTCACAAAATTTATCCGTGAAGAACGGGTTGAGTCTCCTAAGAATGATGGTACGACGTGCGAGGATTTCCTTGGGGATAATAGCCTCGATGCCAATCTTACGTAAAGGCTCTTTGGCTTCCTCCGATACCAGTTTCTCGATGTCCTCGTCCTTTCAAACTCACTGATCCGTAGCCGTTGGGGGTGTCAAAAAGCCTAATTAGGGCTATATTGAGCATGCCGAAGATGGTTTGCATGACTTTTGGAATTGGTGCTTTCGTCGCTTCCCTGATGATGAGGAGGGGTGCCCTCTTGTAGTCCCGGTTTGGGAGGCCCCATAGTCCCCTTCGGGCTTTTTACTCCTCTTGCTTCAAGTTTAAACCGGCTTCTTTTAGAGAATATTCTTCTGAATCACGTTGCTCGAGTATTAAATTGTCTGGTGAGGGCGTCTTAGCAGACCTCTCTCTTAACTGTTCCTCCTTTGCCACAATCAGACATGATGAATGCTCACTCTCCTACACTCAATACAATTACACTCATATCACTCGTTCTCCTCACATTGCCTTCGATGGTATACTCAATTTAGTAGATGATGGGATAGTAGTAGATAAAAGTGGGTGAAATTTAAAGTGGCGAGGGGGTATTTTACACTAGTAGGAGGGCATCACATGATATTCTTTATTTTGATTTTTTTCTTTCTGTCCTATTTGTTGTACGTGGTGTTTTTCTGTTTTGTTTCTTTTTGTTAGTGTCTCAATTCTTACTTACTTATTTGGGGGTTAAATTGTTCAGCATTCAAGCCTTTAATAGCTGTTAGCTCAGCAATTTACCTGTGTTGTTTTAATGTTATCTTATATAGTCTCTCTGTTTTTTTTTTCGATTGAACTGTTTTAGTTTTTTGTGTTCCTGTTGAGTGTATATTGATGAAATGTTTTCCTGTGTGCAGAACTTAGTACTTTGGAACTGGTTACGACGTGAGACTTTCTCTCGCAGTCCGGCAGGTATGTTTAGTCTGCCACCAGTTCCCTGTAGTTCCGGAATGACATCGATCGTAAGAGTTAACCAGACCATGCTTCCCAATTTTTGGGTGAAGATGTTAATAGGGTCCAGTGTTTTCCTTGTATGAAGATCCCTCTGCCGATATGGTCACGCCTGCTGGCTTTATTAAAAGGCAGGGATGCGGTGTTCTGTATTCATGCAGTTTTCTCACTGAGGTCTTTGTCGTGGTATGACATTATATTAAATCAATACCATATTATATCTATTGGGGAGGGACCAATAACTTAAAGGCGAGCCGATAAAGGGACGGAACACCACGAGTTTCGACGGGTGGAGAGCGAGATAAGAGTGCAACGAGGTCAGGTATAATATGGGCAATGGCAACGCTCAAGGTTACCTTAAGAGGCATGAAAAAAATATAATTTTATTTACATAAAAATATTGAGAGAATTGATGGGCAAAATTAAATAAGAAAATTATTGGGCAAAATTACCTCAGATGAACGAGGGAGAGGGATTGTAGTTATGAATCAGACTATGAAGTTAAAATTTATGGTATTACAGGAGGAGACTATTCAAATTGGGGGGGATTAACTCAAATGGGTTACTGAAGGGAGCGAGGGGTTGGCTTACGGAGGATTGCGGGTGAGACGTCGGGGTAAGGCTTCACGGATGTCTTCTGCACGTGAGGCGAGGCCGCTCGGAGCTTTTGAGCGAGAATTTAAAGTGATGACGGTTCTCCAAAAAGGGGGTGGGGGTGGTCACGTGCCGTCCAGGGGAGAGTATTTCGGCCACCCGAAAACGAGGGGCCAACGAGGAGGGCTTCGACAGGAGTTGATAGGTGAAGTCTGAAAAATCGCTCGGTAGCAATAGTTAAATGGAATTACCTCACTGGCTGGGGCTAATTCCAATACAGGACTAGTTCAGCTGTCGCTTTGCTTCGTTGTTAGCACCTGACTTGGAACTAGGAGAATCTTGTTGGGATTGGGTGAAACTTCTCAACTCTGTGTCTGCCTCATGGGAGTCGAGCACTATTTATGACCGAGGTTCTCCCCGCGGGGGGTTAGCGGGAAAAAGCTCTACTCTCGAATAGCCTCGAATCTTCTTGCTGAGCCTATTCTAATCCTGGTAAATGTGAATCATGGTAGACTCGGTTCGAAGCTACCGCTTGTGGAAGGGGGCGGGGGGTAGGCTTACCAATTTAATCCTAACATAATCTTCTCCAGAACATGGAACTTACGGGGTGGAATAGAAATTCCACGTGGAATTCCCTCACACATCTCCCAACCGAAAGATGATGCTTTACAGAGCAGTTGCGTAGGAAAGGATCATCCCACCCGTCAAACTAGAATTATCAAGAGTCTAGGGAAATTCTGACCTGCTACGACAGGTGTACACAAAAAAAAAACGTAAATCTGAGCTCAGCGGGGAATTTACGGACATAAGCCTTAACAGCTCAATTCTAGAGAATTTAACTAATACAATTTTAAACAAAAGAAAAGTCACAGGAGAACATTGGCAACATTTCAGTGGAACCACAAAAAAAGGATACAATTAAATTGAGGCATAAATATGAGATTAAGGACTAAACGAATTTAGTGGACCAAAAAAAATCATAATTAGGAACATTAATGAGATAATATATCTATACAATTCACGTGGAAAGCCTTCGCTCCCGCCGGAGTATGGATGAGGTATTCCATGGGTCCGCTAGCCTCGAAGACGGGGTAGGGTCCCTTTCACTGTCTAAGGAGTTTGTTGCTTCCCGTAGGAAGTAGCACCAGCACCTCCGCCCCAGGCTTGAATTTTCGTTCTCGTGACTTAAGGTCAAAGTAGCTGTTATACCTCTCAATAAGTCCTTCTTTACGAGATACGACACTCGTTTGTTACCTCGGGTGAACTCACGCTCGAGGGCTTTAGTTTTGTCCCAAAGGGGAGTGGAAGAGTGGCGCACTCCTTCTGGGCGCGGAAAAACTTGTCGCTCTGGAGGGCTTGGAACTCCTGGTCGATAGGGCTTTCCAGGGGAACAGGTGCACGGGATTCCAGGGCTGCCTGTGTACGGGTAATCACGGGCTGGGCCACGGGATGGTCGTGAATTACGGGGTTCTGACCGAATAAAACGGAGCAGAACTGGATTGGGGACGCTACCACTTCGGTCCAACCGGACATATAGTCACACTCGATGTGACAACGAATTACCGGGAAACGACTGGTCCGGCTAAGTTAGTCGTGGACCACCGCAAATTTCTTGTGGTCGGGCCCAACAGGGGGGAGTAGGTCTTCAGATACTATAATACAGGTGCACCTGGTGTCACGGACGAGGGTGGATACTCGGCGACCGTTCAAAGTTCCGTTCTTGAACTTCAATCCACCAGGGTTGCTCTCATTAAAGAGAAAGTTTCATGGCTTCGAGGGACTAGGAGCTTTGGTAAATCTTGGGACCAATTTAGGGGGGCTCTTAGGGCCATAAAATTTAGTTTTGCGGGGCGATTGGGGAGCCTTTTTAACATCCTTAGGGTATAAATCGTGACTACACGCGTAGACATCGGCCTCTTCCAAGCACTCATTGAAGGGAGCGCAACGTTTATCCTTAATGAAGGCGCGAATTTCGGGAGCCACGGCAGCACAAAGCTGATCCCTAAGGAAGAAGACCAGAAGGGACTCGTAGACCTGGGGAATCTTGCACGCATCCAGCCAACACTGAAGGTGTCTTTGGAGGATATACCCGTGTTGTCGAAAGGTTTGGCTAGGGCGGATCCTTTCCTGGCGGAATCGGGAGCGGTAGAATTCGCTATTCATATGAACAGCGGCTAGCAATTCGGACTTTAACGTGGAATAGTCCAAAGTTGCTTCCGGGGAAAGGGATACGAAGATATCCCTTAACTTGGCATTTAGGAGGGGGAGTAAGCGAGTGACGCCATCATTTTCGAGATCCCATCTATTGATCTGAAAGATTCTCTCAAAATGGGTCAAAAATGACCCAAAGTCCTCTCCATCATTAAAAGCGGGAAGATGGACTGAAGGAGTTTGGGGAATTTCAGCCCGGGAACCGATGGACTTAGAATCCATTTGATTTCGGCTCATTTCCAGCTCATGCTGCCTAATTTGTTCACGTTCTGCCATCTCCATCTTCAGTTTGTTCTTCTCCATCTCCATCTCCGTTTTTCTTAGTTCCTTTTCCCTTCCCTCTGCCCGTTCGTTCCTCTCTTCTTCCTGTACGTAATTTAGCAAGTCTTTGCCCGAAAGACCTAACATTTCACCCTGACTCTTGAATTTTTCGAAAGATGACATTGTTATGCAGTTAACTGAGGGAACACTGACACGCGAACTATCTAGGATACTACCCACGCGAAACGAATACTTGAATATTCGTGAAGGCCTTGATCGCAAAAAAAAATTAAGATACACCTACCTACCTCTGCTGTTTCTAAGCGGAAAAAAAAAATGGTCCTACCGGAATTAGGACACCAACGACCTTAACTCTTTTGGATTAATAACCAGGAGAGTCCAAAATTCAAACACAATAAAAAAATTAATTACCTGGGGTTGAACACCAAATCTAAATATATTACGTTCCACTGCTCTTCAATTAACTTGAACTTGCCCTCTGCCAGTACAATACAAAAATTAAAATAAAAGGGGTAGACGTGAATAACAAGTGAACTTTTAATGTCAGAATTAAAATGACATGAGTTCGTAAAAACCCCAAACACACTTGACGCCAGAATTATATAATATGTATGTTAATAAATATATATGTCGTGGTATGACATTATATTAAATCAATACCATATTATATCTATGGGGAAGGGACCAATATCTTAAACGCGAGTTTCGACGGGCGGAGGGCAAGATAAGAGTGCAACGAGGTCAGGTATAATATGGGCAATGGCAACGCTCAAGGTTACCTTAAGAGGCATGAAAAAAATATAATTTTATTTACATAAAAATAATGAGAGAATTGATGGGCAAAATTAAATAAGAAAATTATTGGGCAAAATTACCTCAGATGAACGAGGGAGAGGGATTGTAGTTATGAATCAGACTATGAAGTTAAAATTTATGGTATTACAGGAGGAGACTATTCAAATTGGGGGGGATTAACTCAAATGGGTTACTGAAGGGGGAGAGGGGTTGGCTTACGGAGGATTGCGGGTGAGACGTCGGGGTAAGGCTTCACGGATGACTTCTGCACGTGAGGCGAGGCCGCTCGGAGCTTTTGAGCGAGAATTTAAAGTCATGATGGTTCTCCAAAAGAGGGATGGGGGTAACGTCCGGTCCAGGGGAGAGTATTTCGGCCACCCGAAAACTAGGAGCCAACGAGGAGGGCTTCGACAGGAGTTGATGGGTGAAGTCTGAAAAATCGCTCGGTAGCGATAGTTAAATGAAATTACCTCACTGGCTGGGGCTAATTCCAATACAGAACTAGTTCAGCCGTCACTTTGCTTTGTTGTTAGCACCTGACTTGGAACTAGGGGAATCTTCTTAGGTTCGGGCGAAACTTCTCAACTCTGTGTCTGCCTCATGGGAGTCGAGCACAAATTTATGTCCGAGGCTCTCCCCGCGGGGGGTTAGCGGGAAACAGCTCTACTCTCGAATAGCCTCGAATCTTCTTGCCGAGGCTATTCTTACATGTGTAAATGTGTACCATGGTAGACTCGGTTCGAAGCTACCGCTTGTGGAAGGGGGCGGGGGGTAGGCTTACCAATTTTAGCTTAACAGAATATTCTCCAGTACATGGAACTTCCGGACTGGAATAGAAATTCCACGTGGAATTCCCTCACAGTCTTGTTGGCCGCTTGAGTCACTACTGCGGGATAGATGAGCTTAGCCCGGGCGTACATTAGGTATATTTTCCTAATGTTGACCGAGCTAATATCTCTAAACCTGTATAGCTTGGAGATTTCTCTCTTTGCCAAGTTCCGCCTCTCCGTGTAGTGTCTCCAGTATCCGTGGCCGGACATCTTTAGACCCAGCACAGTGCCTTCGGCGGAGTAGCCGTATCTCCTCCCATCGATGATGATTGGCTACGTCAACGTGCGACTCAGTGGGACGATTTGGAACTTGTCCCTATTTGTTCTTATCTTCCAGCGTCTCTCGTACTGGTTGATGTTAAATTCCGCTATTGTACGCATTGCCTGATCATTGGCTTTCTTCATCGGGCACGGGACGATAGGGGGACGTCATCTGCAAATTGCAGATACATCGTGTCCCTGGGCACGGGTGTTGGGAGGTCGATAGTAAAGACCAAGTAAAGCAGTGGGCTCAGGCAACTTCCCTGTGGAACGCCCGCCTTCAGTTCGAATTCGGTTCCTCTGTGTCCTTCGATTATGAGATATGCCCTTCTGTCCATGACAAAGTCACAAATAATCCTTTCCAGGATTGGGTCCAGCTGGAGGTTCAGGATCTTTATTGAAGTCCTTCCAGCCAGACTTTATCGAAGGCCTTCTGCACGTCCCTCAACACAATGTCTACAAAGTACCCACTCGCTCGGCAATAGGCTACTTTTTCTGTCAGGAGCGCTAGGGCTGTATCTGTGCCACTTTTGGGCGGACCCCGTATTGCTGGGGGTTATGCGCTCTTAACTCGCTCAGTTGAGCTTGTAGCCTATTAGCTAGGATCTTTTCAAAGATCTTGCCTAGCATCTCCAGAAGAGAGATCGGGCGATAGTGTGCCACCTGGTATGGGGGCTTGTTTCCTTTCGGGATGAAGATCATTTTAGCCATCTTCTACCCGTCAGGAAAGTAGCTTGTATTCAAGGCGGCATTCATGGTATTAACCAATCCCTGAATAATTTGCCTCGGGGCATTCACGAAGTTGTATTTTTGTGATCCCAGACTAGCCTGGTGCCCTTTGCTTGAAGGACCTTATGGTGTTCATAGTCTCTTCGAAGGTTATTGGGTACCCGTGGCCAAACATCTCTCTTTCCTGAGATACTTGAGGGAGGGGAGGGGTTATATGTATCACTGTGCCGAGGTCCTTGAGCAGTTGGTCTTCGAATTCCTGGTCAAAGTCGTCATTCTCCTCAGGGGTTATAACGAAAATCTTTTTTCCAGTGTGTCCTGAATCTTTTTTCGAGAGACTCAGGATCCTCAATGATTTCATCTTCATCTTCTATTAGTGTTCTGGTTTTCGGAACCTAATCCAAAAACTTACTAGACTGTCCTCCCTGCCCAGCCTACCAATGATGTCATTCCAGATTTCCTTCTGTTTCAATTTGATTGTGTGTTTTAGTTCCTCGCTTAGTTGTCTCATTCTGGCTGTCCTTTCCCGATTTGGGCCTGTCCTGCCTATTTCTTAGAAGATTCTCCTATGTTCCCGAGCGATATCCCTCATCTCGTTCGTCCACCTAGGTTGTGGGAGCATTTTATAGGAGATCCTGGGGACGCATCTCTCGTCGGCTTGGATGAGGAGATTAGTGATGGAGTTTATCTCCTTATCCACCTCTTCGAGATTGGCGTCTTCCAGGTCAGCTGGTTGATATTCGCTGAGTATCTCTCTATATAGCTCCCAGTTAGCTTTCGCATAACTCTTCCTAAGTATGACGGGCTTGAGAATTGGTACAAGCGAGATTGTTGTAAGGATCGGGATATGGTTGCTCGGTACCACGGGTCCGGGCTTGTTGTTGATGTTAAAGGGGAAGTTAGGGCTCGCCAACCCTATGTCCGGTTTGGTTGCCGAACGTTTCATTAGGTGAGTCGGGAAATATGGTCCTACTCTCTGGAGTCTATCTCTTTCGAAGAGTAGTTAAAGATTCCTTCCCCTTTGGTTGGTGTTACCGTAACCAGAAGATGTGCAACTGGTGTTTAAGTTTTCACCTAACAACGCCATTTTTCTTCAGCCAAAGATGTTGAAAAAATTGGGAATCGGCACGTACTTTCGGCGGGGTGGCTGATAGGCCGCTGCCACAGTTAGGCTTCCCACTAGGGTTGGGATTTCGACAGCCACGAATGATTCTTCTAAGTCTGGAAGTGTTTTGTATGTTATGTTTTTTCGGATCGCGATGGCTGCGCCGTCGTATCCTTCTTGTGTATGTTTTTTGTGATCACAGTATAATTTGGTATTTTCATTGTAGTAGTTTCTGTGTTTAAACCGGTTCAAATATGAGGATCAGGTCGGGATCCACTGTACGGAATATGTTTCCGTAGTGAATGGATTTCCCTTCCCATCCGTTAATGTTTAGTGATAGTATTTTTAGCGTGTTGTTTGTGTTTTCCATGTTTTGTTTGTTTGGTGTTCTTGTAGTCTATGTGAGTGTGTGTGTTCTCCTTTACTTCTTATCCCGTCTCTTTTTTCCATACTCTCCTTCACTTAAGGTGAGGCACGAGTCCTTGTGCAATTTAATTTTTGCCACCATGAGCGCCTCATCTACTGTTGCCTCTTGCGCCTGCGCATTATAGGTACACTTTAATTGGCCGGTCCTTACCCCTTCAACAATTTCCTTAATGGTGGGGTTTTCTGGGAATGGGGTCTGTTCAATCTTGTAGAATCGCATATTTACCTCTTCTCAATCAAACTTAGTGGTGGGGTTTTCTGGGAATGGGGTCTGTTCAATCTTGTAGAATCGCATATTTACCTCTTCTCAATCAAACTTAGTGGTTTGTTGGGGAGCCGTTTTCCTGCTACTACTCCTCAACTTCTTGCTTTCTTTGGGGGGTTGGATCTTCAGAGGAGGATGCGGAGCTTGTGAGGTTACCCTCAGCTTGCTTAATTCTCCTTGCTGTTTTTTCTCCTGCATTTCTCGTTTTCCTTTGTCCTCTATTCTTGGGTCCCTAGTTTTGTTTTTTGAGTGGTTTGAGTGATCTCCTGGTCTTCATTTACTTCCGCTCTATCTTTACTTGGTGGAAACGGTGTCACTGGGGTTCCTTCCTCTGGTTCTTATTGCAGTTGCAGGACGTTTCCCGATGGAGGGTTGTGCTGGAACCACATTTCTTTGAGACCATTCTTTTTTAGCATAGTGCTTAGCTCGGTCGCGAAGCAGCCCGGGTTTGTAAGGTTTCTCATGTGCGCGTACAAAATGCACGTGAGGATTTTCGTTGAATTTTTATTCCCTACCTTCAGGTAGATCTTTAGAGCGGCACTTTGTACGTTCCTTGCTGGGGAGGCTTTTGCTGCTTGGGCATATGAGGTATTCGCTCTCCTTATTCCCTCCGCCTTTTTTCGTCTGTTTTTCTTTCAGCACCTCCTTCTTTGGGCAAGACATGGCTAAAGCCCCGTGCTTTTACCCACAATTTGGGCATTTCTCTTCGGCTGCCGGGCATTCCCGCCAGCCATGTCCTTATTTTGGCGTTGAAGAGCAGTAGCCCACTCTCATTAGCCTTGGTTGCCATCGTGGTATCGCCAAAGATGATCTTAAACACGTGGTTGTATTCCCTTTTATCACTTCTGTTTTCAAATTTTACCACTTCAGTAATGCTCGCCAACTGCTGGTTTCTCTCTATTTCTCCTTTAATTTCCTCCTTTGTATGTTAGCCAATCCAGGGGTCCAGCCTTCGGCAGATCACACTTCTGTGTGCCTGGATCTGGGGAGGGGTACTTAGTTGAAGGTTTATTCCCCTCAGGATTTTTATCCCAGCTTCTTTTGTGAGGGACTCAACATCCTTTTCTTTTTCGCATATAGTGACGTATCCTTTCGGTAAGTCGATCAGGCTAAGGACTGCCACATTTAGGCTTCCGAATAAGGTTTCGTAAACCTTCCCCTTGCTCGGTTTTTCTAAGCCCCTCACTGATCTTAGCGGTACCCTTGCAGCACTGGAGTCCGCCATATCTGCTTGTGTGCAGCCCCTTGGGGAGGAGAATGCACTTACTTTATTTCTTCTTATCTTTTTTATTTTGAATGTGTACCTACCAATCCGTGTTCTTCAGAGTTTTTGGCTTTTACGTTTTTTGTTTTATTTATTTGCTGGGGAGAAGAGAGCCCCCCCCCCCTCGTCGTTTGCCCACCGCCTCGACGGAAGAAGGAATGCCTTTTAGAGTTAATGATAACGATGGATGAGATGAGTACGGGTGGGATCCTCTCAAGGGTGTGATTGTATGGCGGACGTATTGGCAACGCCGCCCCTCCCCCCCCCGAGGGTGTTTTAATCGCAACCGCATCTCAACACACCATATAGACGGTTGTATGTCCCTATATGGTCCTGAAAGTGTCTCCCGCTGTAATGAGCAGCGGAGGTAGTAGTCCATCCCTTGTCCGGAATTGTTTCTGACATTGTTCTCGGCTGTGGACTAATCCTCAAACTAGCTTCCCCCAATGCCCCCAATTATGCCGTGGCAACAGCTCGGCATAGTTGGGACGAAAAATGATTGGCAATCCCTCCTCACATCTGGCAGCAGGTCACTTAGGGGGGCAGGGCTGGGAACTTAAGCAGTCATCTGCATAAGTGAGGTCTCTAAAAAAGAAAGGTGAATATTATTAATGATGAATGAATTGTGGTGAGTACCTCTCTTTCGTGAAAAGTGGTTTTCGGAGGCGTCTCTTTTGGAAAAAAGATTTTCCCAGAAACTTTTACTCAGTGCCGAGTTCTGGGGTAAATCTGCCAGTAATTTTTCCAATATTTCCGAGCTAGCAGCAGTCTGCTGAGGCAACCAGATCAGTCACGTTGCCATCTATGAATTTCAGCCGTGTTTATATGCAAAACGGTTTGAGCGTTATTCATTCTCTAAAATCTATTTATGCTGATTGGTCAATTTTTGCAGTGCTTATGTATAAAACATAAAAATATGTTTTAAAGCTAAATGAATAAATTAAACATAAGATTGTCAATTAAAAATCTGCTTAATCCTGATTGGTTGAATTTTATATAATTATGACTAGATGGAATGACTATTTATATAACTGTATTTTGTAGTTTAAGATAGTAGTATCATCCATCCTAAAGGCAATTCCTGTTTCTATCCAGGTGGCTGGCGAGCGCGCGGGGGGGAAGGGTCTCTCTTCATGCCCAAGGAAACCAAAAATAATTAAAAACGTAAAATATACACACACACACACACACACACACACACACAGACGCAAAAATCACAAACCGTGCTACAAACCAAGAAAAAAAGCTTGGTAAAGAAGATTTGCACCCCCCCAGCAGAGGAGCTGCCAACGCACCAAAAAGTGGCGTCCCACCCAGCCACTAGAGTCCCATTGAGGACAATTGGTGGACAACCGAAGCCGGACCGAGGAACAGTGTTCCAAACGATCTTCGATAGGCTGATAGACACCCCTGTTGGCTACTCTGCATTCTGTGAGAAAGAAGCAGACGTGGAGACGCTGACGAAAGAAGAAGGTCAGAAGGTGTTAAAAGAAATAAACCTCCAGCCCAGTACTTCCCCTCAGATCCAGGCACACCGCAGCATGGTGTGCAGGCAGCTCGACCCCTGGATCGGTCAACACAGCAGAGAGGAGATTTAGGAGGAGATTAACCGTAATCAATCGTAGGCCAACGTGGTGGAAGTCGTGAAGTTCCGTAACAAACGGGACAACACGGAACACCAACACGTATTCAAAGTCATATTTAGTGACACTCAGATGGCCCAGAAGGCCAAATAAAGGGGACTCCTGCTGTTTAACGCTAAGATCAGCGCAGACCAAATGGAGAGGGAAGAATTCACCGCAATTCAGGAGAAGCTTTCGCTGTTATAAGCTGGAGCAGCATACGACGAAAGACTGCAAGGAGCAAAACATCACCTGCTCTAGATACAGGGGTAAATGCCACGGATGGAGGGAGTGCTCGGCAGCAATGGAAAAATGCCCAAACTGCGGCCGGAATCACGGGGCGAGGGCCATGCCCTGTCCCTAAAGGAAAGGAATAATAAAAAAGAATAAATCAGAAGAAACGAGGATGAATACTACTTCTTACGCACAGGCAACCAGATCATCCCCAAACAAAGAGAAAAAGACAACAAAGCAACAGCCGAAGACGTATCTCAAACTTGAGAACGAAAATTCGACTAAGATTCTTACGTGCATATAATTCGCGCACGTAAGCAATCTAACAAGCCCGGGAACGTTCGCAAAAACCCTAAATCTCATGCTGAAAAATAACGGCATGTGTGAGATGTGGTTTCCGGACGATCCACCATCGGGACATGTGCTTCAGCTCCAATTTCTAACAAAAGGCGCAACAGAAGCACCCACGACTCTATTTCCCACGGAGGAAAAAACAACGGAAGCAGCGAAAGAGGAAAAAAGCAAATCTGGAAAAATTAACACTTCCAGGCTAGACCCCAGACTGGAAGCACAGAGGCGGCGTGGGAGGAAAGAAACGAAAGCAGCAAGAAGAATTAGAGAAGCAGAGGGCAACCTCGCGAGCCAATCGTCCTCAGATTCTGATGCTGAAGAGGCCGAAAACAGGGCGACCAAGAGCCCCGTAAGCTCGAGGAATAGGTCGAAGACCTTGAAACGTATTTACAAGTACGATGGAGAAGAGATCGAGCTAAAAATAATCACACATAAGCAGATCCCACACCCCTAGAAGCTCTCCCCCAAGGAGATATTTCAGGGGATCCAACAGGGGAAAATCAAATGGACCTACTCAGCTCAAGATCGTGATACAGATATAGAGCAAGCGATGCACGAAGGCATGGTAAAACTTCACATAGACTCCTGCATCACCTTAAGTGATGCAGTATTCAAGAAGATACGTATCGGAAAAAACAACAACACATAAGACACCAAAGAGAACAAAAACACAAGAACAAGAACATGGAAAGCACAAACAACGCTTTAAAAATACTCACACTGAATGTGAATGGATGGAAGGGAAAGGCCATTGCTAACGGTAATATCCTCCGTACGGTGGACCCGGACATCATTCTCATATCGGAATACGGCATCAACACAATCACAGACACCATAAAAATACACAATTACACAGTAATACAAAAGAATCACACGCAAGAAAGATACGATGGCGCAGCCATCGCAATCAGAAAAAATCATAAAATTCAGAACACTACCGGACTTAGATGAATCATTCGTGGCTGTCGAGATCCCGACCCTGGTTGGAGGCCTAACTGTGGCGGCATCCTACCAGCCACCCAGGTGACAGTACGTACCGATCAACAACTTCTTCACCCTCTTCGGGCACAAAAGGCTAGCGTTGCTAGGTGGAGACCTAAACGCCTTCTGCCGTGCATCTGGCTACAGGCACGTCGACCAAAGGGGACGAAACCTGGAACTACTATTCGAAAGAAATAGAGTCCGGAAAGTAGGACCAACCTTTCCAACTTATCTAACACGATGTTCGGCGACAAAACCGGACATTGTGTTGGTAAGTCCGGAATTCCCCTTCAACATCACCAACACCCCTGGCCCAGTGGTCCCGAGTGATCATATCCCAATTATCACCACCATTTCGCTTGCGCTAATGCTCAAACTTGTCCCACTTAGGAAAAGTTACGCGAAAGCTAACTGGTAGCAGTACAGAGAAATGTTCAGCACCTATCGGCCGGCTGACCTGGATGACGCAAATCTTGAGGAAATTGATGAGATTGATAAAATCACTAATCTCCTCATTCAAGCTGACGAAAGATTCGTCCCCAGAATCTCGTACAAAATGCTCCCACAACATAGGTGGACGGACGAAATGAAGGATATCGCTAGGGAACACAGAGGAAATCTACGAGGAAGTCAGTAGGACAGGCCCAACCCGGGAAAGGAAAGCCCGAATGAGACAGCTAAGCGAGGACCTAAAAAACATATCCTCGAGAAACAGAAGGAATTCTGGGACGATATCATAGGCAGACTAGACAGGAAGAGAAATTCTGTAAGTTTTTTGGAATAGCATCCGAAGACTTAGGGGATTGCCTCCCAGGCCTGGGATAAATATAAAGGAAGGCGACATCATCATAGAGGATCCGGATTCCCTATAAAGAAGATTCAGGAGCCACTGGAAAGAGGTCTTTGCAATCTCACCTGAGGAAAACGACGATTCCGACCAGGACTTCGAAGACCAACTGCTCGAGGACCTCGGAGCAATGGTACATACGACCGCCCCACAACCGCAAGTGTCTAGAGAGAGAGAGAGAGATGGTTAACCACGGGCGCCCTATCACCACAGAAGAGACTATTAACACCATAAAGTCCTTCAAACAAAGGGCCCCCGGTTGGTCTGGGCTCACTAAGAACAACCTAGTGAATGCCCCACGAAAAATTATTCAGGGCATGGTGAACATCATGAATGCATCCCCGAATACATGCTACTTCCCAGACGGGTATAAGGTGGCAAAAATCATTTTTATCCAGAAAGGGAATAAGCCCCAAGACCAAGTGGCTAACTCCCGCTCAATCTCTCTCCTAGAAATACCCGGCAAGATCTTCGAGAACATTATAGCCAACAGGCTACAAAATCAACTCGACGAGTTGGGAGCGCACAACCCACAACAACATGGGTTCGGACCGAAACGGGGCACTGAAACGGCCCTGGCGCTCTTAACAGAAAAGATCGCACACTGCCGAGCGAAGGGTGATTATGTAGACATTGTGATGGGGGACGTGCAGAAGGCCTTCGACAAGGTTTGGCTGAGAGGACTACAATACAAGATCCTAGGCCTCCATTTAAACCCAGTTCTGGAAAGGATTCTTTGTGACTTCCTCATGGACAGAAGGACGCGTATCATGATCGAAGAGCACAAAGGACCAGAATTCGAACTCAAAGCAGGCGTTTCCCAGGGGAGCTGCCTGAGTCCCCTGCTTTACCTGGTCTTCACCATCGACCTCCCTACTCCAATAGACTGGGACACGATGCATCTGCAATACGCAGATGACGTCACGCAGATCGTCCCCAGTAGGGTTAAGAAAGCAATGAATCAGGCTAACAACACCATCGCAGAGAACTCGAACATCAATCAATTCGAGAGAAGGTGTAAAATCCGGACAAACAGGGAGAAATTTAAGATCCTCCCGCTGTGCAGTAAGTTGACGTGGCCCATTGAAATTGATGAGAGGAGATATTGCTACTCCGCTGAAGGCACCATCTTGGGCCTAAAAATCTCCGACCACGGATACTCGAGTCACTACAGAATAAGCTATATAAGTTCAGTAATCTTAGCTCGGCGAATATCAGGAAACTATACCTGTCGTTTATCCGAGCTAAGCTCATCTACCCTGCAGTAGTGACTCAAACGGCCAGCAAGTCCGCTATGAGGAGGCTTCAACGAGTCCAGAACTCTGCATCCCTCTGCATAAACAAAACCAGACGAAGAGAGCATCTTCGGCAGAGGGACCTGCACCGCAGGCAGAAACTGGAGCCAATAAACGCCGCAACCCAGAAACTGGCCAAAAAGGTTTGGTCTACAATGGCAAATGATATCATCCCCGAATTAAGAAGAACTGGAAGCAGTATTAATATCCCTGCCAAATTGCACGGGAAGGTCGCTCGAAACCGGCGATTCCCAAGCACTAAACTCTGTTCCGAGGAAAATACATTAGCAATTTACACATAAACATCAAAAACACAAAGGATGACATAATAGACTACGAGACAATACTAAACTCACAAATAACAAGAAAATACATCTGATAAAAACACGAGGTAAAAAAACTAAATTCAAACACTAATGAAAGCTCGAATGCTCAACAAATACACTGCACGAATACAAAGTAAACGAGACGAGGAGACAAATAAACAGAAAAACACGAAGAAGAATGCACACTGAGACAAACACTTGACAACATAAATAAAAAAAAAGAAAAAATAAGTATTAAAAAATAAAAAATATGCCTGCGATGCCCCTCAAACAAGGGCAACCCTACCCCACTTTCACCATCTATCATCTACCACAATCTAAATTCTTCCACTATTGAGTACACCAGTCTAAGATAGTAGACTGTGTAGAATTCTGGGTAGAACTACTCCTGCAATTACCTCACGAATTCGGTAAAAGAGATAACATTTGGGGCAAGTTCCAAAGATGCCTCCTAGAATTGGTTTCTCTTCATAAAAAAACACTATTACGAAAGAGATATACGTTCTACTCATATCACCATTCATCATCACTACTAATCTTCATCTTTCTTTTTAGCGGCCCCCCCTAGGCAGATGACTGCTTAAGTCCCCAGCCCCGCCCCCTTCGTGAATTGCCGTCAAATGTGAGAGGGGATTGTCATTCATGCTTCGTCCCAACTATGCTGGGCAATTGTAAGACCATAATTGGGGGCATTGGAAGAAGCTAGTTTGAGGAGTAGCCCACAGCCGATAACAATGTCAGAAACTATTCCCGAAAAGGGACGGACTACTACCTCCGCTGCTCATCCCAGCGGGAGCCCCTTCCAGGACCATAGAAGGACACGCAACCGTCTCTATGATATGTTGGGATGCGGTCGTGATTAAAACACCCTCGGGGGTGGCGTCGTCAATAAGTCCGCTATACAATCACACCTCCGAGAGGGTCCCACCCGGATTTATCTCATGCATGGTCATCATTCATTCCAAAAGGCAAGCCCTTTTTCCATCGAGGCGGCGGGTAAACGAGGGGGGAGGCCCTCTTCTCCCCAAGGCAAACAATTTAAAAACTATACGAAAAAACCTAAAACTCTGAGAAACATACAGATTTGTAAGTCCCCATACAAAAACAACATATAAGGTAAGCGAGAAAGTAAGTGCACTCCCATCTTCAAGGGGCTGCACACAGGCCAAAATGGTGGACTCCAGCGCCGCAAGGGTCACGCTGAAAAACATAAGTGGCCTAGAAAAACCGGATAAGGGGAAGGTGTATGAAACCTTATTCGGCAGCCTATATGTGGCAATCCTTCGCCTAATCGACTCGCCGGCAGGGTATGCCATTATATACGAGAAGGGGCAGGATATAGAGACCCTCACAAAGGAGGAAGGAATAAAGATTCTAAGAGAAATCAATCTCTAGCCTAGTATCCCTCCCCAGATACAGGCTCAGAGAAGTGTTATATGACAAAGGCTGGACCCGTGGATCGGCCAGCATACAAAAGAAGAAATAAAAGATGAAATAGAGAGATATCAGCAATAGGTAAGAAAACAGAAATAGTGAAGTTCAATAACAGAAGAGATAACACGGAATACCATCACGTGTTCAAAATAATCTTTGGAGACACAACGATGGCAGCTAAGGCGAAGGAGAGTGGATTGCTGCTCTTCAATGCAAAAATAAGCGGTGAACAAATTGACGGGGATGAGTTTACCCCAGTACCAATATGTTTTAAGTGCTTCAAACTTGAACACCACACAACAAAAGAATGTAAAGAGCAAGAATTAACCTGCTCTAGGTGCAGTAGAAAAGGGCATGGCTAGCGGGAATGCCCGGCAACCGAAGAAAGATGCCCGAACTGTGGGCAAAAGCACGGGGCAATGGCGATGTCTTGCCCTAGGAAAAAAAAATCTTAAAAAGATACGCAGAGGGAATCAGGATGGCAAATACTTCCTACGCTCAAGCAGCAAAAGCCCCTACTGCGAGAACCATCGATAGTGCTGCACAAAAAATATACTCAGCCAAAATCCTCACGTACATTATGTACGCTCACGTGAGGAATCTTACCAACCCTGGCTGCTTCGCTACTGAGCTTAACACCATGATCAAGAAGAATGGCCTAGAGGAGATGTGGTCCAGGACAACCTTCCATCAGGAACTGTATTGCAACTCCAATACCAGCCCGAGGAAGAAGCTCCAGCGACGCCGTTTCCGGCAGACGAAGAAAACGCTTCCCAGGAAACTTCACAAACACCCCTAAAGGCCATAAACAGGGATCCCAGAATAGAGGCCAAAAGAAACCGGGAACTGAAGGAGACAAAAGCTGTCAGGAGGATAAAGCAAGCATCATCCTCAGAAGAAGATGAGCGCGCCCAATACCCAAAGGAAAATAAGAGGTCGAGAAGTAAGAGCAAGGGTAAAGCTCCCCATCACACCACCAAGTACGATGCAAAAGAAATCTGTATTCAGTTCTACAGAACAAATCTAACCCCATTCCCAGAAGACCCTTAAATAGGACGGATTGTTGAGGGAATAAAAACAGGTCACCTAAAATGGACCTATGATGCATCAATACAAGAAGCGTTGATAGACGAAGCACTCATGAGAGCAAATATAAAACTGTTTATTTCTTGACTGAAGTGCCCCTTGAAACATTGTCTTGAATTCATTTATTTATCTGACTCTTGTAGGCTGAGATTCTTTCTTCTTAAGTTGGCTGGGTTAATTATTGATCTTCTTTTTCTTGATGTATCTTCTTTTTAACGACGATGTGATGATTCCTTCTAATTCTGATGACGTGATGACTTCTTCTGTTTCATGATGACGTGATGATTTCTTGAGACGAGTTAGCCCGTGAAGTCTTTTTTCTTTCCGTTTTCCTTAACATCGGTTTTCTCTTGAGTCGTTTTCCGTTTTCTTCTGGGATTTTTCTCCGTAAAAATTGTGGACTTTGGGGATCGATCGTGGGTCTTTTGAATCCAGAGGCTAGCACTCCACCGTTACGCTCGTGCGAAGTCCGTCCTGACTTGGTAATTTAATGGGCTATTTATATTCTCGCTTTAGAAGGAAGTTTTTCTCTTATACATCTTCGCATCCCTACACAGGTCGCTTTCTAGAACGCAGAGCGAATTTGAGGATTGTGGAGAGACTAGTATTGGATTTCTTAATCGAAGATAACTAGTAGCTCTCCCTCCCCGACCTCCGAGTCTGCGGAGTGAGTTGAGTTGATTCAGTGGGATTGAGGAGAGCGTGGCGAAGTCTCTTAATCAATGAGTAATATAGCATCTCCTTCCCGGATCTCCTGAAGTTCCCTGCAGCACCTTTTCTTAATCTCTAGTAGGAGAGCATGTGCAGTTGTAACGAAGATCAGAAGATTGTTCGGCCTTTTGAGGGTCACCAGTTAAGGGGGAGGGGGAGTTGTAACGAAGATCAGAAGATTCTTCAGCCTTTTGAGGGTCACCAGTTATGGGTTGGGCTCTTTATAACTTTTTTTATTTATCAATATCATTCATCTTTTGATTTTCTGTATTCGTATCTATGTCTTATTTCTAGACTGAAGATACCCCTTCAAACATTGACTCCATTTATCTGACTCTTGTATTCTTGCAGGCTGAGTTTCTTTCTTCTTAAGTTGGCTGGGTTAATTCTTGATCTTCTTTTTCTTGATGTATCTTCCTTTTAACGACGATGTGATGATTCCTTCCAATTCTGATGACGTGATGACTTCGTCTGCTTCATGATGGCGTGATGATTTCTTGAGACGAGTTAGCCCTTGAAGTCGTTTTCTTTCCGTTTTCCTTGACATTGGTTTTCTCTTGAGTCGATTTCTTGAGTTGTCCATAAAGCGTTTTCCGTTTTCTTCTGGGATTTTTCTCCGTAAAAATTGTGGACTTTGGAGATCGATCGCGGGTCTTTTGAATCCAGAGGCTAGCACTCTAACGTTACGCTACGGCGAAGTCAGTCCTGACTTGGTAATTTAATGGGCTATTTATATTCTCGCTTTGGAAGGAAGTTTTTCTCTTATACATCTTCGCAACCCTACAAGGGCAACTTCTCAAGCTATGCATCATCCTCAGAAGAAGATGAGCGCGCCCAATACCCAAAGGAAAATAAGAGGTCGAGAAGTAAGAGCAAGGGTAAAGCTCCCCATCACACCACCAAGTACGATGCAAAAGAAATCTGTATTCAGTTCTACAGAACAAATCTAACCCCATTCCCAGAAGACCCCTAAATAGGACGGATTGTCGAGGGAATAAAAACAGGTCACCTAAAATGGACCTATGATGCATCAATACAAGAAGCGTTGATAGACGAAGCACTCATGAGAGCAAATATAAAACTGTTTATTTCTTGACTGAAGTGCCCCTTGAAACATTGTCTTGAATTCATTTATTTATCTGACTCTTGTAGGCTGAGATTCTTTCTTCTTAAGTTGGCTGGGTTAATTATTGATCTTCTTTTTCTTGATGTATCTTCTTTTTAACGACGATGTGATGATTCCTTCCAATTCTGATGACGTGATGACTTCTTCTGTTTCATGATGACGTGATGATTTCTTGAGACGAGTTAGCCCGTGAAGTCTTTTTTCTTTCCGTTTTCCTTAACATTGGTTTTCTCTTGAGTCGTTTTCCGTTTTCTTCTGGGATTTTTCTCCGTAAAAATTGTGGACTTTGGGGATCGATCGTGGGTCTTTTGAATCCAGAGGCTAGCACTCCACCGTTACGCTCGTGCGAAGTCCGTCCTGACTTGGTAATTTAATGGGCTATTTATATTCTCGCTTTAGAAGGAAGTTTTTCTCTTATACATCTTCGCACTCCTACACAGGTCGCTTTCTAGAACGCAGAGCGAATTTGAGGATTGGGGAGAGACTAGTATTGGATTTCTTAATCGAAGATTACTAGTAGCTCTCCCTCCCTGACCTTCGAGTCTGCGGAGTGAGTTGAGTTGATTCAGTGGGATTGAGGAGAGCGTGGCGAAGTCTCTTAATCAATGAGTAATATAGCATCTCCTTCCCGGATCTCCTGAAGTTCCCTGCAGCACCTTTTCTTAATCTCTAGTAGGAGAGCATGTGCAGTTGTAACGAAGATCAGAAGATTGTTCGGCCTTTTGAGGGTCACCAGTTATGGGGGGGGGGGAGTTGTAACGAAGATCAGAAGATTCTTCAGCCTTTTGAGGGTCACCAGTTATGGGGTGGGCTCTTTATAACTTTATTTATTTATCAATATCATTCATCTTTTGATTTTCTGTATTCGTATCTATGTCTTATTTCTAGACTGAAGATACCCCTTCAAACATTGACTCCATTTATCTGACTCTTGTATTCTTGCAGGCTGAGTTTCTTTCTTCTTAAGTTGGCTGGGTTAATTCTTGATCTTCTTTTTCTTGATGTATCTTCCTTTTAACGACGATGTGATGATTCCTTCCAATTCTGATGACGTGATGACTTCGTCTGCTTCATGATGGCGTGATGATTTCTTGAGACGAGTTAGCCCTTGAAGTCGTTTTCTTTCCGTTTTTCTTGACATTGGTTTTCTCTTGAGTCGATTTCTTGAGTTGTCCATAAAGCGTTTTCCGTTTTCTTCTGGGATTTTTCTCCGTAAAAATTGTGGACTTTGGAGATCGATCGCGGGTCTTTTGAATCCAGAGGCTAGCACTCTAACGTTACGCTACGGCGAAGTCAGTCCTGACTTGGTAATTTAATGGGCTATTTATATTCTCGCTTTGGAAGGAAGTTTTTCTCTTATACATCTTCGCAACCCTACAAGGGCAACTTCTCAAGCTATGCATCATCCTCAGAAGAAGATGAGCGCGCCCAATACCCAAAGGAAAATAAGAGGTCGAGAAGTAAGAGCAAGGGTAAAGCTCCCCATCACACCACCAAGTACGATGCAAAAGAAATCTGTATTCAGTTCTACAGAACAAATCTAACCCCATTCCCAGAAGACCCCTAAATAGGACGGATTGTCGAGGGAATAAAAACAGGTCACCTAAAATGGACCTATGATGCATCAATACAAGAAGCGTTGATAGACGAAGCACTCATGAGAGCAAATATAAAACTGTTTATTTCTTGACTGAAGTGCCCCTTGAAACATTGTCTTGAATTCATTTATTTATCTGACTCTTGCAGGCTGAGTTTCTTCCTTCTTAAGTTGGCTGGGTTAATTCTTGATCTTCTTTTTCTTGATGTATCTTCCTTTTAACGACGATGTGATGATTCCTTCCAATTCTGATGACGTGATGACTTCGTCTGCTTCATGATGGCGTGATGATTTCTTGAGACGAGTTAGCCCTTGAAGTCGTTTTCTTTCCGTTTTCCTTGACATTGGTTTTCTCTTGAGTCGATTTCTTGAGTTGTCCATAAAGCGTTTTCCGTTTTCTTCTGGGATTTTTCTCCGTAAAAATTGTGGACTTTGGAGATCGATCGCGGGTCTTTTGAATCCAGAGGCTAGCACTCTAACGTTACGCTACGGCGAAGTCAGTCCTGACTTGGTAATTTAATGGGCTATTTATATTCTCGCTTTGGAAGGAAGTTTTTCTCTTATACATCTTCGCAACCCTACAAGGGCAACTTCTCAAGCTATGCATCATCCTCAGAAGAAGATGAGCGCGCCCAATACCCAAAGGAAAATAAGAGGTCGAGAAGTAAGAGCAAGGGTAAAGCTCCCCATCACACCACCAAGTACGATGCAAAAGAAATCTGTATTCAGTTCTACAGAACAAATCTAACCCCATTCCCAGAAGACCCCTAAATAGGACGGATTGTCGAGGGAATAAAAACAGGTCACCTAAAATGGACCTATGATGCATCAATACAAGAAGCGTTGATAGACGAAGCACTCATGAGAGCAAATATAAAACTGTTTATTTCTTGACTGAAGTGCCCCTTGAAACATTGTCTTGAATTCATTTATTTATCTGACTCTTGTAGGCTGAGATTCTTTCTTCTTAAGTTGGCTGGGTTAATTATTGATCTTCTTTTTCTTGATGTATCTTCTTTTTAACGACGATGTGATGATTCCTTCCAATTCTGATGACGTGATGACTTCTTCTGTTTCATGATGACGTGATGATTTCTTGAGACGAGTTAGCCCGTGAAGTCTTTTTTCTTTCCGTTTTCCTTAACATTGGTTTTCTCTTGAGTCGTTTTCCGTTTTCTTCTGGGATTTTTCTCCGTAAAAATTGTGGACTTTGGGGATCGATCGTGGGTCTTTTGAATCCAGAGGCTAGCACTCTAACGTTACGCTACGGCGAAGTCAGTCCTGACTTGGTAATTTAATGGGCTATTTATATTCTCGCTTTGGAAGGAAGTTTTTCTCTTATACATCTTCGCAACCCTACAAGGGCAACTTCTCAAGCTATGCATCATCCTCAGAAGAAGATGAGCGCGCCCAATACCCAAAGGAAAATAAGAGGTCGAGAAGTAAGAGCAAGAGTAAAGCTCCCCATCACACCACCAAGTACGATGCAAAAGAAATCTGTATTCAGTTCTACAGAACAAATCTAACCCCATTCCCTGAAGACCCCTAAATAGGACGGATTGTCGAGGGAATAAAAACAGGTCACCTAAAATGGACCTATGATGCATCAATACAAGAAGCGTTGATAGACGAAGCACTCATGAGAGCAAATATACAACTGTATGGGGCCTTAGGCCTCGCGATAAGTGAAGCAGAGTACAACAAAATCAAAAACGGAAAAATAAGACGTGACAAAAAGTAAAAGAGGAAACACACACTCACATAACTAGAAGTACACCAAACAAATTAACATAGAAGAAACAAACAATACATTAAAAAGACTCTTGCTAAACTTAAACGGATGGGAAGGGAAATCCATTCCCTACCGAAACATTCCGAACACGCTATAAACACAGAGACAAACATATTAAAAATACCAAACTACACTTTGATCACCAAAAACCGCACATGCGAGCGATTCGATGGAGCAGCCATCGCGATCCGAACAAATATTACATAAAAGACACTACCAGACTTAGAGGAATCATTCTTGGCTGTCGAAATCCCAACCCTGGTGGGAAACCTAACCGTGGCAACTGCCTATCAACCGCTCCATCAAAATTAATGGCCGATTCCTAATTTCTACAACATCTTCGGGCGCGGGAAAAATGGCATTGCTGGGCGGAGACCTAAACGCCAGATGTAGGGCGTCTGGCTACGGTCGCACCGCCTTAAAGGTAGGGAATCAGAACCTACTTCTCGAAAGGGAGAGACTCCAGAGAGTCAGCCGGATTTCCCGACCTTAACGCATCGTTCGGCAACCAAACCGATCATAGTGTTGCTGAGTAGAAACTTTCCCTTTAACATCAGCAATGAGACTGGACCCGTGATACCAAGCGACCGTATCCCGATAATCACCACAATCTCGCTTGCTCCAATACTCAAGCTAGTCTCACTTAGGAAAAGTCATGCGAAAGAGCAAACTGGGAGCTACATAGAGAGATGCTCAGCGAATACCAACCAGCTTACCTAGAAGACGCCAATCTTGAAGAGATAGATGAGGATATAAACACAATCACTAATCTCCCCATTCAACCCGACTAGAGATGCGTCCCCAGGATCAAATATAAAAAAATTGCTCCCACAACCTAGGTGGACGAACGAAATGAGGGAAATCGCCCGGGAACATAGAGAAATATATGAGGAAGTCGGCAGAACATGCCCAAATCGGGAAAGGACAGCCAGAATGAGACAACTAAGGGAGGAGCTTAAACATATAATCAAAAAGAAGCAGAAAGAAATCTGGAAGGACATCATTGGAAGGCTGGAGGGGAAAGCAATCTTGTAAGTTTTTGGAACAGCATCCGAAGACCAGAACAAAAATTAAAGACAGAGAGGGAGACGGTCTTGTAGCGTGGAGTAATATCAGGACTAATATCATCCCTTGACGTAGAAAGCCTGTTTAACAACGTGCCTATCGCTCAGACCATCGACACCATTATAAAAAACATGTACCACTATCCTACAATGTCTCCGCCAAATCTTGACTAAAACATCTTAAAGAGAATGTTACGTTCATGCACATCAGAGGCGCCGTTCAGGAAACCGGACGGTAATCAATACACGAAAGTGGATGGAGTGGCTATGGTGTCACCATTAGGGCCAACCTTCGCCAACTATTACATGGGTCAACTCGAAGAGAGATTATTGGACACCATGGAAAATAAGCCACACACATATTGCCGATATGTAGATGACATTTACATCAATGTCCAAAACGAAGAACATCTGATGGACATCAAGCAGCATTTTGAGGAGAACTTCGTGCTAAAATTCACTTATGAATTGAGCACGGGCAATAAACTCCCTTTCTTGGAGTTCAAAACATCAATGGCAGCTACATCACAAAAGTACATAAGAAGAGTACGGACATGGGAAGATGCCTCAATGTGGATAGTGAATGCCCTGAAAGGTATAAAACAAGCGTAATCGGCTCATACATCCGCCGAGCTTATAAGTGCTGCTCTACGTGGGAACTTTTCCACCAAGAAATTGCACGAGTAAAACAAATACTCGTGAATAATGGTTTCTCAAACAGCATGATTGACAAACAACTCCAATCATTTTTAAGTAACCATTACAAACATGCGGATAAAACTGAAACTAATCAGAGAGAAATCAACAACATCAAAGTGTATTACAGAAACCAGATGTCCATGGTCTATAAAATAGATAAAAAAAACATCAAGGAGATTATTAACCGTAACATCAAGGTTAAAAATCAAACGGATAAAATCCAACTCACCATTTATTATAAAACAACAAAAGCCAGCAATATCCTGATGATAAACAACACCGGCCTAAACTCCTCGAATCTCAAGTCAACCAACATAGTTTATGAGTTCATCTGCCCCGATAAAGACTGTAAGCTTTATAATACTCAAAATATATTAGCATGACAACCACTAAACTTTCGAGACGTTTAACCATGCATCTACAAAACCGGAGGGCCTAAGAATCATATGGAAACTGCCCATAATATTAACCTAACGAGAGATATGCTCGTTGATAACACCATTATTAAAAGAAAAGATGCCAATAAAGCGAGGCTGAACATCTTAGAAGCCATATTAATAAATGAAGATAAGCTTGCCATTAACAGTCAGGCGACAAGCTGGACTTGCACATTAAAACTATTTTAAAATTCCTATCACAGGAGTGGCCCATTTCCTCTAACGTTTCGTTTAACCAAAGCGGAATAAATACCCCTTAAAAATCGTTTTGTTTCACTCTGCCAGATCCTCACTTCACTCATTACATCGGTAAAGTAAGGAAGAACATTTCAAAACGCTCCGAAGATGATCGAATAAGATCGAAAGCTTAGCAATTTAGTTTGTTTTTTACGAAACACATTCATTTAAAAAAAAAATGAATACTGGACAAGTGATCCACCGTCTACAAGATGGAATAAAAAAGATAGTTAGAAGAAGAGAAAGTTGCCACAGAAAATTAATTAAGGCAAGATACACAATGGTCTTCAACAAAATTTGCATGAAGGAAAGACTGCTACCCAAATACACTAATATATATATATATATATATATATATATATATATATATATATATATATATATATATATATATATATATATATATATATATATATGATGAAAATTAATGCAATATCGCAAGAAAAGATGAGGAATTAAACCACATTGTCTTCGGAGAATGTGGTTTAATTCCTCATATATATATATATATATTATATATATATATATATATATATATATATATATATATATATATATATATATATATATATATAAATATATACATATATATATATATATATATATATATATATATATATATATATATATATATATATATATATATATATATATATATATATATATATATATATATATATATATATATATATATATATATATATATATATATATATATATATATATATATATATATATATATATATATATATATATATATAAAGCTCTGATCACAATAAACATAAAACCTATATTTCGTTATTCAGGGGAATGAAGTTAAATGCTAATACGAAATCTAAATTTTGCAGACGAACTTCCTTAGGCCTAAATTTGAGGGACGGTGGGAAAACGTGTATTAAAAACAAAGAATTAAGAAAACTATATATGTATTATTGAATAAAGTTATTATTGAAAGGTGAATTTATACAGTAACAGTTTATGATTGGATTGAATTACGCGTGTGAATTAAATTTGTATGAGTCAACGAGAATGGATTTACAAATGATAAATATGGTTTGGTAATTAAAGTACAACATACGATGATTGATAATTAGAATATAATTGGTAATTGGATAATTTTTAAATAGATTGTATTATAAGTAATCTGTAAGTAGTAATTGTTAAATAGATTGGATAATCGTTAATTAGTAATTTGTAAATTGAGTATTATAGCGTACGAGAAGTGCAGGCGAGCGGCTTAAAAGCTTCGTTTGAATGAGTTTTTTTAGAGACTCAGGATGGCCGAGTTGATTCGCCGCTGGCTAACAGTGGTCCAGTGACGCGGGAAGCTGTTCGCAACTCGACTACGCTATTTGTTTTTCTTTGCCCCTTTTCCCACTTCCCTCTATCTATAATAGTGCCCAGACCCGGGAGTGGGAGCGTTAGCCCTTGGATAACATTTACAAACCGGCTCCCTTCATTTCTTCAAAATACGCTCCGCTTCTGGGAGGGGGGTTGTATAGCGTACGAGAAGTGCAGGCTAGCGTCTTATAAGCTTCGTTTGAATGAGTCTTTTTTAGAGACTCAGGATGGCCGAGTGGATTCGCCGCTGGCTAACAGTGGTCCAGCGACGCAGGAAGCTGTTTGCAACTCGTCTACGCTATTATTTTTTTTTTTGCCCCTTTTCCTACTCCCCTCTATCTACAGTATAGCAATTGATGATTGATAATTAGATTGGGAAGTGTTGCAGGGATGCGAAGATGTAGCAGAGAAAAAAAAATTCCTTCCAACGCGATAATATAAATAGCCCATTAAATTACCAACTCAATACGGGCTAAGCCATGGCGTAATGGCTAAGAGCATCGGCGTTTAAATCTATCGGTACCGAGTTCAAAACTCAATAGTCCATTATTTTTACAAAGAAATCTCCAGAAGAAAACGGAAGTCAAGGAAAACGCTGAAGGACCAACTCAAGAAAGAAATACGGAAGAAAATGACTTCGAGGGCTAACTCATCAAATCATCAAGAATCAAGAAGGAATCATCAACTCAAGATAAATGCAATAAAAATGAAGATGCATCAAGAAAGAAAGGATACGAAGATCAAGAAACAACTCAGCCAAGAAGAATACTGGAGTCAAGATAAAATGGAAGACAAATGTTTGAAGGGCCAACTTAAGGAAAATTGAGCCAAGAAGAAAATGCATAATGAAAATCAAGATGAAGAATAATATTGATAAATATATCAACTGGAAATAAAGAATGCCCCCCCCCCCTAGTGTTAAATGGTTTGATAAAATAATTGTTAAATGGGAATTAGAATAATTGTGAAATTGTTTGGCAATTAGTAATTGATTTATATTTGATAAATAGTAATTTGGAAATATTGGTAATTTGATTGGTAATTATTAATTGGTAAATTGTTTGATAAATAGTAATTGGTAAATATTTTGATAAATATTAAATAGATTATAAATTGGTAAATGTTTTGATAAATATTAAATAGAATATAAATTCGTAAATGGATTTGTAGGTAATTGGATGATAAGTGATTATAGTTAAATGGGTAAATAGATTATAACGGAGTTGACTGGGTCTGTAAATGAGAAAAGAATCACGCATTAATTCGTGATTCTTTAGGGATTTTTTAGCTAAACACTTACAATTCATATATATATATATATATATATATATATATATATATATATATATATATATATATATATATATATATATATATATATACATATATATATATATATATGTATATATATATATATATATATATATATATATATATATATATATATATATATATATATATATATATATATATATATAGTTTGAAATAAATATTTACATTTTGTAGGGGTGGAGGCCGCTACACTATCAAGACCTTCCATATGATTTCCTCAATAAACTGCACAGAAATGATCAAATCGTTTCAAGCATCAAAGCTAGTTTGACATAGCTAGCAAACCTCTACATATTAATGAAATGATAGTACTAATAGAATTTAATAAAAGTTAAAAAGTAGATGAATGTTTTTTTATTTAATAATGATATGAATAAATTTTAATGGAGGTCGTGAATAATCAAATGAAATGTTTAAAGAAAAAACTACTAATAAATAAATAAAATTCCTGATAGTAATTCTAGCTATAACTTATTTCTTGTAATGCATATATTCCAATATGCCACTGTAAATGTAATTTTTACATCTAGTCCGACCCGACTCATTTATAAGGGGATTTATGATACCCACTCGCTCAAGGCGGATGACTCGCTCTATCAACTAATTTTTCAAATTATATCATTTTCCATTTACTTTTCATATCCTATTGCAGGAAAGAATGCTTAAGCACAGATATTTCGCTTTAGGATTTAGAGAAAGAATATATGCAATGAAACTAAATCATACCTAGCACGTAATTACAAAAATGAAATTTTATCCAAATGTAAATAGCTCTTTCTAAGATAATATTCATTAGGGTTTATTTTCTTGGACATCTTTAAGGTTGAAGAATTGTTTGAATTTAATATATTTGCATTTGAAAATCAATGTGATTTCTATCAGTTGGAAGTTATAAGAAGGGAAGTGCTTAAAATATAACTAAAGAGGGTTTAATGGTTTCCATGGAAACGATCGTCAAAGTAGCGAGTTAAAATTTAAGTCTTTTCTTGACAAATAATGTGGTCTATTTTGTGTGATTACTCATTTCTACTTAATTTATCAGTCTCAGACTATAATTGATATATCTTCAATTTATTTTGCTCAATGATGCAGGTTATAATTTTACCATTTAATTAATTTACCTTAATATTTTTTTTAAACCCTGAAGTGACTGGGGTTCCTTTCAGTAAATGATGCGAGTATGGGCGAATGCGATTCTAACTTATTTTGAGGGTCGGCTCGTTGTTGGAGACGGGTCTTCGGGGGGAGGGGCCCACGATTATCCTGAGATTTCAATCATTTGGGAAAACTTCGTCCACATAGATTTCAGCTCAGAAAAATAGCCCAAAATAAGCTAGGATTCGGATCCGGCCATACTCTACACAATTACCTTTCTTTCTTACATAGTTTCACCTTTTATTCATTTTTGTTACTTGCTTTTTATGAAATTCTGTGATGTGCCCTTGGCTCGAATTTAATATAGTTGTTCCCTTTGGCTCATCCAATTAGATTGGGCTTAGCTCACTTTGACCAATTCCTTCCCACTTTCTCCTTCTAGGTCTATGCTCCTGCACTTCATGACCAACTTAGTCTGTTCGAACAAGATTAGCAATTATTTTCGGTCATTCTGAAGATCCATACCCCGTGAGCTTTCCCGCTCGCATTCCCATAATATTTATTCCACTTCCCAACATGTTTTCACCTAACTGTGTGATTAACTTGTTTTATTACTTGTTCCTGAGGGCGAGCAGGGGGGTATGGGGGGCTATGCCCCCTCATATAGCAACCCATACTACGGTTCGTGGGGTATGGATCTTCAGGTTTACCTTATTTTCACTTACATTATTGTAATGTGTACAGATGGAGGTTAATCAGTAATCTTTTACATTAGCGACTCAGGATTTTTTACTGTTCCAAAATCTTATATTTATTTACTTGTTCCTGAGGGTGATCAAAGCGAGCGGGGATGGTACATATAGTAACCCATATTACGACTCAAAACCTGCTTCCAGTAACTAAACACATTTAAATAACCAAATGCATATACCGGCTTCTAGTAATCAAACACATAGATGAATAACCAAATACATAAGATTGGAGGAGTGGAGTAGGAACTGGTTGACTAAGTTTAACAAGGATAAGTGCAAGGTTATGCACTTGGTAGAGGTAATCCACAGTACCCCTATCACATGAACACCAACCTGCTTACCACTACAGATGAGGAAAAGGATCTTGGGATAGTTGTCACCCCAATTTGAAGCCAACGGTACAAGTTGCCAGGGAGGGCTATGGACAGTGACAACTCAATGGTGGGACTGTTGAAAAGGACCTAAACCTATTTTTTGGATGAGGTAATGTTTCTACCCTTATATAAATAACAATATAATTTCACGGATGACAAAAGCCACAAGGGCCTATCAAAGGTTATTTGCATCTGTCAAGACCCACCCACAAAATGCATCCATAGGATTGTGTCGGATCATGCATCTACAATATACAATTTAAACAACAATCCATAGGAATGTGTCAAAAACAAAAGCATCATTATCAAGACTCCGTCAAAATCTAAATCAATCGTAATATACAATAATAAAAAATTGCATCCACAGGAATGAGTCCAGAATACCTCCCAAATAACTGATAAGACTGAGTTTAGAAAACTGTATCCAAGTATGGTTGCCCTATAACAGTAGAGACATAAGTAAACTGGAACAGGTCTAACAGAGAGCCACCAAATTGGTCCCAGGTTATCCGATTTCTCCTACCATCAAAGGTTGGACCAGCTTGGCCTCACCACAATTAAAGAGAAAAGATTAAGGGGAGACATAATCCAAACCTTTCAGATTCTACATGGTATTGACACAGTAGGAGGCGAAAATTTCCTAAAGTCTGGAAGATTTTCAATGACTTATCTCGTATGAAACCCTCTGAGTTGTTCTCCCTCCAGAACTCCTCTAGGACCAATGGTAATTCACATAGAATATTCCTGCGCTACAGCCTCACAGAATTACGCAGGCGATATTTCTCAGTAAGAGTGATTGCCTTGTGGAATAGCCTACCAGATGCAGTTATCCTGTCATCATCATTAACTGTATTCAAGAGTAAACTAGCAGAGCCTTCAGTCCAAATCTATAGGAATATTAATCCCCTTTACAGTAATAACAATATATTCACATATAATATTTATAATTAACTATCCTAATTGTAATACTATAATCTAGTCATAACTTAGTGCAATCAACACACCCTCTAGCAGATGCTCATAAGTTTAAATACAATGTGAGGAGTTAGGATTGGTGTTTGTAGATGTCTGGGGTGGTTTTACGGGAATAAGAGGTTGTATGCGATGGATGGGCTCCATCTTAGTCCGGCAGGTGTTGAGGTTCTATGGGGGGATCTGGATAGTGTGATTAAGTCCTTACGGGTGGGAAACTAGAAGCTGTTAGAGGTAAGGCAATAACAGGAATAGAGGGCAGGTGTAGGAAATGGAAGGGATGCAGAGATATAAGAATATAGCTAGGGGGGAAGGCATACTGATGCGTTATAGGGGGACTAATGCACAATTGAATGAGCAGATAACTAGGAATAAAAAAGCACGATGCAATGAAGAGGGGAATAATAAAAAAAACTTAAAATTATACTACACAAATGGTCAGAGTATAAGGAATAAGATAGATCTCTTAAGAGCGTTAGCGAGTGAAGAGAATTTTGATATAATTGCGCTAATAGAGTCATGGCTTGATTTGGCAGGTAATCACTTTAAACCTGAGGTTGAGATTGAGGGCTTTAACATGTTCCATACAGATAGGAATAGGAAGAGAGGAGGAGGGGTTATTATTTATATTAAAGATAATCTCCAGTGTTGTGTAAACAGTACAATTAAATTAGATAATAACACAGAGTCATTATGGCTAAATGTAAAGGAAGGTAAAAACAAGCTTGTCATAGGATTATTATACAGACCACCAAATCTTAGTAAGGAAGCTTCAAATCTTCTGTGGCAGGAGATAGAATGGGCATGTAGAAGTAAGCATGTGTGTATAATGGGCGATTTTAATTACAGAAATATAGACTGGGAAGCTCTTGTGGGTGATCAGGAGGCTGAGGAATTTTTGAATGTTGTCCAAGATAATTTTCTGAGGCAGATTATTAATGAACCCACTAGAGGTAATAATATACTGGATTTAGTTCTGACAAATAGGGAAGAAGTTATTAAGGATACTGAGATTGGAGGAAATTTGGGTAATAGTGACCATTGTGAAATTAGATTCAAGATGAAATGGAATGGTATTGATAGTAACATGAACAATGTTAAAATTCCTGACTTTAGAAGAGCAAATTATAATTGGCTAAGGACTTACCTGGAGGCAGTTGTACAGAAACCAGGCAATGAAATTAAATCAGGAATAGATTCAATGATATCAGTTAGTGGAGACAATAATCACCAGGAGGAAGAGATTACAATTGAAGAGGAGTATGAAAGAATAATTGAGCAATTAATTACAGGTCAGATGATTAACATTCCATATAAGGAGATTAGGACTAAACATAATGACCTAAAATGGATGACAGATAAAATTAAGCATTATATTGGCATTAAAAAGGGCATTTATAGGAAAATAAAAAATGGAGAGGATCACTTAAGGCAGAGATATAATGAACTAGCAAGAGATGTTAAAAAGTTAGTTAGAGTAGCAAGGAGAAATTATGAAATTAAAGTGGCAAATAGGGCAAAGGAAGATCCTAAAAGTTTTTATCAATTATACAAAACTAAGGTTAGAGATAAAATAGGCCCACTTATAGATTCCAATGGAGAATTAGTGAGTGATAGGGACTCAATGGCTGGAATGCTAAATGACTTTTTTCTCTCAGTATTTACACAGGAGGATACTCTAAATATACCTGAGGTGTCAATGATCTTTCGGGGTAATGATCAAGAGAAATTAAAGGATATCTTGATCACAAAGGAGATAGTGACAAAGGAAATTGATAAAATCAAAATTAGTAAGGCACCCGGTCCTGATGAGCTCTTTCCTAGAATTTTGAAAGAATGTAAGGATGTGTTAAGTGAGCCCCTAGCATGCATCTTTAGAAAATCATTGGAGAGTGGCATTGTGCCAGTGGCATGGAAGAAAGTCACTGTGATACCTATATTTAAGAAAGGGGATAAAACAAATATGTCTAATTACAGACCAGTAAGTTTGACATCAGTGGTAGGGAAAATGATGGAATCTATTATAGCAAGGAATATTAGAGATCACTTGGATAAGCATAAGTTGATAAAAGAATCACAGCATGGCTTTAGTAAGGGTAAATCCTGTCTGACTAATTTGCTGTCTTTTTATAGTAAGGTGTATGAAGCAGCAGATAATGATAAAAACTATGATATTTTATACTTGGACTTTAGTAAGGCTTTTGATCGAGTGCCACACTTACGACTTCTGAGCAAAGTTAAAGCACACGGGATCGATGGCAGTATATTTAGGTGGATTCAGTCATGGCTTGGTGACAGACAGCAAAGAGTTAGTATAGATGGAGTTAAATCTGAGTGGGGGTGTGTTAGCAGTGGAGTTCCTCAAGGATCTGTTTTGGGTCCCTTGCTATTCTTAATTTATATTAATGATCTTGACATAGGTATAAGTAGTGACCTGAGTAAATTTGCTGATGATACTAAGCTAGGTAGGGCCATTAGGGCTGATTCTGATGCTGTTGTAATGCAGGAAGAATTGACCATTCTGTCCAATTGGGCCGAGAAATGGCAAATGAAGTTTAACATAGACAAATGTAGTGTACTTAGTATAGGTAGAAATAATCCATTGAATAGTTATAAATTAAATGGCAGAATTTTAGGGAGGACTGATTGTGAGAGAGACTTGGGTATTTTGGTAAGTTCAGACCTTCGTCCTAGAAAGCAATGTCTAAATGCTAAGAATAAAGCTAATAGGATATTGGGATTCATTAGGAGGAGTGTAAGCAATAAGAGTGCTGAAGTCATTCTAAAAGTGTATCTGGCGCTAGTTAGGCCTCATCTAGACTATGCAGTACAATTTTGGTCACCATATTATAGGAAGGATATTGATTTGCTTGAGTCTGTGCAGAGAAGGATGACAAAGATGATTGGTGGGCTAAGGAACTTACCTTATGGTGAAAGGCTCAGAAAACTAAATCTACATACATTGGAAAGGAGAAGAGTCAGAGGGGAATTGATTGAAGTCTTCATTATTTTTAGTCCTAATCTCCTTATATGGAATGTTAATCATCTGACCTGTAATTAATTGCTCAATTATTCTTTCATACTCCTCTTCAATTGTAATCTCTTCCTCCTGGTGATTATTGTCTCCACTAACTGATATCATTGAATCTATTCCTGATTTGATTTCATTGCCTGGTTTCTGTACAACTGCCTCCAGGTAAGTCCTGAGCCCATTATAATTTGCTCTTCTAAAGTCAGGAATTTTAACATTGTTCATGCTACTATCAATACCATTCCATTTCATCTTGAATCTAATTTCACAATGGTCACTATTACCCAAATTTCCTCCAATCTCAGTATCCTTAATAACTTCTTCCCTATTTGTCAGAACTAAATCCAGTATATTATTACCTCTAGTGGGTTCGTTAATTATCTGCCTCAGAAAATTATCTTGGACAACATTCAAAAATTCCTCAGCCTCCTGATCACCCACAAGAGCTTCCCAGTCTATATTTCTGTAATTAAAATCGCCCATTATACACACATGCTTACTTCTACATGCCCGTTCAATCTCCTGCCACAGAAGATTTGAAGCTTCCTTACTAAGATTTGGTGGTCTGTATAATAATCCTAAGACAAGCTTGTTTTTACCTTCCTTTACATTTAGCCATAATGACTCTGTGTTATCATCTAATTTAATTGTACTGTTTACACAACACTGGAGATTATCTTTAATATAAATAATAACCCCTCCTCCTCTCTTCCTATTCCTATCTGTATGGAACATGTTAAAGCCCTCAATCTCAACATCAGGTTTAAAGTGATTAACTGCCAAATCAAGCCATGACTCTGTTATCGCAATTATATCAAAATTTTCTTCACTTGGGTTTAAGCTTGATAAGTATAGGTTTAGGAAGGAGATTGGGAGGAATTGGTTTACAAATCGTGTGGTAGATGAATGGAATAGGCACACTAGACATGTGATAGAAGCCTCCTCTCTGGGTAGTTTTAAGAATAGATTAGATAAATATATGGATGAAGCTGCTAGATGGGACTGACTTTTTTTTATGTACATATGTATATATTTTTCTAAGGAGTGGGGAGATTATATTTTGCGGTTGCATGAATGGACATAATCCTCTGGATGCATTTTATGTATATTGTAGATTAGATCTGACGAACTCCTGTAAAGGTTTACAATGTTGATGACTTTTCTCTGGTAAGAAATCTTTTGTGTGTTGACTGGAACAGGAGCTGCCAAGTGTAGGCCATGAATGGTCTTTTGCAGTCTCCTTCTTTTCTTATGTTCTTATTCTACTGGCAGGTTGACCCTTATGGGGTTCCCCTCTGGTGGAACATAATATAATTTCACGGATGACAAAACAATGCATCTATAGGATTGTGTCAGATCATGCATCTACAATATACAATTTAAACAATCTATAGGATTGTATCAGATCATGCATCTACAATATACAATTCAAACCATACACATGAATGTGTCAAAAACAAAAACCATCATCATCAAGACTCCTCAAAATGTAGAGCAATCATAATATACAATAATAAAATACTGCATCCACAGGAATGAGTCCAGAATACCCCCCAAAGTTAACCCTCCCTCCCCATATAATCATCTAATCTGCGTTTGAATACATTCAAGTTTGGACTGTCTACTGTCTCAGATGGCAAACTATTCCAGTAATCTACCACTCTATTAGTGAAAAATATTTTGTATCATCCAACCTGCACCTCTGTTTTTTAATTTTTTAATGGTGACCCCTAGTCCTATTACTACCTTCCAACTCAAATAACTTGCTAAAATCCAACTTATCCATCCCAGAACAGATTTTAAAAAGCTCAATCATATCTCCCCTCACACATCTCTCAAATGATAACATATTTAGTACCCTCAGTCTCTTCATATTCAAGGTTCTTCAGCGGAGGTATTATTTTTGTTGCCCTCCTTTGTACTGATTCTAGCAGGTTGATGGCATGTCTAAAATGTAGTGACCATGCTTGTATGCAGTACTCTAAATGTGACCTAACATACAAGTTGTATAGTTTAAGGATAACCTCTTTACTCTTGTAGCTAACATTCCTGTTAATGTATCTATTTTTTGCCTCAATACATTGCTTTGAAAACTTCAATGACCTATCTACTACTACACCTAAGTCCTTGTCATCCTCAACTGAATTCATCCAATGCCCATCCAAATCCTAGCTAAATTCCCTATTATCCCTTCCCATGTTAAGAACTTTGCATTTTTTAAGGTTAAAAGTCATTTGCCACTTCTGAGCCCAAGCCGATAACTTATTTAAGTCACTCTACTCTTTAAAGCTACCCACAACTTCTTTGACTACAGCTGCCAATTTAGTGTCATCAGCAAAAATTGACACTTTGCTATTTACAGCCTCCCCAAGATCATTTATATAACTATAAATAATAAAGGGCCTAGAACGGATCCCTGGGGTACGCCACTGATTACGTCCCTCCACTGTGATCTCACCCATTCAGCACAACTTTCTGTTTCCTGTCTTTCAGCCATTCAGTTATCCAATTCAAAACTTTACCACATATTGCATGCATTTTTAATTTGTGAACTAGTCTCCTATATGGAACCTTTCAAAACTTTTGCTAAAATCTAAGTAAATTACATCAACATTCTCTCCCTTATCTAATTGTTTAGTAACATAATCCCTAAAATCCAGTAAATTTGTTACACAATCTACCTTTACTAAACCCATGCTGAGCATCATTTATTAACCTACCATACTCTAGATGGTCAGAAATCCCCTTCTTAACTATCTTCTCAAGAATTTTACAAATGATAGAAGTTAAGCTTACTGGCCTAAAATTATTTGAGTTCTCTTTACCTCCTTTTTTAAAAAGTGGCACTACATTCGCTAATTTCCAATCATTAGGTATTTCTCCAAACTCTAGTGATCTTGTATATATCTTCTCAAGAGCTACTGCAATACTATCTACACCTTTGAGTAGCCTAGTATGAATGTTGTCTGGGCCAGATGATTTACTAGTATTTTTCTCCAATATAAGCCCTTACCCATCCAGGTAAGCTAGTATCGAGAGAAATCCACCCAAATAAAGAGGTCACAGTCTAAAGCTTGTCAAAACACGATACAGAAAGACTAAGAGAACACACTTTTTCAATTTGACAGTAGTGAATAAATGGAACAGTCCCAGAGGAAGTTGTAATGTGTCATGGTGCAAACAACTTTAAAAACAATTACAACAAATATTGTGAGATTCTGAGACAGAGAAGAGACACCCTTTATGCGCTTTAACTCCCATGCCATTTAACTTTCACTAGGTAAGCACCCGAGTTGCTAATGTAAAAGATTACCAGTTAATCTTCCAGAATAACTTGCACAGGAATTCAAATGTTTTAATTTTGAAAATGATGAAATTTCTAAGAAAGTGTTGCACATTTTTTTAGCAAGTTTCCCTTCAAAATTTTTGCTATATTTAGATATTTCTAGCATTTTTCTATTTACTGCTCTTCTCCGAATAGGAATTGACCAATAGGGCTAGTTTGTTTATAAATTTGGAATGTCCAGTTGTGTGCTGGAGGTGGGTGGTAGTAGGCTAACATAAAAGGAGGCAGGCTTGTCAGCCAATGCGGGTGTGGTGGTCCAGGTGTCTAGCGAGGTATGAAAGCCCTCCGTCTCAGGGCTGGGTGGAGCACTCGTCTAGAGAACCCTTCTTGCCATCCGTCCAAGCTTCCACTCTCTGTAGAAGAGATATATCCTCCGTTTATGACCCATTTACTTATACATGGAAGGGAAACTAATAAGTGGGCATTACCCGAGTAAATTTATCAACTAGCTTACCTCTAAATGTATATCCAAACAATCCTCAAAATATAATCTTTTGATAAAAGATTATTTTAAACAAAGTACAATCTGATAAAAGATTATTTTAAGCAAAGTACAACCTGAGAAAAAAACGGTTTTAATACATGAAATCAAATACATATATATATACAAAGAGAAAATATAAAAAAAACTTCATTCCCAGATTTGAATTCAAAAGACGATTGCAGTAATTATGTATAATAGGCATCAACCTATAATTGCATTTAAAGTTCATTTTCATGTTCTAAATCAAATTCTGTTCTTCTTTTGTTATGCAAATGCTTAATTTTAATAACTAAAATTAAAACCTAGGTACAAATAGGAGTGAAACTTCAGAAGACCTACGCTATGTTTTTAGTAGTAAAAACAGTACTAATGGTGTTTTTAGGCATTGTAGTCATCATAGATGGTTTTGGTTTGGCGCAGAAAGTACATATTTTTAAGTTACTCCACCTTGATAGGGTTAAAATTTAAATTTTCATACATTGGCAACACTTATTTCAAACATTGGCAACCCTGGGTGCAAGCACTTATAACAAAGCTGATTTTGAATTTAACACCAAAATCTGTTTAGCCATTGTTTGTGAATGATGGTGGCTTGTGATTCTTGTGGATTTAGTTTGTTGAACTTTAATATGACTTTTGCTAATTCCTCAGACAAGTTAATAGACTTTTGTATAGCTCATGATCTCATTTTAAAAGCGAAGAATTGCCACAGATATCAGAATTAGGCGCAGCTTGATTATAATATTAAAAGGTGGAGATGTGACTGGCATGTTTATGTGAAAAAGCAAAAACATTGAAAGTGTGTTTGGTTGCAAACTATTTTTAAAAATAAAAATCTCACCAACATTAAATAGGAAGTTTTGTGTATATGTCTTTTCATTTGAACATAATGCTAGGGTTTTGAATTGTTAATACTATAATTAGGTGATTAAAAAGTAGTGGGAGTCAAACCTCCCACAATTAAAGGGGAGAGGGGCATGTAAGGCAAAGTCCCCATTTCAAAATAATTATGTTAGGAGATGAACTGAGCCTTCAACACAGTATTTGCGCGGGAAGACACAAGCCTAGCCATTCCATCAGCAATTCAGGGGGTCTAAGGAAATAAGTTCTCTACCAGTGGAGACATGGGACAGTGACCACAAAGACATCCGGGCCTGGCACCTTGGGTCAAACTCGTAACTACAGCCAATCGTCTCTATGAAAAGCTGAACAGTTTTAAACTGCAAGATCTCCCCTACGAGAGTATATTCAATTTCACCTCAATTTCATCCTTGAGTTAGTCCCTGGTTATCAAACCATACGTTAAGTTAACTTGTTCAAGTTCAACTTACTCTCATCAGAGAGACTCCTCCTATCCTGGTGCATCCTAAAGCCCAGGGATAGTCCTCACCCTTGAGGAATTACGAAAAGAAGAAGAAAAAGGCTCCCCCTCAAACCCGTTACCTGGTTGGCACACCAAACTCTAATTTAACTTGGTTGAGGAACCAAGTTCAACTGATTCTCGTCGGAGAAACCCCTCCCCCCCAACTATCCGGGTAGATCCTAAAGCCCAGGGATAGTCCTCGCCCATGAGGAATTACATAACGAAGGAGAAAAAGCTCATCCTCAAGCCCGTTACTCAATGGTCACACCGTACTCTAAGTTAACTTGGTTTAAGAACCAAGTTCAACTTACTCTCACCAGAGAGACCCCGCCTACCCTGGTGCCTCCTAAAGCACCATGATTGTTCTCGCCCTTGAAGACAGTGTGGACCCCCATCTGCTACATTCGCCAAAGTACCTTGTGATCTCAACCACCTCCAACAATCTGGTCAAAGCATGCTTCAAAGGACCTACCAGATTCCTGTGGTGTCTGCGGCTCATTGAGTTCAAGGTCAAACTCAAACCCGCCGCCAGAGCAACCAAGGTATTTAAACTCCAGTAGAGACAATTAGCCTATTTCTTGTATATTGAAGTGAGTAGCGAATTAGCCAATATTAGAGGGTCAAGTTAATCAAAGTCATTTTAGTGTATTTTAAAATTCGTAGTATTTCTGTGGTTCATGTTTTGTTTTTGTCTAGTAAATTGTTAAATTTAAAATATAAGTTTATATGGGGAATTCCTGTGTGTTTCTTTATATCCTTATGTGTTGAAGCGGCTTTTCCTTAACACATCCTTAACTTCATCAAAGAAGTACATCACAACCACAAGGTATTCTACGACATTCAATGACAGCAAAGCACCAGGCCCAGATGGAATATCACCGTGTGTGCTAAAACAATGTGCAGATATACTTTGTGTAGTACTCCTGGACATATTTTTATCATCTATGAGGACTGGTGATGTTCCACTTGACTGGAAGAAGGCCAACATCTTGCCCATACATAAAAAAGGAGCCAAGACAAACCCACTCAACTACCGACCAGTTTCCTTGACCAGCATAGCATCCAAAGTCATGGAAAAAATCATCAGGTAAGGTGTTGTACAGCACCTCACAGACAATGCACTGGTAACAGATGCACAGCATGGATTCAGCAAAAACAGGAGTTGCCTAACCGATATGTTGTGTTACCTAGATGACCTGGTCCCCCATGAAAGACTAATGACCAAGTTAAAGGCTGTAGGAGTAGCTGGAAATGTTCTGAGTTGGATCACAAGCTTTCTCACAGATAGGGCCCATCAGGTGTGCATCAGGCAGAAGTGTTCGGGTTGGCTACCAATATTAAGTGGAGTTCCACAGGGATCAGTCCTGGGACCAGCCCTTTTCCTGGTATACATAAACGACGTAGTCTCCAGCCTTGAATCAACTGTGAGTCTCTTTGCAGCCACCACCAAAGTATACAGAATCCTAAAGACTGAAGATGACATAGCTGCCCTGCAGAGGGACATGAAACACCTGTAGTCATGGAGTGACAAGTGGCTGCTGATGTTTAACTGCAACAAGTGCAAGACCATGCATATAGGCCGCAACAAGCAGGCTACCAGTTGAATGACAGTAGGCTGGGGAAATCACACCCAGAAAAGGACCTTGGAATAATTGTGGCAGATGACCTCTAAGTCCTCAACCCACATAGCAACAGTGGCTGCCAAGGCAAACAGCAGACTGGGCATCATCAAGAGGAACTTTAGTGTGCTATCCAGGGACATCTTTCTGCTGCTCTACCTCTCCCTAGTCCTCCCTATTCTGGACTAGGGAACCCAGTCATGGTCCCTGTACCTGGTAAGGGACATTCAGGCCTTGGAGAAGGTACAGATGAGTCATGCTGCCAGCACCTTGGCCTACAGACACTTGAAGAGGAGGGGGGGGGGGCATGATCCAGACCTTCAAGCTCCTGCATGGATATGAGGCCATCCCCTACACAAAGTTCTTCCAGCTCAACACAAACCAATTGCCCGGCCATGCTTTGAAACTAAGCAAACCAGACCATTGGCGCACCACAATGAAAGGGAACTGATTCGCCCTTAGGGTTATTGACCCCTGGAACACTCCCAGATAGTGTGGTAACTGTGCCATCAATAGCTACAGTTAAGATGAGGTATGACAGGCATATAGGACTGGGACGGGTGGCTGACAGGTAATAGAAGTGAGGATCGCCACAAGAAGATCACTTCTTAATTCCCCGCTATCTTTTCATAGGTAGGGGTTCAAATTCAATGTAGTTCAAAGGGGCGACAGATGTGGGAATGTTGTGTTAGGTTAGGTTGTATTAAAAACCAGTACTAATGTTGTTTTTAGGCATTGTAGTCATCATCTATGGCTTTGTTTTGGCATGGAAAGCAGTTATTTTTAAGATAGTATCACTGCAAATACTCAGAGTGCTAGTATCTTAAAATAATTGTTTTCCACACCTAACCAAAACTGTAAATGACAATTACAGTGCCTAAAATATCATTAATACTGTTTTTAATACTAAAAACACGGCATAGGTCTTCTTAAGTTTCACCCAAATAGATACTAAATATTTAGAAGAGACCTTTAATAATTTAAGTTGAAGTAGGATATAATTCTTCAATGGTCTTCAAGAAATAAAACTTTGATATAGCTTCTATATAGCTGATTTCACACCTGTCAATCCATTCTAAGTATCACTGAAAGATTTCAAATTAGAAGGGTAACAAAGAAAACTTATTTGATAAAAAATAATGGAACTTAAAATGATATATGAGAAAAAATATTGATATACTAAGGAAATTAGGAAAAAAGACATACAAATCGAAGCTTATTTGTAAACAAAATGGCAATTGCAAATAGGTAGCGATTTTTACAAAATGAAAATTTGCACAACAAATGAATTATAAATTTGGCTTCAGCACATAAAAATGGACCTGATGATGCATGATTTCAATTTAATTCCAGGTTAACACCTATTTTACATAACTGCGATTGCTAAATGTCATTAGGCCTCTAGTTTTTCTACCTCATTCCTTGATATCAGACATATAAGCCTTGCCTCCAAATGCTATTTAAATTATTCATATTTTATTTAAAATTGATTAATATAAAATATCCATATCATATTTTAATTAAGAAAAAATTCCTTTCAAAAGGATATATAATATAATATGATGAGATTCCAATTAATGATATGGCTACCACTAACTAGCATGCGTTGACTTTTGAAGATGATGAAGCAATTCAAGTTTTACAAAAATGTTAATTGAAGTAAATATGTTGTTCATTAAGATTAATTATAAAATTATAAACTACTCACTCTATTTAAATGTGAATTCTATTCTTCTATCTTGTTTGTTCATTAAATACATAAATCAATGACTGTTTTATAGAAACCCTGTTTTTATTTCTTTAAGTATTTTTTTTTAGGATGGATTTATTGTTGCCGTAGGCCTACCTGTTTTAATGATAGTTTCTCTTTCATTATAAGTCATCGCACTGAATTTCCTTCACAACTTCATTTGCATCCAGTTTGTTTAAAAGTGGGTTACCACTTAAAAAATGAATAAACAATATGCCACACTTATTTTGTAAATAATGCAATCACACTGATATGCAGCTACTGATCTCAAAGATACGAGAGATGACTCCAGTAGGGTTGCCAGAATCCAAGAAAAGTTAACAAAATGTTTAAGACACAAGAGCGTATCCATACAGAGAGTATGCTATGTAGCTGCTTTCATTCTCAGAACCAGTATTTAAATATAACCTAAAATTTGTTTAAGCTTCAGAGCATAATAATAGTTACGTCAATGTGTCTTAGATATTTTGTTGCTTTTTCCTAGATTCTGGTAACTCGGTAGGGTTGCCAGAGGCAGAGCCAAATTTGCTTTCTTTTCCACATATAAATAGGTTATTTTTTATTAATTCTAACACAGAGTTTAAATATCTAAATAAAAATCATAAAACAATAATGACTTTATATTATTGCTAAGAAAAGCAAAACATCTTTTAAATATTCATTCCAAAGCTCCAAAAAGTAGAACTATTATTGAAATTAAGAGAAAATCTCGATGAAAACGATGAATTTCTCCAATTGCAGTCAGGCTCATCAGGGTCTAATGTTTTGATTGGAAGTGAACGGTACCATATACACTATACATATAGGCAAGCATAAATATGAGAATAAAATTGATTCTGCTATCATAATCATTGTTGGGGTTTAATTTCTTTTTCTTTTCTTAAATAGGGGAAGCATTGCTTTACCTTGGTTTCATTGACTGCACGCCACTGGTGGCTACTGGCTCCAAAGATGGCGGCCTATCAATTTTTGACAGAACTTAGAAAAAGTAACAAAGTATTGATATATTTAATTTCATCAGAATTAATGATTTGAATAACATTTCTTCTCTAACTTTTATTGATTAAATTGCTCTAAAACCTTGAAATAATGGCGCTATCGTCCTCTCAATTTACCTAAAAAATAATCATAAGCTTAAACAAAGGGGGACTGCCCCATAGGACCCACTTCAAGGAAATAGTCTTTACAAAATACACACTCACCTGCCTAAACAGTGCATACATAAAAAATATATATTTGAGTGACTAACAATGTCTGGCAACTGCTTTTGATTTGAACCGCAAGTTTATTATTTTTTAAATGGGAGGCTTTGTCCCCATATACCACACTATTTGTAATTAATTTGTAGTATACATAATTCAAAACACTGAACATTAGGTTCAAAGGCAGTTGCTGATTGCTTAATTAAAGAGTTTTGAACAGGTCTTTTGTTTTGTTTTTTGTTTCACTTGAATGTTTGGATAATATTCATTTTAAGACATTAACAATTTTTAAATTTTTAAAGACGTAAACATTCTTAATTCTTAAAATGATGACACCAATGTCATTTTTACCTTCCGGAACTTAATGATAACATAGTTCTTCATTTTGAGAAAATGTTATTTTGCTAACTGAATATTTCCTTGGTATTTTCAGTATTTCCTTCAACTTTTGGCCTACTTTTATCTTAACTAGTTAGCCAATAGCATGCAATGTTATATCTGCAGATGATCTGCGCCTGCATATTCTGACTGCTTAGCCAATATCTTGCTTTGTTATATTTTGGATGATAACTGTGTCTTGAATTTAATTGTTACAATGGTGTGCAGTGGTTGTTCTAAGTTAGAATACCAAATAATACGTGAAGTCTTTGATGACGATATTCAGGCCTTAGAAATATATACGATTCACAATATAATCTTGCAAGTTATTAAATGTCTTTCTTATATGCAGGAATTGTAAATTTAGCCAAGATCAAAATTTCTTTTACTGTAATATAATTGCAAAGGATTTGAAAAGCCATAAAACCACATGCAAATTTTTGGTTATTGCGTTTAAAGGCATCTGGCTTTCTAATACCCACATTCAGCCAAGTGCTAACCTATTGTTTATAAGCTGTTTTCTGTTCAAAACTTTGTTTCCACAAAAAGCTGAGGAAAATAGGGTTAGGTTAGTTTAGGTCTGGTTCTGGATCTTTTATAAATGAATTTGAAAATGTTTTTCTTATGCAGTTTTATGTGTACTTTTCAGATCTGAAACTAGTTTTTGCTGGAAATACATACTTTTCCTATTATGGAACTTCAACTTCAGTCGCTTATGGGTAAAGTATGCATTTCCAGGAAAAAAGTGTCAGATCTGAAAAGTATACACAAAACTGTATAAGAAAGAAAAACATATTTTTAAATTCCTTAGAAAAAGATATCTTAAAATGAATATTTACCAAATATTTTCTATTTAGTTGTTTTGGGGCAAAATGGCTGAATGCATGGAATTGTTGTCTGAGTAAGAATCTCTGGGTATTTGCAATATTTGTGGTGTGATAGCAGAGGAGAAATACATGTGTTGTATGTGGATTAAGTGAGTATTGTTGATTTAGAAAGGATGAGAGCTCTGGATTTAGAGATGATATATAGGCTTGAGAGGCTAGTTTCTGAGTTCATGAGGGAGGTAAGGGTGAGATCTAGGTCTGGAAACAAGGTAGATAGTGCTGTATGCTAAGTAGATGTGTCAGATGTAGGTAAGGATAGTTCTAGAACATGTTGGGTTAGCATACTAGAAGTAGGGCAAAGGGAGAAGTAGTTAGAAAGGGTAGGCTAAGTGTAGACTCTGGAACAAATGCAGGTGAATGTAGATAGTAGGGATAGGGCAGGATAGGTTAGGTGTGTAAGACAAGGGGACACAGAAGCTCTTAGCTTAGCTAATAGATTCAGTGCCCTGAAAGAGAAAGCTAGGTAGTGCTGGGAAGAGGAAAGTTGAATAAAAATATTATTTGTGGTTTTGTTATTTTGATGGCTATGGCCTGTGGTTTTGTGGTGTGATCATTTTTGGAGAATATTAAAGATAATTAAGCTCTGGTGCATTGTGTTTACATAGTGTCTTAATGTGTAGTTTTTGAATGGTTTTAAGCACAACTCAAGGAATAGGGTGAAGTGAATATTATGTGCTTCGTGCTTTTTGTAGTGATTGTTGCTTGTTATGGATGGCATTTATATTGAACGAACTGGAGGATGTTTACTGGGGTATTTTGGGGGGTGGGGGTTAAACTGGGGTGTGCAGTGAACTAGTATCTGTAAGTGGATTGCATTTGAGGTGGGGGGTTAAAGGTTTACTCGGGTGTGTAGTTCACTAGTGTCAAAAGTAGGTTGCATTTTATGTAATGCCACTTGTTGCAAGCAATGCGTAAGAGGGAGGCTTATGCGGTGTACTTGTTGGTCACTGGTGAGGCAAGTGATGGTCTGTAACTATAGTGAGTTTCAGTATCTTCGAAGCATGATGAATTGTATTTAGCCAGATAAAATTGAATGTATGGAATTGTATGAAAGTAAGTGGTGCTATCAGCATATCTGTGAATGTAAGAGTCTGAGTGTTAAATACACTGGCTGGCTGATATAGAAATCTGTTCCTACTGCCACCAGGCCCATCAGGCACCATTCAATGCATATAGCCCAACACAAGTACACCTGCGGCAAAAACCTGCAAATACACAGTGCAAAGGAAATAAGTAAATCATATTCAACACTCAAATCTTTACCATTCACAAGTATGTTGATAGTTCCTGCTGTTCTCATAACTTTTCTTGCTTTTGAATTCCATTGTCACCCCCTTGGCTCTTTTCACCCCCTTGGCTCTTTTCACCCCCTTGGCTCTTTTTATTCAAATCCTGCAGCACTCAGGTCGAAGAAGGCTGCCACAGTATGTGGTCTTCTTCCCCTCTCTAAAGAGACCTCTGGAGAAAGCCACATATTCTCTTCTAGGTTGTATGTTCCTGGGCGAGGTGGGTCTACCCCCGATGCCAGAGACACTTCCTTCTTGTTGTTTTTTAGCCTTTGTTTCTATTTTTTATCTTTATTTGTTTTTTACCTGTTTTTAATCTAGCCTAGTATTAGGCTGTAGTGTGATTACACTGACTCTTGTCCTAGTAGTCAGTTGCCAGATGGGCTCCTAAATATATATTTTTTAAAGCCGTGGCAGCCTTCATGAGTACTGGTGGGATTGATGGAAGAGAACCTTGGGGGGGAGGGGGACAAAATATGAGTAGAGTTTAATAGAAGACAATTGATTTATTTTATAAGAAAGTAACAAACAAATCCCAGTTAGTCCATTCACTTCCAGCCTGTGTATTATTTTTTTTTATCTTAAAAGTGTTTCTTGAACACATTCTGTTCTATTAACAACAATTTTGGTAGACATTCCAAGCATTTACTTTATAGGATTTATATATTCTAAAAGTAATGGCATAAACTTTGATTTCTTAAGTATAATACATCTTTGTTTGCTGTCCTTTGTTTATTCCCATTTGTGATGTGTAAAGAAAACTTTAAAAACCTCGATCTAAAAAGCTAAGTAATTATTTTTTACTAGTCCAGGCTGTAAAAAAGATATTCAACAAAATCCTGAACCAACAGGAAAGAGAAGAAACAACCGTACGCCAGCTACTCGATGCTCTTCAAAGTGTACCTCCTGCCTACCGTACGTTACCTGGTTACCAGGGTCAAAATGTATCAAGATATGAGCTTGGTGTGTGCATGGATGAAGTATACCCTGGCATCTATATTGGAGATTTGTAAGTTGTAAAACAAACCTTATGGAAAGGTTATTGCCCACTTGCATTCAATTTGTATATAGCTGCTATCTGCAAGTGATCTTCATTGCAGAATTGATGTAGGTTTAAAGTTGTGTTTCCTCTTGGTCACTGTAGTGGTTGTGTAAGTAATCTGGAGCCTGTTGCCACCACTCAAGCATGCATTTTCCGGTAGAGATGCTGCTTTTGGTTTCCACTTAAGGAATAATTACTTTTCCCTCTGGCTGTTCAATTTTTTCTAGACCTTTATGCATGTGAATTTGTTTTGACTTTCCCTTGATGTATATAATATGCCTTCTTAGGCAAGTATTTATTTAGCATTGATGTATGATAAAGTATGAGTATATATCCTTGAATAAATCTCTTATCTACTTTTATCATCTAGTCTTTCCTCTCATTAGTTTCATTTTCCACTTCCAAAACAATTAGCAACTATGAGATTGATTTTTATCAGTTATGAAGAATCTATCCAAGATAATAAGGAACAAATGGATAAAATTATAGTATTAGGAAAAGTGTGAAGAAAATTGTGGCTGAAACAGTTCTAAGGTGGTATAAGCATGAAAGAAATAAAAGTAGACTTGTGGAGAGAATGTACAGGGTATGAATGGGTAATTTGCTGCCATTGTCAACTCTGAATTCCATGCATCTATATTGTCCGACATCAGCTATCTCTTCTTCCTATCATAGTAGATTCAGTTGTGCATCATCTATGAAGGAAGCAATACCATGGTTGAATTCATTCCTCCCCAAATTTGGGAAAGTCATGTGGCTTGGATCTTAAATGCGAAGATCTCTGAGTGCTTGGGTATCAATCTGAAGATAGTACAGAAGATAAGGAAAGAGTTTGGGTGAGTCTGGCTGCGATTACAAGTGTACAGTGGCTCAGAAAACACTTGCCCTCCTATCTGAAAAGAACCCCCAAAATTTGTTGCAGAAATTCAGGCCATCATTGACAATGATCTCAGCAAATCAATGAGGTCCATAGTCAGGGACAATCTCATGAGGACATCCACTACTACTCGTACAAGATAAGAAAGGACCAGCTTCTGTCCAGAAGATGGAAAAGTGGAAGGAAGGTACTGCGAATCTTGTGAACAAACTGAAGCAGCCCCTCAAACCTGACATGCTTTGGTTCTTCACAGATGAGAAGAATTTCTGTCAGTACTAGGTAGTGAACTTGCAAAACAACCACTGGCCTTCTGTGTCCCTCAAAGATTTACCAAGAATCATGAAGATCATGTTCCCGGTCTCTATCATGCTGTTTTGGTGGTCAGTAGCGAGAGCCACACTTATGCTCCCATTTATCTTCCTGGGAGGCTACATCAAGTGCCTAGAGGTGATAGTGTATTGTGGCTACTGGAAGGTGGTACTTGTGTTAGCAGGACTCTGCACCATTCCACACAAGCAGGAGGATTCAGTTTTGGCCGTCAGACAATTTCTTTACCCACATCACTTTGAACATCTAACCTCCTACCTCCACAGACTGCAGCCCCTTGGACTATTATGTGTGGGGCAGGGTTGAAAGAGAGACCAACAAGTCCCTGTACACCACCAAGGTGGAGCTTAGCTCCAAAATCACCACAGTTTTCACCCAGTTAAATATAGGGTCCATCATGAAGGCTTGAAGCAGGTTCTGGAGGCTGTGGGTTGAGGCCGACAGCTATTGCATTGAATAAGATGAATAGTAAAATCCATCAAGTTTTTAACATGTAACTTTTGTAAATAAATCTCCATAAATTATTACAGTAAACCCTCGATATAACAAGCTATATGGGGCAGGGGGGTCGTTCGTTAAACCCGATGGTCATTAAAAGTGATTGAAATAACAAACCAATTTCGTTATATCCGATAGTTTGTTTGTTCTATGGAGTAGTAAGTAGCACTCGTGAAGAGAGGAAGGAGGAGGAGGAAGAGAACGCTAGAACAACCTCTCCTGTGCGATGTTCACAGCCGACTGAGCTGTGAGCCAGTGAGTCGCAGCATGGAGTTCAGCCAGCAAATTTGGTTTGTTATATCCGAAATTCATTATATTCAGGGTTTACTGTATTTATATTTAAGTTAGACAACAAATGACCCATTACACCCTGTTTATGAGTGTTTGGAAGATGCGTGGCTGAATGAAGGATAAGTGGATGGTATTATGTATAATATGAAGGTAAGTTGGTTTGCCTGTGACCTGGCAGAGGGCTAACTCCAACTGGATGAGATCCTACAGCATCTCTAGCCCCCCTCCCCTTATCTTCATCACTATGATGGATAGGTCATAAAAGGGTAAGAGGAGTTGGGTAATTTTTTTTTAATAGCATCAATGCGTGCTGCCTCCCCCTGCACACACACACACACATTGTGGGAATGAGTCACAGAGGGACTCACATTGCCATAGTCATGATGCAGAACCAGGAAGGGTTCTATGATTACTGGTTTGTGTAAAAAAAAATAATAATGCTCCCAGACACCCTACCCTGAGGACGGTCACCTTATCTAAACCTAATGGTATCATCTTCACCACTTAAGGCCTGATTCAAAGTTAGGAAGAGAACATGAAAGTATAAAGTTAAAAAATAAATAGGCCAATACAGAGGATGAGGTCTGTGTGAATGACGAGGTCTGTTCTGTTAAAGCAAACTGCATTCATTATCTTAAAACTTAAGACTCACTGACTTTTGAAGCTTGCCTGAACTAGTACACAAGTAGAAAGATTCAAAATATTGGTTGAATACCCTATGAAGAAACCATCTTATTCAAATTGCATCTTGCTGCATTTTATTAGCAAGTATTTTCAAGTTGTTTACTTCAGGGTGTCAAATAAGTGGATTCTGCCATGTTTCAGCTAATTGAGAAGTGTAACCAAAGGAGGGAAATTGATAAAATCTAATGAGAATATATTCATTTAGCAAAGCAAGAAAAAAAGTGAATAAAACTAAAAAAATAAAGAAAATTACTTAAATTGCCTTGTGTTATGTGAGAAACTGATGTAGAGTCGTTAGGATGTCAAGTTGGTAATAGGAAATTTCGGAGTAAGAATTGGTAAAAAAAAGATGATGCAGTTCACGATCTTAGGTAACCCTTTTCCCATTCAACCCTTTCTAGTTCTCAGTAAAAGTTTTTGCATATGTACGAGTACTATCTTCTAAGACCAGTACTTAGAGTAATTGCAAGAGCTATAAAGGACTTATATCTTTCAGATTATAAGTAAAGGAAGTTGGTCTTGCTAATTGAAAAATGGCTTCTTTTTTTTTGTATACAGTATATGCAGATAGTTCATTCATTTATGTAATTTTTTTATTGTAAATTAGCTTCAGTGTGTCTGAACGAGCATCCCAGAGAATCTGAGGAAGTACATATATGGTCTGTACCAGGTTTTTCCTCATAGCCTTCAGTGTGTATATTGTTTTGTTTCATGTGCTTGTGTGCAGTGCAGTCTTCCATTGTGTTTGTGTAGGGTGCAATGTTGCCTCTTGAAAAGGCAACTTTGACAGCCATGTCTGGCCCCCTCTGGTACCTCAGAAGGGCTGGGTGATGTCAACACTGCAGTATAGCCAGGTGAACTCTCCTAGTGAGGAAGGGTGTATGTCAGGGTGCATTGCTTGCAGCAAGGTGTGTGAGAGTGATTGGATAGAGCATTGAGTGAAATGGATGTGGATATGTTTCTGAAAGTTTGTTTGTGCTGGGTGAGGTGAGATAGTTGTTTATCTCTAATACCTATGGTATAAATTTGTGTTTATGGGGGTTGTGGCTAGTATTTGTGTGCCTCGCATCTCAAGGTGATCTTTGGTTTTGAGGAGTTTGCTTTTAGTGTGTATTAGTATGTGGAGTCTGTATTTATTTTTAGGGTTTTGTTTTGTATGGTGTGGAGAGTGTTGAGGGATCTTTGAGAGTTTGGACCTAAGCCAGGCTTTCAATCAATTATTGAGCATATGAATGGTTTAGAAACTGTTTGTGGTTTCTTTGTTTGTCTGAATGATGTGTCTTGTCTTATTAGTTGTTTTTTTTTTAGGTGATATGATCTTTGAATGTCTTTGATGTATTGTATGTTTGGCCAAATATTTGGGGTATCTGGTATTGAGGGTGTTCTTGATGTGTAAGTGATGCATGTATTTGTCTTCTCATCTATCTCTGGCGAGGAGGGTAGCTGTGGATTTGGTTGCAGCTATTCAAGTCTGTTTGTGGTGAACCAGGTTTGTTTGGTAGGGTTGGAGGAGATGATTAGCTGTTTTTGCTTTTTTTGCATATGACAGCTGTCATCTGTGTATGAGGCTATGTATATGTTGGGGGAGTAGGATGCAGGTATCTTATGCATGTAGAGGTTAAAGAGGATGGAGGACAGTAGAGATCCTTGGGGGACCACCTTTCTGAAGTTTTTGATGTTTGATATCTGGCCAGCAAATGTCACATAAGGCATGTCTAACTGCCAAATAGTTGGCTAACCATCGTTTTGTATATGTCACATGCCAGTGTTGTACGTTTTGACTGGGCATTACATTGCAATCTTTACTCATGTCTAGTGTTACAAGAACTGTGTGGTTGTGATTGTTCGATGCTGTCAGATGAGTGGTTGTTGAGTGTAGTGGTCTGAAATCATGTTGTGTAGGTGCTAAGGGAATGTGTAAAGTGATCTGGTTTATGATGAAGCACAATGAATTTGGAGGGGTTACAGAGGAGAGTGATAAATATACTATGCTTCCAGATGTTGTGTCGAGTGTAGCTGTAGTTTTACAATGTTGGTGAGTGATTATTCCATGTGGTCTGAGGTGTATGTTAGTGATATTGTTTGATTACAGGCAGCTGAGTGCTTGAGGTTGTGTGACGTGATTTGTCTGGCGATGGGGAAGATTTTTTTACATTGTAGGAGTCATTGATTGTAACTGGTGATTAATTGGCTAGTGTGGAAGAGGTGCTTGATAAGATTGTTGTTTTAGGGTATAGTGTTTGTTATTGTGATTGATGCTTATAATTTTTGTTATGTTGCACAGTGTGATGCTGTTTAGTGTTTATATTATAGAGTTTGCTGGTATTTGTTATTTGGTCATTTAACATAGCTTGACAGTAATGTAATGATTAAAATGAGCTTAAATTCTCATTGTTGTTTTGTTTTTTCCAGGGGAGCGGCCAAAAATATAGACTATCTCCAGAGGGTAGGCATTACTCATGTCCTAAATACTGCCCAGGGGGAAAAGTTCGGTGCAGTCAACACAAATGCAAACTATTACAAAGCCTATGGAATACAGTATTTGGGTCTTGAGTTGATGGATTTTCCTTCCGCAAATATCTCTCAATACTTTGATATCTCTGCAGACTTCATTGAAGATGTTTTGAGAAATAATGGTGAGTTTTGAGACTTGACCATCAACTTATGTTTATTTAAAAAGTGTCTACGAATGATCTTGCATATTTTTGTCATTGCTTCCTGTTGTTAGTCATTCTTTTTTGCTTTTAGTACATTTAGTTCTTTACTATTTCTTATTCATTCTTCCTCTCCCCCCTTGTGTTTTAAGCTTCTGTTAATACAGGTTACAATAGTACTATTCTGCAATGCCATTTAGACTTAAGGGGTGGTTGGTAGGTTTTTATTACATCATTTTTTCATTTGTTTTGCTCAGACTGGTCTCATTACTTTATAGAATTACACATTGCCATCCCAGTGAGATTTAAAAGCTTCCTTGAACCAAGGGATTTATTATTTGAGGGGGGGGGGCTCTTATTCAGTTTTATTATTTTATAAAGGGCCAATTTTTTTGTTTTTCACTTGAGATTTTCCTTTCATTCATTCCCTCCGCCCCCCCCCTTATTTTGCCCCACTCAGTGCCATGCTCATCTTATGCCAAAATTTTAATTTTGCAGGGGCCTAGATTTATAGTTCTGAGTCCAGATTTACTTTGTTAGAATTGTCCCCATTGAGTTGATAATACATCCTCCAATCCACCCTATTTAAGATGGGTGTGCATTTGCAGTGGTCAGTCATTGCCAAGTGGGTATGACACCACCACCCCCACCTGGATGCAATCATTGAGTTTATACCACCCTACTTAGATGCAGTCATTGAGTTTATACCACCCTACTTGGATGTTTTCCATGTGAGGTTAGGTTGCAATAGAACGTCTCCTCCCTAGCTGGTGCATGGGCCGCTAGAACAGGGAGGTGCTATAAAATTCCCACAGCATGCAACAGCCTCCCTCGACTTTAACCTGGTCCCCTCAGGAGAGCCTCACAGAAAGTGTGCCCCTCCCCTTAATTGTGATAACGTTGGTGGAGCCTACAGCACAGGCTGGAGGATCAAAGATTCCTCCCTTAATCTTCCAAGCTCTCAGAGGAAGCAGAGTGTCATCTGCCCATAGGGAGCTATAAACAACCACATTAATCCTAATATCCTTTAATTAACTGCCTCCTCATCAGCAGTCTTTCGTGGGCTGTCCGCAGACTGGCTCCTTCCTTCTCCTACCCCCCTTTTTTCTTTTCCCTAAGTGGAACGGCGATTCGCTTTCCTGGCCGCCATCCTGATGGGACTCAGTGCCCTGTCTGGCCCCGGCTTAGCCTCTTCTTTCTGACACCCTGTCTTATCCTGCTTCCTCACTTTACCTACAACCTGGTCAGCCTCTAATTTCACAGGGTAGACGCCGGCCAGCTTCCTCTCACCCAGTCATCCCGGATTGGAGCTGTGTGGGGAGGGGACAATGTCCCCTCACCCCTGAGCTCTGGTTTGAGGTGGTGGGGTTTTAACAAACTGCTTCACCCCCATCCACACCTTCCTCACATACCCTTTCTGTCTCCTTTGAAGATCTATTAACTTTACACCCAGACAAAGGCGAAAGCGCCATGCTGAAGGGCTGCCCTGCACTAGAAGAAGTAGGTTTCGGGGCTACCCGAAACCTGTGTAGGTTGCTCCAAGGCCGCACACGATAAGTCCAAATCGTGTGTAGCCAAGTGTATCAATTGCCGAGAGTCCCATCCCGCTTCTTCGAAGCAATGTGGTGCGTATCTCTTTGAGAAGGAAATCCTGACCGTTCAGGCTCAGGATCGTCTCTCATTTCGCGAGGCTAAGGACTTGGTCCTGGCGCGCCTGGGGCTACCCTGGACGTCATATGCCTCAATGTTGAAAAAGACACCCTCTGCTCCTGGCCCCTCCATGCCTACGAGTACGGTCATTTCAGCGCCCATTCGGAACCCTTCTGTGGGTTCTACCCACCCCGGGCGCTTTCCTGGTAAAGCTAGCAGCACAAAGGGTCCACAACTAGCCCCAGCTAAAACCAGGGCTTCCCCCCCCTCTTTCCAACAGTGTGACTGTTTCCGGTAAGGCGAAACGCCCACGCGCCTCCACCGAGTCGTTAGACTCACAGGAAGCAACACCCCTGAAGTTGTTCGCCAGGCCATTTCTGTGGTTCATAAAACTGCCCCCCGAAAGGAGGACAGCAACAAAGTAGCTTCGGCTCCTTCGCCCACGCCCAGTGGTGGGCTGGGTGGATCGGAAACGGTGGATCCTCGAAAAGAGGGGTCCCCCCCGCCCGCCTAAGGTTTCGAGGCGGAGGGACGAAAAGACTCGCATGGCGAGCACAACCTCCCCCAGTAAGTCCTCGAAGGCGACAGCGCCCGGAGTTCTGCCTCCGGGAACTCTACCGTCATTCCTGTGAGTGTCTTCTCTTCGAAGAGGGTCCTCGCGTCTCCGAGCTAGGCCTGGAGGGCATATTCCTTCAATGGAATTGCCGCTGACTCCGGGCCAATTGGGAAGAGTTGCGGAGGCTCGTCTCGTCCCGTTCCCTGTTAGCTATCTTTTTGCAGGAGACTGCTGAGCGCATGCCCCCTGCCTACCCTCCCGGGGTATAAGGGTTTTGCGACCCCACCACCACGAAATGGGGGCCGAGAGGGAGGATGTGCAATTTACACCCAGCATGATGTCTCCGTTCTTCTCTTCGCTTTACATAGTTTCTTTCAGACAGTAGCTGTGCAGCTGCACCTTGATAGAAGGTATACTGTTATTTCCGCTTACATTCCACCGTCAGCCGACTTCGACACGGGGGACTTACGCCGCGTCGTAGCACGGTTGCCGAGGCCCTTTCTCTTGCTCGGAGATCTAAACGGTAGACACCCCCTCTGGGGAGACTACTCTATTAATCCCCGGGGTCAAGTCCTTGTTGACCTTTTTCGGTGAGCTTGAGATGGGTGTCCTAAATGTGGATGAGTTTACGCATCACTGCCCGAGAACCGCTTCATTTTCCTGCCTCGATCTATCTTTGTGCTCTCCGGATGCACAGCCTGATTTTGATTGTCGGGTGGTCGATGACCTCCATGGTAGTGATAACTTTCCCATTCAAATATTTTCTGGGCCGCTGCCGCCCGAAAACCCGCCCCGGTGGTACTTGGCGCGGTGCGTTGGTCTGCATTTCAGGAAATGACTGAATTCTCTATCTCAGTCAAGGAGTTTAGGTCGGTAGATGAGGCTGTTGAGTTCTCCGGCAACCTCATCGCCGCTGGCCTAGCTACTATTCCTAGGTCTTGCCGTATTGCACGCCGACCACCCCTGATGGTCAGCTGAGTGTGAGACGGCCCTCAAGTAGAAGTGCTATGTCTACATGCGCTATAAGCGCTGCCCGAACAATTTGACTGTCGGTGAACTTCGTTGGGCTAGGGCTAGGGCTAGGTTGCGGTATATTTCGAAGCACGCCCGCCGCTCTTCTTGGCGGGCATGTGTGTCTTCACTTAACGGGAAGACACGTCTAGCAGAGGTGTGGAAGCTAGTCAAAAGGATTCGGGGCAAGTTCTCGCAGGACCTCCCTCCTGTTTTCCAGGAGAATGGGACCGCAATCTCGTACCTCGCGACCGCATTCTCTAGCAGGGATGCTGCTCCGCCAGCATTCAATGCACGTCGTGATGTCGCGGAAGGCCGCCGACTGGACTTTACCTGCAGAGGCGGAGAACCCTTCAACGACAAGTTTACTGTGAGTGAGTTGCATTCCGCTCTTGCTTCGTGCGCGGACACCGCCCATGGTCCGGACGATGTCCCTTACGACATGCTTCGATACCTTGGTGAGCGAGGCATGGCCTTTGTTAGATTTGTTCAACGGGATCTGGGTGGATGATCTCCTCCCGGATTCCTGGCGAATAGCTACTGTGCTCGCCTTTCGCAAACCGGGGAGAGATCACTCTTCTCTGGCCGGTTTCTGCCCAATCTCTCTAACCTCTTGCGTGTGTAAGTTGATGGAGAAATTGGTGAATGTTAGATTAGCCTTTTTTTATTGACCGCGAAGGCCACCTGTTTTCTGCACAGTGGAGCTTCCGCAATTCCACTCCACGTCGGATGCTCTGCTCCGACTGGAAAATGCCGTCTGCGAGGCCTTCCTTCGCAGACAGCACTACTCCACGGATTTTCGATCTGGAGAAGGCCTATGATACCGCATGGCGATGCGATATCATGGAGCCTCTCCACACGATGGGGGCGAGGTGACACCTCCCAATATTTATATCGGAACTTTTCCGAAATCGTCGATTCTGCGTACGGAGTGGAGCCCTTTCCGGCCCAATGGAGCAGGAAGAGGGTGTCTCACATGGAAGTGTCCTCAGTGTCACTCTTTGCCCTGAGCATCAACGGCATCACTTGAGTGCTGTCGGAACATGTTATCGTTACGCTCTAAGTGGACGACCTTTCCATCTCTTTTGGCGCGGTCCATATGACAACTCTGGTACGTCGACTCCAACAGGCATTGAGCCGCGTCTCTCAATATATCGAAGCGCACAGGCTTCGGTTTTCCTTGGCCAAGACTAAGGTGTTGCACTTCTGCTGCCCTCCACGGCTCCACCCTGACCCAGACTTGTTTCTAAATGTGGTTCGCCTGGAAGTGGTGGACTTGCACCGTTTCTTCGTTCTTGTATTTGATCTATGCCTCACTTTGGAGGCTCATATTCGGAGTCTTAGCGTCTCTTGTACCCGCGCCATGAATATTCTTTGTTTGTTCGTTCGAAGTTTAACTACGGATGCTAGTTTTATGCATCCGCCACAGAGCGTGTATTGCGGAAAGTGGACTCGGTGCTTCCGCAGCTTCCCCATTGAGAGCATATTTGTCGATGCTGGGGAGATGCCACTCGCTCTGTACCTTGCACAGTGCATTATTCGCCAGCACGCGCGAGCCCGGCCCTCCCGCAGTTGCCAACAGCTCTCGCTGTTTGTGCAGCTGATTAAGACGGTACCTTTGCCCCCGAGGGACGCCAGTCATACCCTAAACCATTTACATTTAGGGCTAGGAAACTCCTTTGAGAGCTCGATATAGCTCGGGCCGGTGGCGCCCCTGGTTCTGCCCAGGACGCCACCCTGGAGGGTACCACCTTTAACTATTTGTTCCCACTCTTCTGCTCCCAAAGTTTCTACAGCGCCGGGAGTATTGCGTTCGACCTTTTTGGAGCACACTTCGTGTCACTCTGGAACCGTGGCTGTGTATACGGATGGCTCCAAGTACTAAGAGGGGATCGGTTTCCACGCCGTGTCCCCTCTGTTTAAAGTTAGTGTGGCTCTGCCAGGCGCTGAGTCATTTTTCACTGCCAAGCAGCTGCAATACACCGCTCGGTACGGGAGATAACGCGACGTGGCCTGTTCGGAGACCGGATTATGTGATTTATAGCGACTAACAAAACGCCGTGAGTGCTGTCGAGGTATTCGAATCTCCGCATCCTCTGGTTCGCGATATCCGTGACGCCACGGTTTTGGCGAGCCGGGCGGATGTCCAGATTATCTTATGCTGGGTTCCTTGACATGTAGGAATGAGGACGCCAGAGTCCGCGATGACTGGGCGATCAGACCAGCGTTTCGCTCTTCCTCATACCGATTACATGGCAGGAATACAGGCTGCTTGCTAAAGAAGATGGGAAACGGTCAAGGGGAACTTAAAGTTGCGTGCCATTGCGCCGCGACTGTTCCCATGGACCTATCCCAATGCCGCGACGGCTTCAGTCTGCTTTCTGTCGTCTCAGAATTGGAGAGACGTGGAACGTACCACAGCGTTCACCTGCGCATTATTGTGACGACTGCGTTGTCCCCAGACTGTTCGGCACATTCTTGTTGAATGTCCCAGTCTGGGTGATTTTCGCGCACGCTACTGTGCGTCGATCTATCGATGAAGACCCTGATTACATACCCTGAAATTTTCGATTCTACTCCACAACGCGAAATATTTGAAGGATTTGAATTATAAATTGTTTTTTTTTTTTAAATTTATTATTATGTATTGTTGTTTATTATTATTACATTATTATTATTTGCTCTGCATCTTATGTCACTTTGTGTTAATAGAACAATGTTGTTAAGTTTGTGTTTTTTACTACCATATATACAAAAGTTAACTGAAAAGAATAAAATTAAAATTTCTTCTTAAAAAAGCCACTAAAATAACATGAAGAAAAGATTAGTCGAAATAAAGAGAATGAGTGCCGATGCTATGCGTCGGTCAATGGGGACGGGGGGTTCGTTCAACGACGTGGTCGTTAAGCGTGGACTTGCTGCTGTACTTCACCTTTTTAATTTCCTTGTAATTCAAGAATGTTATAAATGTTGTTTTGGGATGCTGTAAGCATAAATCTGCCTATTGGGTGGTTATCTCACATGCTGCTTCTTTTCTAAATTTCCCCCTCCCTCTCTGGGATCTTTTCTTCAGGGGTTGTTCCCGGAGAGGCTCTGGCCTTCTCGTGGCGAGGGGGGTCAGCCCTGGGCCCCCTAGGGGACCCATGGTGCTGCCAACAAGACTTTTAACATACCCCTCTGTCTTTCCTCCTCTATTACGATCTTCCACTGCCCTTTATTTCCCCCCCTTCCTTCACCTATCTAGTGGTCCTTATCAATACCCGACCTCTGCTCGTTTAATGGATTGATTCTGAATTGTTCTTTCATGAAGGTGAAAGAGGCTGGGCATCTCCACCGCCTTCGTCTACCGAATGCCCAAGGAGAAACCCATCGTTGGCCCCTTTTCTCCGTGCGTAGGAGAACTCGGGCAGCCTCTTAGGGTTACAAAGATGGTGTGGTGGATCCGTATCCATTCTCCAAGAGGACATACCGGACGTAACTGATTGCATAGTTGCAGTAGTGCCGGGCCCTTGTAGGCCTCCATGGTGGGGAGCCCCGAGGGAGAATGCGAAATTTTTTTCTTTTTGCAATGGCTAGCCATAAACCAAAAACCTCCCCTTCTCGTAAGGGTTCTCGTGCCAAACGTTCCTTAGCTTCCCTTTCAGTCTTTCCTCGCTCGTTGGACCCCTATTCCAACGAAGTAGACCCAGATCTTGATTATCCTCGCTTTCTTGTCATGAATTCATCATCTGACATACCACTTGCAAAAGTCGGTGTGTTTGACGTCAATGAATCTTTTGAGTCCCGCTGTGGTGAACCCCGCCGGATGTGGTCAAGAGGAAGTGGTGATGTCGTAGTCGAGGTGTCATCCCACTCTCAACACAACCTTGTGCGAAATCTATCTTTGATAGCTGAAATTCCAATAACTGTCTCGCCCCATCCGCGTCTGAATTTCGTCCAAGGTGTCGTCCGTTCAAACGAACTAAAGGACTACGACCCCACCCGCCTTCAGAGTAAGCTCAGTACCCAACGTGTGACACACGTACACAGGGTAACTAAAACATTAGGCTCCACTAAAGTTCCAACCGCCACACTGATTTTAACATTTGAACGACAAGAACTGCCGCAGTATATTAAAGCTGGGTACCTTCGTGTCCCAGTAAGTCCCTACATCGAACTACCCAGACGCTGCTTCAATTGCAATCAATTTGGACATGTTGGCCGAGCTTGTCGGCACTCTCGCTCCTGCGTGAATTGTAGCTCTGACTACCATGGCCCCGAATGCACCAAAACGCCCCACTGTGCCAACTGCGGAGGTACCCACAGTGCCGCGTCGAAACTCTGCTCTATATTTTTTATATGAAAAGGAAGTTCTCGCTTTGCGCGACTCCCTACGTCTAGATATAAGAGAGGCCCGCCAGCGTGCCCGAGCACAAACCTCGCCACTCGGCCGGCTCTTCTCTGACGTTTTACGTGATGCTGGACGAAACCGACCATCACGCGCGAGTTCCGACCGGCCTGAAGCACTTCACCCTAGATCTACTCGCGGCGTCGAAAATATTCAGAATATACAGTCGAAGCATCGCTCTCATACCGAGATAATTAATGTAGCCCCCCTCTCTCCAGCAGCTCTAGCTGGGAAAGACGCTCAGGGTGAGACGCTTGAAGACATCAGGCGCTATTTGAAAGAATCCTCAACATCGACCAGTGAAGGATCATCCACCCGGCCACGAGACTCAAAGCCCAGTGGTAAGAGAAAGGATTCCTCACCTGGGTCATCGACCACCAATAAGCGGGCAGCCTCTGGAGCCGACTCGGCCGAACCCCGAGAATCTCCAATGGACTCCTCCCCTATGGTTGAACATTCTCTGCCCTTAAGTCCGTCTCGCCCTTCACAGGACGTAGGCCCCATCCTGATCCAAACGATGGCAGAAATACACCCAGCTCCACACACCTCGCTCAGATCACCTGTTCGCCCCGCTCACCCTTCAAACCAAGATCCGATTGAAGCAGTTGATACTCCAACATCACCAACTGCGGCGGTTGGACCAACTCCTCAGACATCTAAAATACCCTCGACCCATGAATCCGGATCTACCGGCCGAAAATCCCTTCTTGATCTTCCTTTTCCGCCAGGTTGCGAGCCCGAATTACAATCAAGGGCCTCGGTCGGTTCTCCAAAACCCACGAAAAAAACCTCAGTTACTACTCCATCTAGGATTTCTCCCCCTGCAAAAGCAGGATCCTCAAAATCAGCTCTCCGTCTCCCAAGCTCTTTGGGAAGAACCTCAAATACATTATCGGCCTCAAAAGAGAAAAAGATATCAACAGTGGTATCTAATCGTCACACATAATATCTTCCATTTTACAATGGAATTGTCAAGGAGTTCTTCCAAAGTGGGAAGAACTTAAAATTCTTTTGACGACTATCCACCACGCTGTTATTTGTCTCCAGGAGAATAAACTGGGTATACGGCCCTTTCCGCCGGTACCCGGTTTTCTCACTTTCAACTCTATTGCTCCTGCTGGAAGCCCCTCTCATGGAGGGGTGTCAATCATGGTATCTTCATCCTACCATGTTTCTCTCATCTCCCTACATACTACCCTCCAAGCTGTTGCTGTGAGGGTTTTTCTTACTAAGCTTTTTACCGTTTGCTCTATTTACCTACCCCCTTGTTTATCATTGTCAAGATCCGACCTTTTAGAACTTATAGACCAGTTACCCTCCCCATTCTTATTACTAGGAGATTTTAACGCCCGCCACCCATACTGGGGTGACATCACTCGAAATGCCAAAGGCAGTGTTTTAGAGTCTCTTTTATTATCTGACCTTCTTTGTGTTTTAAATACTGGCGATTTTACCTCTTATCATGTCCAGACGGACTCTTTTAGCTGTGTTGACCTTTCTGTTTGTTCCCCTGATTGCTTCACGGAATTTCGATGGTCAATTCTTGACGATCTCCATGGAAGTGACCACTTTCCTATTGTCTTGTCGGCCCTTCAAGTTAGCCCTCATACAACCATGCCCCTTAAGTGGGACTTAGGTCATGCAGATTGGGAAGGTTTCCAAGAGGCATCCTTCACAAATGCATCTTTGGGGACCTTCAATGGAGTGGACGCGGCAGTAAAATACTTAACATCTACTATCTACAATGCAGCAACACAAACCATCCCACGGAGGCGACCTGTCACGGGCCGCTCAACCGTGCCCTGGTGGACTTCGACGTGTGCAACAGCTATCAAAAATTACAAGTTAGCCCATGCCCGATTCCGAAAGAACCCAACTTTGTGCAACACAACAGCTCTCACTGCATCCGCAGCTGATCTCGATGGTGCCTATGCCGCCGAGAGACGCCAGTCATACCCTAAGCCCTTTGGGTTTAGGGCCAGGAAACTCCTTCGAGAAGTAGATATAGCTCTCGGGCCGGTGGCGCCCCTGGTTCTGCCCAGGACGCCACCCTGGAGGGTACCACATTTGGCTATTTGTCGCCACGCCTCTGCTCCCAAAGCTTGTACTGCGCCGGGAGTATTGCGTTCGACCTTTTTGGAGCACACATCGTGTCACGCTGGTACCGTGCCAGTGTATACGGATGGCTCCAAGTCCCAAGAGGGGGTCGGCTTCCACGCCGTATCCCCTCTGTTTGAAGTCAGCGGGGCTCTACCAGGCGCTGCGTCTGTCTTCACGGCCGAGCTGGTGGCAATACACCACTCGGTACGGGAGATTACGCGACGTGCCCGGTTCGGAGACCGGATTGTGATCTATAGCGACTCACAAAGCGCCCTGAGTGCTCTCGGGGCATTGGAATCTCCGCATCCCCTGGTTCGCGATATCCGTGACGCCACGGTTTTGGCGAGCCGGGCAGATGTCGAGATTATCTTCTGCTGGGTTCCTGGACATGTAGGAATTGCGGGGAATGAGCGCGCCAAAGAGTCCGCGAGGACTCTGCGACCGGACCAGCGTTTCGCTCTTCCTCACACCGACTACATGGCAGGAATACGGGCAGCTCTTCGGACTGCTTGGCAAAGAAGATGGGAGACGGTCGAAGGGAACTTAAAGTTGCGTGCCATTGCGCCGCGACTGTTCCCATGGACCTATCCCCCAATGCCGCGGCGGCTTCAGGTTGCTTTCTGTCGTCTCCGAATCGGACACACTCGTGTGACGCATCGCTATCTGATGGAGCGCTCGCCTGCGCCCTATTGCAACGACTGCGTCGTCCCCCAGACTGTTCGGCACATTCTTGTTGAATGTCCCAGTCTGGGTGATCTTCGCGCACGACACCTGTCCCGGTACCGGGATGGGCGGGGTCGCTACCGCCTGTCCCTTGTGCTCGGGACGAGTGCGTGTACTTTGACTGGTGGACTTATTGACTTTTTGGGGGAGGCCGGGCTTCTCCCTTTTATTTAACCCGATTTAATTGTTGTTGTTGTTCTTGTAATTGTTTTTGTTATTGCTTTGTTATTGTTATTGTTATTTCTTTTTATTGTTTTCTGTTTAATTTTTTAAAGTAGCCTAGAACTAGGCTGTTTTTTACGGCGACTTATGCCTAAGTCAGCAGTCGCCAGATAGCCCCTTTAAAAAAAAAAAAAAAAAAAAAACTTTGTGCAACAAGGTCGACCGAAACCGAGCTCGTGCGCTTCGCCAAAGAACCCTTCGTCAAGCTCCTCGAAATTCATGGCGCAGATACGTTTCATCGATCTCCTCTATGACACCTACTGCTAAGATCTGGAAGAGGATTAATAAGATCAGGGGCCGTTATGCTAATCATCATACCCCCACACTCAACTTAGACGGTTCCTTGGAGAATGACGGCCTGGCGGTCAGCAATGCTTTTGCTGACCATTTTCGCGCCGTCAGCAGTGTCAGCCGTTACGATAAGGCTTTTCAATCCTACAAATCAAAGGAAGAATCTCATTCTCTCAACTTCACAACAAAATCTAACCTTCTGTATAACGCTCTATTCAGCATCTATGAGCTGCAAAGCGCTTTGTCCCTTTGCAGATCTACTTCCCCTGGCCTTGATGAGATCCATTTCGACATGATTCGGCACCTACATCCACACTCTACTCTCTTCCTGCTTGATTTGTACAACCTTATATGGGTGAAGGGTTTTTACCCGTCATCATGGCGCATTGGGATCATCCTTCCCTTTGTAAAACCGGGCAGGGACGGGTTGAATGCAGATCACTACCGCCCTATAGCTCTCACCAGCTGTTTGAGTAAGTTGCTGGAAAAAATATTGGAGCGCCTAAACTGGTTCCTAGAAGCCAATCACCTTCTCTCTCCATTTCAATGTGGCTTCCGCAAAGGTCATAGTACCCTTGACCTACTAGTACGTTTCGAGGGATCGGTCCGGAAAGCTTTCTCATTAAAGCACCGAGTCCTGGCCATATTTTTCGATATTGAGAAAGCCTACGACACAACATGGAGATACGGCATCTTGAAGCAGTTATACGTCTGGGGGATGAGAGGCCTTTTACCTTCATTTATTCAAAGTTTTTTAGCATCTCGATCCTTCAAGGTACGTGTTGGAGACGCATACTCTGACCTGCAACCCCAAGAGGAGGGAGTTCCTCAGGGCAGTGTTTTAAGTGTCTTATGTTTTATAATTGCCATCAATGATATTATTTCGTCTCTCCCAGAAGGTGTATCGGCAACTTTGTTTGTCGATGATTTAGCACTATACTGTTCCTCACCTCGCCTTTCATCAGCAGCGCGTCGGCTACAACTGGCGGTCGATGCTGTATCCAAAAGAGCACAACTTAAGGGATTCCGCTTTTCCACGACCAAAACCAAAGCAATGTATTTTCACCGAGGCAGAGGGGTTCTTGTTCCGCCATCTATATCCCTACAAGGCGAAGAAATAGAGTTCGTCTCCGAGTTTCGGTTCCTTGGCGTAACTCTCGATCCAAAGTTATCCTGGTTACCACACCTACGCCGACTTCGAACAGGCTGTCTGCGGGCTCTAGACATTTTGAAAGTCCTCTCACACACTTCGTGGGGCAGTGACCGACAAACATTGTGGACATTATACACAGCCCTCGTTCAATCCAAATTGGATTATGGCTGTCAAATTTACTCATCGGCTTCCCCTTCAGCCCTTAAAATGCTGAACCCCATTCGAAACCTTGGAGTTCGCCTTTCTAGTGGAGCCTTCCGTACTTCTCCTGTCAACAGCCTTTACTGCGAGAGTGGGGTACTCCCTTTGCCCTACCATAGACTTCAAATCTGCATGCGATACCTCTGCCGAGTACAGCAAGCCCCTGTATCAGAGGTCTACAGATGCCTGTATGCTGCCGAATCAACGGCGGCATATGATAAGTTGCCATCTTTACCCCGCCCTTTGAACCTTCGCATAGGAGATCATCTCTCTAACCTGGGTGCTCCAAGGGTCCTTACCCTTCCATCCTTACTGAACCCTAGGTGGCGTGCTCCTCTCCCCACAGTATGTACCAACATGTGGAGCCTGGAGAAGTCCTCCATGGACCCTCGCATCATTAAAAGCCTGTTCTTAGAGCATTCGATCTCCCACAAACAATGCTGCCCACTCTACACGGATGGCTCTAAGTCGGACGGTGGCGTGGGCGCCGCAGCCATCTACCCTGGAGGAGAATCCTTAACTTTATCTTTGCCGCCAGCAGCATCCATTTTTACCGCTGAACTTTCAGCAATCCTTTTAGCCTTTAGACTCATCCAAATCTTACCTTTTAGTGATTGTGTCATTTTTTCCGACTCAAGGAGTGTCTTACAATCAATTAGATCTTTTAATGCGTCCCATCCCGTGGTCACAGAAATTTGCAACTGGCTGATCCAAAATGCATCCCGATATAGAATTATTTTTTGCTGGGTTCCTGGGCATGTGGGGGTCCTGGGCAACGAGAAGGCTGATCGGCTGGCCCGCTCAGCACATTCTGTGTCCCCTGAGAACTCTGCTCTGCCTTTTAGGGACTACTTTCCTTCAATAAGAAAGTATATTTTTCAACTGTGGCAGAATGAATGGGATGACTGTTCATCATCCAAACTATACAAAATAAAAAATTCTATCCGCTCTTGGCCCTCGAGTCGTCATAGAATGCGGTCGTTGGAGGTGGCCCTTTGCCGAGTTCGCATTGGCCACACGAGACTTACTCACGGCCATCTTGTTTCGGGCGATGCCCATATCAGCCCTCGCTGTCGTTTTTGTGGTGGGGACCAATCGGTTGCCCACCTTTTATTGGATTGTAGCCATTTTACCATTCTCCGGTTGTCCTGTTTCCCGACCCTTTTAACTATTCCTCAACACACCCGTCTTCGATTCATATTGGCGGAGGAATCTTTTAACCCGTCGTTTTTTAAATTTTTGTCACAAAGTGGTCTCCTCCACCTTTTATAGATGATATTTCTCGTTTCACCCTAGCGGCCATATAGAATCCACTTGGATTGGGCAGCAACCCACCGGTAACTTATCTTAAATCTTAAATCTTTTCTAAATTTCATTTGAGTGGTATTACACTCTTATGTTACCTATTATTATTTTAAAAAGAAATCAATTTGGAATTTATTTCTCCTCCATCTTAACCTTCCTGGCCTAAGACGAGGTAAGGTCAACCATAGGATTGTGAGTTCATTGCATTCTCTTTCTCCGGTGGAAATTCCTTCATTGGTTTTTGTTTTATTAAATATAAGATTATTATATGAGCCTCTGTTCCAAGTGCAGTGTGTCTACCCATTCGCCTTTGCAATGTCCTAATTGACTGAATTTTCCCTTGTTAGTGCGTCAGTGTCTTCTTTTTAAGAGAAGACCAAACTATTCAGTAAAATAGTGCAGCAGGAGTCGCTTAAGTTATATTAAATTATTTTTTTCACTTGGTTGGGGTTCTCAGGCAAGGTGCTCGTCCACTGCTTTATGGGTATCTCGCGTTCTTCCACCATCACCACAGCTTTCCTGATGAAGAAGCGGGGCATGACTGCGGTTGAGGCACTGACCCAACTTCGGAAGAATCGATCGGTGTGTCCCAATGATGGGTTCCTCAAACAACTGGCTGACTTCGACAATGCCCTAGCCAAGCATAGGAGTCAACCATGAGAAACACGGAATCGTAAGGAGATTTTGCAATATGTTACGATGAGTATCATACTGGCTTCGCTCTTGTATTTTTTTTACTCCCTCCTCCTGTCCCAATTAATTGAAATGATGAAGGATTAAGGTGATAATAAAGTACTTGCAGAACCTTTTATCTAGTCCTTTTTTTTATGGAAATGGTTCATAACAGAAAAAGCTCACATTTATGGTGCTATTTAACTGTTATTATATTTTTAAGTTTAAGCTGTTTAAGATGGTATATTTAGGTCATGGAATGTAATGTGTATGTGCTTACCTCCATTTCTTCAGTATTTCTGTTGTTGCACCCTTGGGTTGTTGTTGGGGGGGGGGGGTCCTCTGCTAATTGAATATTCTCTGTGTTTGAAGAAAATAAGTTTCAGTAATTTCTCCCAAAGAAAAAAAGGTTCATAATTACTATTTTACGACGGGTTATTTATACCCTGCTCCAGTCGAGATATTTTTCCTCAATCTTGAATTTCCTTGTAAAGATCGAGATCATTGAAGAAAGGATATCTTGATATTCTCGAATTTCGTGTTACATAGGGCGAGGTTATAGTGTGGATGCTTTTCTATGAAAACCATTTGACATGTTATATTTCTTACGATTTAATACCCTACACTAGTGTGTATTTGAGTAATGAATGGTAGGTAGATCTTGGTGACCAAATACCAAAATTTCTGAGTTTTAAGAATTTTTCCTTTTACCAAAGTACAACTCATCTGGTAGTTTTTATTTTCCAAATAGGAAAGATTTTTTTTGTTTTGTGTTCGTTTTTTTTTTCTAATCAATTTATGTTCGGGTTTGTTTTGTTTTTGGGGGGGGTTCACTTTAAGAATGGATTCATTCCCCTTTTTTAAGAATTAGTTTATTGGTTGAGAGGAAGTGGTTTAGGGTTTATTTCCTCAATTTATAAAAGCTTTATGGTAAATCATTTTTACTTTATATATTTCCACTTGTTTGGAATCGGTGTATTTTTATCTACAGTTATATTTTTTTCTAGTTTTGCCAATCTGGGTAAACCTGTGGAATCCTCTGCCTTTTTTAAAGACAAATCTCTTAGTGCCTGTAAGTGGTTCTATAGGAATAATTGTATAGTTTACCTCACCTATATTTAACTGCGTTTGAAATACGAGAAAACTTAAAATTTGTGTTGCATCTACGAACCTTAAATGTACTTATTAATATTGCATGTGTTAATGTACCTGTTTGATCCCAATAAAAATGATTTTTTTTGTGTCGTTTTTGTTATTCCTTGATTAATTTTGAAAATAATTGACTTGAGCTCAATTTTTGGAATTAGGAAAATAATGTTTTATAGCCGTGATTTTTACATGTTTTACTAACTATTGGTTTGAAGAGGAATGCAAATTTCTAAACCAATTTTTATTGACATGGATTGAAGGGATTTTGTCTGTCTATTTAACATCACCCCAAATGAGTTTAAATGCTTGAATCACTGACCTCTGAAGGAAGTTGGACCGACCACTGTTCCACAAGGTATGCCTCTGACTTCCCTTCCCTTCCCATCTGACCTCCCTTTCCCTCTTGACTTAACTTCCCTCTGACTTCCATTCCCAATCTAATTTCCATTTCCCTCTGACTTCCATTCCCCTCTGACTCCCATTCCCATCTGACTCCCATTCCCATCTGACTCCCATTCCCATCTGACTTCCATTCTCATCTGACTTCAATCCCTTCTGACTCCCATTCCCTTCTGACTCCCATTTCCATCTGACTCCCATTCCCCTCTTACTTCCATTCCCCTCTGACTTCCATTCCCCTCTGACTTCCATTCCCCTCTGACTTACATTCCCACCTGACTCCCATTCCCATCTGACTCCTATTCCCAATCTGACTTCCATTCCCATCTGACTTCCATTCCCATCTGACTAGCATTCCCATCTGACTTCCATTCCCCTCTTACTTCAATTCCCCTCTGACTTCCATTCCCCTCTGACTTCCATTTCCCTCTGACTTCCATTCCCCTCTGACTTACATTCCCATCTGACTCCCATTCCCATCTGACTCCTATTCCCAATCTGACTTCCATTCCCATCTGACTTCCATTCCCATCTGACTAGCATTCCCATCTGACTTCCATTCCCATCTGACTTCCATTCCCATCTGACTTCCATTCCCAATCTGACTTCCATTCCCAATCTGACTTCCATTCCCCTCTGACTTCCATTCCCCTCTGACTTCCATTCCCCTCTGACTTCCATTCCTACTATTATCTGTCTTTCCTTACCCTCTGACCTCCCTCCATGCCTTATAAAACACATAGTTTGCGCATGCCCAATGACCCTTCATAGCGCTTGTGACCTATGTACTGTTTTATCTTGTCTAGTCTAGTGAGGGGCCCTTGCTGGGCATAAAGCCCCTAGCACTTTCCCTCATGTCTATCATCTTGATACTCACTCTCGTATCCACACCATCTGAGAACAGTGTGTGGCTACCTCATGCACACCAGCAACATCTCTTGCCGAGGGATTCCTCACTCCCCTTCGCTCACCAACAATCTCGCTCAACTTTTCTATTTGCACTCTTTTGCACCCACCTCGCGATCCTCCCATACACCGGCATAGTCTCATGAATCTTCCTGCCACATTTTACCGCGCCCAAGCTCGGCCTCGCCTTCCCTAGGTGTCGGGGAGGAGGACAAAGGAAATCGAGACAACCCTTCAACCTCTGGAGGGGGCTTCCTCTCTCCACTTATATGGGGCAAAGGGGTTTTTCTTTTGCCATCTTTGGAGCCGCCTCCAGACAGCTGCACCTCAGAAAAGGTGCCCCCACCCCTATGCATTTTCAGGGGCGACTCTAAATTCCAGCGGAGAGGTTTATTCCTCTCATCCCTCACCCTCTTTTTATGGGATCCGTGATACTTGAAGGGGGGGGGCAATATGGAGACTCCCCCTGAGCGAGAATTGGTCCAAGAGGTGACCACGCCGCAGATAGCAGGATCTTCAATGGGGGCGAACCCAGGCTCAGCGTCAAGCTTCTCGGGTGGCTTTAACCCCCAAGGACTCAAAAAGATGAGACACCTCCCGCCACTGGTGCCCCTTTAACAGAAGCCTTTCTCCATCTCATAGAAGGATCTTGCTGAGGCCGGGGCGCCTTTCGTTGGTGGAGAGAAGCTGGTAAACTACCACCCCCTCCTCCGCACCTAAAAAGAACAAGATGAAGAAGAAGTCAAAGAGGACAGGGATTCCCTCACTCTGCCCTTTCCCAGCGCCTCCAGGAAAGGATGGGTCTGCTGCCGCTTCGGCAAGCGACCAGCCAAGATCGCTTCGTCCGACCCCGAGGCGCCCTCGAGTTGGGAGGCCCAGACAAAGTCGCAATTGCGCTCGATTACGTCGGTGCCCCTCATTCATAGACTACCTGGTTCCACAGATGGAAGCATGTTGGCCAAGGGCAACATGTACACAGAGGAAAGCATTAGCTAGTCTGATTGGTAGAGAACCGAAGGTGACCCGTTTCTCGGGCAGGTCTTTGGCGGCGAATGAGGTGGCCAAGATTAGTGCCTCCTTTCGGACACTTCATGGCACCCCGGTGAGTGCGACGCACTCTACCATGACTCTTCCTTAAAAGACCTCTTTAGACCCGCTCGTCCTCCCTCCTTACATTTTCATCGCTAAGTGGTGTTTTATCCCTTTTGTAAGTTGTCTTTTGATTTATTGTTTTATCATGTACCCTCCCGTTTGGCTGGCGTATGTCATTTGTTTATTGCCCCAGCCGCCCTTGTTTTTAGAATGTGTGTCGTGTGCCTGTAATTTAAGTGTGCGTCTGTGTGTGTTGTGCTGTCTTTTAGTCACTTGCTTTTCCCCGTTTTTATTGGGTGTTTTCCACGCCCCTTGTGACCTTTACCGGGCGGCCCCTTTTTATCAGTGCTGCCAGTGAGAGTCCATTAAGATTGGGCGGCTGTCTTCGTGTTTCCCTTAAATAAATCACTTTAGAACTGACCGACCACTAGGTATTGAAGGTCGAACGCGTGATGAAAAACCAGACAGGGACATCGGGACCCACCACTAAACTCTTCGTGACGTTCGACCGTGGTATGCTCCATCAGTTTGTACAAATACCCAACGCCGGCTAAAACAAGCCCCCTCCCCTACCAGCGGGACCATTTCCTATAAGGCGAAACGGCCACGCGCCTCCACCGTGTCGTTGTTAGACTCACAAGAGACAACACTAATGAAATTGGTCGTGAAGCCGTATTCCGGGGTTCCTAACCCCCCGCCAAAGGAGGTTCGGCTCATACGCCCCACCACAAGGCTGGACTGGGTGGCTCGGAGAGGATGAATTCTCCAGAGGAGGGACCTTCCCCTGCCACAGGTTTCTAGGCCGAGGGAGAAAAAGATTCGCATAGAGCCCCCGATAAGTCTTTAAAGACGGCAGCACCCGGAGTTCTGCCTCCGGGAATATTCCAATGGACCGAGATCGCTCAGGGTGTTTTCTGAGTCTAAAGATCACATTCCCGGCTCATCACGGAAGAAACGCAGTGCCTGGTAGAGCCATGCTGACTTAAAACAGAGGATACAGCGTGAAATCTGATCCCCTCCTGAATGTTGAAGCAATCTGTGTACACTGGCACTGATCCATCGCGACACGGTGTGCTCCAAGAAGACCAAATGCAATACTCCCGGAGCTGTAGAAACTTAGGGATCGGAGGCGTGGTGACAAATAGTCAAAGGTGCTACCAACCATGATGGCGTCCTGGGCAGAACCAGAGGCGTCAACGTCTCAAAGGAGTTTACTAGCCGTAAACCAAAATGTCTTAAGGTATGACTGGCGGCATAGGCACTGTCGAGATCGGCTACGGGTGTAGTGAGAGCCGTTGGCGAGTAAGGGAAACGCCGGGCTCCCGCGTCAGTTGCATAATGCACTGTATACGGCGCAGAGCGCGTGGCATCTCTCGAATATCGACAAGTAGGCACTAAATGGAAGGCACCGGTCGCCAGGCGGAGATAGGTGTGGTGGATTAAATCCACTATCCGCAATACACGCTCGGCTGCGGATTCACAACACTCGTATCCGTAGTCAAGCTTCCAGTGAACAAAGGATTGTTAGAAAAGCAAGCAGTGAACGTCATGGAACGAAAAATATCCATGGCGCGGGTATAAAAGACCCTGACACTTCCTTGCAAACCCCGTTTAGGTACAAGTTCAGGTCGGGTTAGAGCCATGGGTGACGGTACAAGTGCACCACCTTAGTATTGGCCAAGAAAATAAGAAACCTGTGCCCTTTGGCATAGCAAGAGATGCAGTTCAATGCCTGCTGGTGTCGACGCTTCACAGTCACTGCGGGAAGAGCTCTTCCTGCTCCATTAGGTCGGAGAGGGCTCAGAAGACCCGTACGCGAAATCGCCGATCTGCTACAACTCAGAAATAGAGATTGGGAGGTGTCCCCTGTCTTTATGATACCTTATCGCCATGAGGTATATGCCTCCAGATCGAAAAACAGCGTGACGTAGTGCTGTCTATGAAGGAAGGCCTTGCAAACGGCATTTTCCAGTCGGAGCAGAGCATTCGACGTGGAGTGGAACTTGCGGGACCCACCCATTGCGCAAAACAGGTGCCTCCGTTGTCCGGGAAAAAGGTTAATCTAACATTTACCAATTTCTACATTAACACAAATACATGCGCGCAGTAGGTTAGATAGATCGGGCGAAAAATGTCCGATTGAGAATCGTCTTTTTCTGGTTTTCAAAAGGCGAGCACATGGGTTGATAGGATACTCTCTGTCCAGATCCTGGTGAACAAATCTAACAAAGTCCATGCCTTGCTCAGCCAGATTTCAAAGCAAAGATTATGAGACATCGTCGGGATGCTAGCAGAGCATCCAGGCTATATAATGCGGAGATAGCGAACATGGGGTCCGAGATTGCGGTCCCATTCTCCTGGAAAACTGGAGGTGATCTTGAGCATAGGTGGGCGTTATCGCGAATACGATATTTTTTTCTGCGTTATCGATTCATCGGTATCGCCGACACTTTTGGTTCCAAACGCGATAATCGATAATTTCAGTTTTTGGTTCCAATTTAGCACAGGGGCGAGCCTTGGAGGCAGAAATAGGTAGGTCCAAGCTGGGAGGAGGATCCTCAAAACCTATGAGGAGATGAAGGAGAGTCTCACAAGGTAAGAAACTAAGAAACAGTATTAAAATATTCTTACCATTGTATTATAAAATAACGCTATATATAGTCAATAATCAATATCCTATTATAATTTTGGATTTATCGGCTATCGTTATCAATTTATCGGTTATCCTGATACATTTTTTCGTTATCGCGCCCACCTATGATCCTGAGAGTACTTGCCCCGAATCCTTTTGACTCGCCTCCACACCTCTGCAAGAGGGCTCTTCCCGTTAAGTCAAGACACGTCTGACAAGAAGAGCGGCGAGCGTGTTTCGAAACACTGGAACCTAGTCCTAACTCAACGAAATTCACCAACATTGAAATCGTTCTGGTGGCGCTTATAGCGCATCTAGGAATAACGCTTTATGTTTGAGAGCCGTCTCAACTCTGCTGACCACCACAGAACAGGTTGGCGTGCAAAACAGACACACGTTCTAGGAATAGTAGTTAGGCCCACCTCGATGAGGTTGCCGGAGAAGAACTCAAAGTCTTCATATACCGACCTAAACTCATTGACCGGGACAGATATATCAGTCATTTTCCTAAATTCGGACCACTGAGCCCGCGCCAAGCACCTCTGTGATAGTCCTTTAGGAGTCAGTGGTCCAGAAAAATCTCGGGACCAGCGACCGTGGCGGAGTCATTCGTGACCGCTTTCTCAGCATTCTCTAGCGGGGATGCTACTCCCAAGCATTCAATGCATACTGTGATGTTTTTGAATGGCGCCGACTAGACTTTACCTACAGAGGCGGATAACCCCTTGACAACAGGTATACATCGAGGGAATTGCGTTCCGCTCTCGCTTAATGTACGGATACCACCACTGGTCCGGACGATGTCCCGTATGGCATCCTTTTACATATTGGTGATGTAGCGTGCGAGAAGTGCAAGCGCGCGGCTTAAAAGCTTCGCTTGAATGAGTCTTTTTTGAGACTCAGGGTGGCCGCGTAGATTCGCCACTAGCTAGCAGTAGTCCAGCGACGCGGGAAGCTTTTCGAAACTCACTTACGCTACTTTTATTCTTTATTTTTTTCTTTGCCCCCCTCTTCTACTCTCCTCTATCTACAATGGTGTCTAAACCCGGGAAGGGGGAGCCGTTAACCCTTGGATAACATTTTCAAACGGCGTTCTCAGCATTTTTTTCAAAATATGCTCCGTTAACCATTTGGATAACATTTCCAAACGGCGTTCTCTCCATTTTCTTCAAAATACGCTCCGCTTCTAGAAGGGAGGGGTGTAGTGTGCGAGAAGTGCAAGCGAGCAGTTAAAAGCTTCGTTTGGATGAGTTCTTTTTGAGACTCAGGATGGCTGAGTGGATTCGTCGCTAGCTAACAGTAGTACAGCGACCCGGGAAGCTATTCGCAATTCGCCTACGCTACTTTCATTCTTTCTTTTTTCTTTGCCACCCCTCCTACTCCTGAGAGTACTTGCCCCGAATCCTTTTGACTTGCCTCCACACCTCTGCAAGAGGGATCTTCCCGTTAAGTCAAGACACGTATGGCAGTATGCCCGACAGGAAGAGCGGCGAGCGTGTTCGAAACATACTGGAACCTAGTCCTAGCTCAACGAAATTCACCGACATTGAAATTGTTCAATAGGATATGAGCAGAGAGTATCCTCTCAGACTCTTGGCCAATATCTACTATGTTTCGCAAACTGAAGAGAGATTACTCTAACCCGACCGGTTTCAACCCGATCTCTGTAATATCCTGATACCGCATGGCGACACGGTATCATGTAGACTCTCCACACGATGGAGAGTAGGAGACACCTCTCAAACTTTATTTCTGAGTCTGCAAGATCTTTGATTCCGCGTACTGATGAGGGGAGCCCTCTCCGGCTCAATGGAGTAGGAAGAGGATGTCCCGAATGGGAAAGTGACCTCAGTATCACACTCTTTTCTCTGAGCATCAATGGCATCACCTCGGTGCTGCTGGAAAATGTTCTCGCTACGCTCTCCATGGACGATATTTCTATATCTTTTGGCACGGCCTAGATGCCAATTCTGAAGTGTCAATCCAACAGGCATTGAACCGCATCTCTCGTTTAGCCGAAACGCACATATTTCGGTTTTCTTTGGTCAAGACTGAGGTGATGCACTTCTACTGCTATCCAAGGCTCCATCCCGACCCGGACCTCTTCCTAAATGGGGTTTGCCTGGAAGTAGTGTAAACAAGACCATTTTCATGGTCTTGTTTACGAACAACATCTCACCTGGAAGGATCATATTCGCAACCTTAGGGTTTATTCTTCCCGCGTCATGGACATTCTTCGTTCCGTCACGTTCAGTACTTTTGGTGCTCATATGGCCACTGCCTTACTTTTCTACCGATCATTTGCTCGTTTGAAGCTTGACTACGCATGCGTGTATTGCGGAGAGAGTACTCGATCCCCCACACCGGTCTCCGCCTACTTGTCTATGCTGAGGTGATGTCACTCGCTCTGCGCAAGAAACAGTGCATTGTGCGCCTGTACGCGCATAATGAAAGAAAGAAAGAAATCTTTTGGAATTTTTAAAATACAAAATAGCTGATGAAATCGAATGAGATCTCATATGATATGGGATAACCCATATATGTCCCATGTGTGTGTGTTAGCAGGAAATTATTAATAAGTGATCTTTTGTACAATTTTCTCAAAGTTTATTAGCGGAAAATAGTTCGAAAGAAGTTTAAAGAGGCAAATGTAACAATTTTTTTTAAAAAAGACAAAGACTGATCCTGTGAATGTTAGACCCATTTCCCTTACCTCGGCCTTTAGTACACTCTTAGTTAGAAGCAAATAACTAAATAAATGTCTCGCAGAACGGCTTTCTATCTGGACACTCATCTTTAACTAATTTTCTCAATTATTATCACAAATTGTTCACAACATTTGACATAGATCAAGCTGTAGGTGAAGTTTATCTTAACTTCAAAAGGTCTTTTTACACCATTTTAAATAAAGAACTCTTGATAAATCTATAAGCGCACGGGATAGGAGATCAGCCTACAGAAAATGGAATTAAGACTGGCTTGAAAACCCGAGGCAGAATTGTCAATGGAAATAGTTCATAATGACCATCGTTCATTATTGACATTTCCCAGGGTTAAGTTCTTGGAATCTTACTACTTTAATATATAAACTTGCTATGAATTTTTTTATATAAAACTTCATAATTTTCTGATTACACTAAATTAGGTTCTTTGGAAAAAATATGTAAAGGAATGCACATGGGTCACGATAATCTTTAAATAAATTACGATTTGAGTGGCCAATTTTTAAACATAATAGACTTGGGAAAAGGCTTTAGATGTCAAACTTGCGTGTTCTAACATTTTCAAAACAGTGCATTTTAGTGTCACAAAAGTCAAGTAGGCTTTAAATCAAATCTTATAATTTCTTATTTTATAAAAGACTTAATAATGCGTCATTTTGAGTAAGTGGTGCAATTTCTGTCTACGTATATTCGAAAGGACATGGAATATTGAAACGGGTCGAGTGGCTAAATAAATTCTTGCACTTAGAAATAGATTGTAAGAGGACAGACTTAGCTAACTCAATTTACTCTCCCTAATAGATTTTACTTTGACCGAACGGTCACTAGAAATAACGGTTACATGCCATTAAACAAATTATTTAATAACACGATAAAAAACTTATTTTGTTATACAATAAGACAAACTTGGAATAAATTGTGTAGATAAAGGGGAGTAGGAAAAGGGGCAAAGAAGAAATAATAGCGTAGGCGAGTTGCGAACAGCTTCCCGCGTCGCTGAACCACTGTTAGCCAGCGGCGAATCCACTCAGCGACCCTGAGTCTCTGGAAAGACTCATTCAAACAAAAGCTTTTAAGCCGCTCGCCTGCACTTCTCGTACGCTATACTTGTCAGGAAATATCGTTTAAAGTACTATTGTAAATATGTTGAAGAATAGAATCGATAAATATTACTTTAAAATATGAATGTAAAGGCTGTATATTCCTTTTACCTATTTTTACATATATATATATATATATATATATATATATATATATATATATATATATATATATATATATATATATATATATATATATATATAAAGGTGTGAAGTGGGTAATTTGTCGCCTAATTTCAATCTAAAAGCAGAAAATTAATTTATACAGCTATATTTACCAAAGTTACATGTTAAAGTCTTGAAATCTTGTACTATTCATTTTATCGAATGAAATCGCCGTCGGCTTCAACCGAGGCCTCCAGGTGGCTTCAGAACTTCCTGCAGACCTTCTCGATGGTACTCCTGTTTAACTGAGTGAAAACTGTGGTGATCCTTGGCCTAAGTCCATCTTGGTAGTGCACGGGGACTTGTGGTATTTCTCTTTCAACCACGTCCCACATATAATATTCCAGGGGATTGGAGCCTGGTGAGTTGGGAGGCCAGATGTTCCGAATGATGTGGTTAAAGAAATTGTCTGACAGCCAAGACTGTGACATGGTAGAGTCCTGCTGACGCGCGTACGGCCTTCCAATGGCCACCTCCTGTAACAGAGCATGGCAAAATCCTCCAGATACTTGATGTAACCCTCATGGAAGATAAACGGGTGGATAACGTCACCCGTGCTACTGACCACTCCAAACACCATGGTATGGAGTAGGAACACCATCTTCATACCTCAGTACACGTTTGTGGGATACAGCAAACCAACGGTTGTTTTGTGAGTTCATTAATGGTGTTAGAAGAAATTATTATCGTGTAAGAAGAACCAAGGTATGCCAGGTCTGAGGAGATCTTCAGTTTTCTCACAGCTTTGCAGCACGATCCTTCCACTTCTTTTTCATCTTCTGCGATAGAAACTGGCCCTTTCTCATCTAGGATGCACTAACTGCTTGATGAGAGACACTGATAGCCTTCTCCCTGGTTGTGGACCTCATCGACTTGCTGGCCATTGCCAATGATGGCCTGGATCTCCAGGGCAAATTTAGTGGTTCTTTTCGTATCAGAAAACTTGGAGTGAGATTTCCGAGCCATCGTACCCTCGTTATCCAACTCTTTCCTAATTCTCTGCACTGTCCTCAGATTGGCACTCAATCACTCTGAGATCTTCGCATTGGAGCTCCCGGCTTGAATTCCAAGCAGTACAGCATATCATATCCAAATCTATGAAAAATTGAATTCAGCCATGGTATTGCTACCTTCACAGATGATACCCAACCGAATCGAATATGATAAGAAGAAGAGATAACCGACACCAAACAATACGCAATCGTGGAATTCAGAGTTATCAATGGCGAAAGATTACCCATCCAAAATTACCCATATAGTATTTGAGAATGATATAAATATCTTCAGTGAACAAAATTGGAACTTGAGCATGAAAATAAGAAAATTAAAACCGGCTAATAATTGGGTTGCTTAATCAGAATTATAATTTAATTTAATGACCTTGAGTAAATTGAATAAGGAACTCTACAAGGAATGAAATAGATTGATAAGGTAAGAGTTGAGGTAAGTAATAGTGAAATTTTAAGACTTTAAAATAGTGATGGGGGATTTAATTCTTGAAATTGGTGTAACAATACTATTGGATTAGTGCAATAGAGTAATGGACTAGTAGCTTAAGTGGTGTGTTAATGTGAAGCATTAAACACGAACGAAAATGCGATTTTTAAAAGGACTCTAGAAAAGAAAATATTGCCAGATTAAAGAAAAGGTCTTTAATTTTTAAGGAGGGATTTTTATGACCAAGATGTTATTTTATATTTGTAAAGATAATAAGATGTGTTAAAAGGATTTTAATCCACTACAATGACACAACACACGTTTTACCCCCACTAAGCCAAGCATATTCACGTCATATTCAATACCAATAATATTCAACTCATTAAGGTACTATGGCCATTTACTGTTGACCTCATTGCCCACAAGTACCCAGCTATTCTTTTTCTGGTTGTTTCCGCAGCTATTCTTCTCTTGGTTTCTCACCTTTCCTTTCTCCTCAAATAACTTCCTTTTCCTATCCCACTCCTCATTTATTTATTGTTCGAATAATTCATTTTCGACTTTCATACTCACATTAAAACACTCGTTTCTCTTACCTTATTTTACAAAACTTATTTTACACTCCAGTTTTCTTTAATCTTTCGAGGGGTTTACGTGTATGGTAGAAAAAGTTCCGTCAAACGAACTTAAAGTTCTACTTTTCCAGCATGTGTCATTAAAATGTCTTTTCCATTGTGTGATAAGATGGAGATCGAAAGAATTGAAATCTCTGCTCACCTGTGTACGGGCCCCAACAAGTCACGGAAAGGCTCAAGGACGGGAAAGACCTCAAAGATCAACCTCGTTCAGGAAGACCTCAAGATGACTACTATTCGGCTGTGATAAAGGCCTTTGAAAGTGCTCCGAAGCTCAAAATGAATGCGCTAGTGAAGAAGAACATCTCGTTGGGGACACTTTCCAGGGCCGTGAATGAGGAAGCGGGAAAAAGCTTTGAGGTGCGTAGAAAGGACTTTGTTCACAGATCATATGCGAAAACAACGTCGGGGGCGCTGCCGTTGCCTTCTCAACGACTTGAAGAGTCATGGCAATCGAGTTCTCTTTCTTTCGGATGAAAATAACACTCATGCTCAATGCAGTCATCAACAAGCAGAACGACCACGTGGTAAGCTTCTGCCAGGACATCTCCGATGTGCCGCTACGTGGATGCGACCAAGCACCCAGCCTACGTGATGATTCTCGGCGTCGTGACTTCGAATGGTGAGAAGATGCTGACTACAACGCATGGGCACATGTTGAGGACAAGGCCTACATGATCCACCACAGCAACGTCCACGAACAGAAGTCCTTAGTTAACCACGTGTGAGGCTTCATGAAGAAGGAGTTCGTTTGCAACGTGTATGTGGCCTTCAGGTCTCACTTGGAGCGCGCACTCGCCGTCGAGGGCGGCCACATTGATTAATATTACAATTTAAGCAAATATTTATATGTTAAAACAATAAAAACATGTCTAACTGCATCAAAACTATCATTGTGTCCTCTGTTGAAAGCGTCGTAATGAGTGCAACAGGACTTTTACAATACCCGGTACTTACTTCCCTAATTATTTATTTAATTACTACTTCATTATTAACATAATTACTTACTTGATTCGCACGTATTTGTTCTATGTAGAACCACTTCGTTTTCCTACCTTCACCTCTTGTCCATTTTCTATCATGATACACAAGTATAGTTAGCTTTAGAGAGGGTCGACGATCCGTAAGATAGTAATAATTTTCCTATTCAAATATATTTTGATAGGAACCGCCACTAAAGAGATCACTTCGGTGTTGCTTGGATTAAGCACAGTGGTCCACATTTGAGAAAGAGGATATATGTATCTCACTCTAAGAGTTTAAGTCATTTGATAAGGCCGTTGATTTTTTTATCCGGTATTATCATTGACTGAGTCTTAGCTTTGATCTTCCCCTACATCTGGTCTTATTGCACGCTGCGCGCTTCTTTTATGGACAGTCGAGTATGAGACTGCCCTCAGGGAGAAAATGCATGCCAATAAGCGCTAGAGGCACTAACCGAGCGAATTTGTCGGGCAAGGGCCAGATTCCATTACAATAGGAAGCATGTTCGAGGCTCTTCATATTGGACATGCGTGTCTTCACCCAAAGGGAGGACCCCTCTTGTGCTTTCAGAATCATTGGAGTCGGGATAATTTAATCTGGTACCTCCTCTCTATCCCAACTTCCAGGAAGGCGGTTCCACGATCTCGGATCCTATGTCTGTTCTAGAGTCCTTTGTTAAAGCTTTCTCTAAATTGATAAATGCTAGGTTAGCTTACTTCCTGGACAAGTAAGGTCATGATTCCTCTGCACATTGCAGTTTCCATCAGTTTCACTTCACGTCGGAAGCTCTGCTCTCCTTGGAAAGTATTATCTGTTAATCTTTCCACCAGAAGCAACATTTTGCACGTTATTTTTTATTTGGATAAGACAAATAATACCGCGTAGCGATGCGGTACTGTGAAAACACTCCATTCTATGAGGATGAAGGGATGCTACCTGCTACCTTATTTTTTTCTATCTGAGTTCTATGAAATCATCAAATTTGTGTCCTGGTGTGGAAACCCTTTCCGAGTACCTAGGGCAAGAGATGGCGGTCCGGCAGTGAGTTGTTCTCAGCGCCACACACACATACACACACTCTCTCACTCAATGGGTCAGAGAACCGACGAGAGGAGACAATATCCTCGACTTGGTCTTCACCTCTGAGGATGATATCGTTGAGGATCTCTCTGTAGGAGAAGAGCTCGGTGGCAGTGATCTCCAGCTAGTTAGATTTAGCGTCAAGATCCCGAAGGTCAGGTCAGTTGCCAGTCAATCAAGGAAACTTGACTTGAGAAGAGCAGACTTTGCAAGCCTTCGTGCTGGACTGACTGACGTGAGGCTAGAAGTGTGCGATGCTGTTGAAGAGTCGTGGAATAGTTTCAAAACCCCATTCATGAGTCTTCAATCGCGTTTCATCCCCCTAAAATGCTCCCGTCGGTCTTCTGTTCAACCAAAGTGGTTTAATCGAGAAATCGGCCAACTGCTTAGGGAGAAGAAAACTGTGTACCGGCAATCTAAGATCTCGGGTGACTTTGACGAATACCGGAAGCTAGCCAGGAAAGTGAAGTCCAGCATAAGGGCGGCTAAGCGGTCTGAGGAACTCCGAGTGGCGAGACTCTGTAAAGAGAATCCCAAGGAGTTCTTTGGATATGTAAACAGCCGTAAACCAATCCGTCGAACGATTGGCCCTTTGAGGAATGAGCCTTTGATAAGGTACAACACCACCGCCTTCTCCAGAAAGTGCGAGCGCTGGGCATAGATGAAAAGGTAGCCGGCTGGATCGAGAACTGGCTAAGTGGCAGATGGCAATGGGTGGTGGTGAATGGACAGTCTTCTGAGTGGGTGCTTGTTACTAGAGGGGTGCCTCAAGGTTCTGTCCTGGGACCACTACTATTCATCATCTATGTCAACGACATGGATGGTGGCATGGTTGCCAAGATTTCCAAATTTGCCAACGATACCAAGCTTGGTATGAACTTTGCAAAGGATGGAAATACTCCTAACGCCTGCAAGATTATCTTCGGAAGATTGGGGAGTGGTCGGACACGTGGCAAATGCCTTTTAACGTGGGGAAATGCAAAGTGATGCATATCGGCCACAGAAACCTCCAATCTCAGTATATCATAAGGGCACTGCTATTGAATCCACTGACACTGAGAAGGACTTGGGTGTAACAATCACTAGTGACCTCAAGTTCTCGAAACAGTGCATTGAGGCGGATAAAAAGGCCCAAAGGATGCTAGGCTATATTAAGCGCCAGTTTGGTTATCGGAACCAGGAGATTGTACTGTGCCTGTACAACTCACTTGTCCGACCGCACCTGGAGTATGCCGTAGAATTTTGGAGTCCTCCATTGCTAAAGGACATCGCGAGATTGGAACGCGTACAATCCAGGGCAACCAAGCTGATTCCCTCTATCCGACATAAAAGTTATGAGGATAGAATAAGGGAATTAGATCTGTTCTCGCTGGAAACCCGTAGGCAGCGCGGTCAGCTCATCGAAGTTTTCAAAATACTTCGAGGGTTCGACAATGTTGACTACCGTGATATTTTCACACTGAGTGAGAACAGAACGCGCAATCACGGCTTCAAACTTGAACTGAAGTGTTACAACCGCAATCTGTGTGGATTTTTTTTCACCTACAGTATCTGTGGTAAGTGGAACGCACTTCCAGTGGAATTTGTTAACAGTGAATCTGTTGACCAGTTCAAGTGAAGACTAGACAAAGTCTTGAAAAGTGGCCGTTTAGGGACTCAAAACATTTGAGCAGCCATGTGCCTACTCAATTGCTAGTCCAAAGGTACCCTCTATGAATGGACCGTAAGGTCTCCTAGGGTACTTTCTTTCCTTGTAACTCCTTGTAACACTCTCTCTCTCTCTCTCATTGATTGGTCACGAGTTTTCAGAGAGAGAGAAAGCGCTCAAAATGACAAGCAAAAAAGGACCCGTTCGTCTAAAACACAACTGTAAAACATGCCAGTTAGAAAAGTGGTGCGGTGACTTTCCGGAGGGCTGCTACTCAAAATGCAGCCCTGAAAGTATCTGCACTACTTGTATACTGACGCGAGAGGTGGAGAAACTGAAAAACCTCTATAGAGCCTCAGAGGAGAGAGCGCAAATTCTTGAAAGAAAGGTGGAGAAACTCGGTGCGCTTCACGCAGCTCACATTCGATGCCTAGAAGAGGCGCTGCCCACTGACGTGTCGGAATCTCCTGGTGCCGTAGTTCTGAACCCAAGCGGAGATTCTGGCATCGTTTGAAGTTAAGCCAGCTGAGGCAAGAGAAAAAGAGAAAAAGAAGAAAGGAAAAAAGAAAAAAAGAATAAAGTTAAAACAAAAGAACAAAAGAAGAAGAACCAAAAATAGAAGAAAAACGGATAGACAAGAAGAAAAAGGGGAATAAGAAAAAGAAGGATAAGAATGTGGAGAGTAAAGAGGGAAAGGAGAGGCCTCTTCCTCAAGGAAAGACCTCGTCTTCAGAGACCAAGTGTCTGAAGGTCACCCTCATTGGTGACTCGCAAACACAGAATCTGCAGCCGCTGCTAGCGGCCCGCCTTCGCACTAGCGTGAAGGTAAGCTGCCTGCCAGGACGAGGTAACCACAACATCAGAGTAGAGGCAGAGAAAGCTCAGATTTCTGAGAATTCAGTTGTTGCTCTGATGGTGAGTGACAACGATCTCTACCTCAGAGCGGGTAAGGTTAGCCTCAGTGCTAAGACCATCCAAATGGTGATGGAAGCCGTGGATGGCATAGGGCTTAAAACCCGCAAACGTGTCATGGTTGGGATGCTTCCGAGAAGAGGTCCATCCCGAACCGCTCAGGAGAGAAACGTCGCAGTGACCTGACTGTTGGCGGATCTCTGCACGGTAGAAGGAGTCTTCTTCGTCGACCCCTATCGTACCTTCATCGGTAGAGACGATCTCTACCAAAGGGATGGGGTACATCTCTCCTGCAAAGGGAAGGCCTTTCTCGCCAACCTAATTCAAGATGTCATGGAACGCACCCAAAGGACAGTTTGAAACAGAGCGAAAGTGGACGAGCGTAGGGAGTCCTACATTCGGGGACTCCCTGAAAGTTCTTCTGTTCAATGCGAGGTCGATCAGGAGCAAGTTTCTTGAGCTCCGTGGCCTCGTAGCAACAGAAGAACTTGAGATGGTGGCCATAACGGAGGCGTAGATAAAAACCTCAAGCCGAGATTTTGAAGGTGAATTCACGATTCCCGATTACCAGCTCTTTCTGAAAGATAGGCCAGACAGAGAGGGTGGTGGTGTGATGTTGTATGTCAAGGATACTCTCAACTCGACGGATTACAACATCGTATCCAACCATGAACTACTAGGTGTTGACCTAGAGATAGGTCCTGCCAGATACAGGACCCTGGTGCTTTACAGACCCCCTGCCCAACTCTTAGAACAGGACAGGAGTCTGTACCAGCTGTTGGTCGAACTTGTAAAAGACAGTGTGTATCAACATGAGTGACTTCAATACCCATGTTGACTGGGAAAACAGAGAATCCTGTGGCGAGAACACACACCTCCTGGAGTTTGTGAACAACGAGTTCCTGGCTCAATGGGGGAGAGAGCCAACGAGAGGAGACAATATCCTCGACTTGGTTTTCACCTTTGAGGATGACATCGTTGAGGACCTGTCTGTTGGCGAAGAGCTCGGTGGCAGTGACCACCGACTAATTAGATTTGTATTCAAAGTCCCGAAGGCAGGGCCTGCAACTAGTAAATCGAGGAAACTTGATTTGAGAAGAGCAGACTTTGCAAGCCTTCGTGCTGGACTGACTGACGCGAGGCTATAAGTGTGCGATGCTGTGGCACAGTTTCAAAACCACATTCATGAGTCTTCAATCGCGTTTCATGCCTCTGAAATGCCCCCGTCGGTCTTCTGTTCAACCAAAGTGGTTTAATCGAGAAATCGGCCAACTGCTTAGGGAGAAGAGAACTGTGTAACGGCAATCGAAGATCTCGGGTGACTTTGACGAATATCGGAGGCTAGCTAGGAGAGTGAAGTCCAACATAAGGGCGGCTAAGTGGTCTGGGGAACTCCGAGTGGCAAGACTTTGTAAAGAGAATCCCAAGGAGTTCTTTGGATATGTAAACAGCCGTAAACCAATCCGTCGAACGATTGACCTTTGAGGAATGAAGAGGGGACATTAAAGCACTCAGATGAAGAAAATGCTAACCTTCTCAAAGACTACTCCTTTTCAGTGTTTACTGAAGAGTGTGGTCCCATCCCCCAGCCAACGGATTCCTACTCGGGGGAAAAGCTGGAGGATATGGACTTCACCGAAGGAGAGATAGAAAAGAAGATCACTGACCTAATGACGAATAAGTCACCTGGCCCGGATGGGTTTCTATATAAAGTGTTGAAAGAAGTGCGCGATCAAGTGTAACGACACCTGAGCGCAATCTTCAACGTGTCAATCCGGACCAAATGTGTTCCTAGAGACTGGCGTGAAGCGGAGGTGACTCCTATCTTCAAGAAAGGAGACCGTAGACAACCGTCGAGCTACCAACCTATCAGTCTGACTTCGATAGTCGGTAAGCTCATGGAAAGCATAATGGTGGACAAAATGACGTCGCATTTAGAGTCAAAGCTGCCACTGAGGAGTTCCCAGCACGGCTTCCGAAGGCAACGGTCATGCCTGACGAACCTTGTGGAATTCTTCTACTTCATCTTCAGTGAACACGATCGGGACAAGGTGGTGGATGTAGTCTACTTAGACTTTCAGAAAGCCTTTGATAAGGTACCACACCGCCGCCTTCTCCGGAAAGTGCGAGCGCTGGGCATAGATGGAAAAGTAGCAGGCTGGATAGAGAACTGGCTAAGTGGCAGACGGCAACGGGTGGTGCTGAATGGACAGGCTTCTAAGTGGATGCCAGTTACTAGCGGGGTGCCTCAAGGTTCTGTCCTGGGACACTACTATTCATCATCTACGTCAACGACATGGACGGTGACATGGTTGACAAGATTTCTAAATTTGCCGACGATACCAAGCTTGGTATGAACTCTTCAAAGGATGGAAATACTCCTAACGCCTGCAAGATGATCTTCGGAAGATTGGGGAGTGGTCTGATACGTGGCAAATGCCTTTCAACGTAAACAAATGCAAAGTGATGCATATCGGCTAGTGAACTCCCCAATCACCCTATATCCTTAAGGTCACTGCTCTTGAATCCACCGACAATAAGAAGGACTTTGGTGTAACTATCACCAGTGACCTCAAGTTCTCGAAACAGTGTATTGAGGTGGAGAAGAAAGCCCAAAGGATGTTGGGGTATATAAAGCGCCAGTTTGGATATCGGAGCAAGGAGATAGTACTGTGTCTGTACAACTCCCTCGTCCGACCGCACCTGGAGTATGCAGTACAATTTTTGAGTCCTTCGTTTCGAAAGGACATCGATAGATTAGAACGCGTTCAAGCCAGGGCAACCAAACTGATTCCCTCTATCAGGCATATGAGTTATAATGATAGACTAAGGGAATTAGATATGTTCTCGCTGGAGACCCGGAGACTACGTGGTCAGCTTATCGAAGTGTTTAAAATACTTCGAGGCTTCGACAGACTGGACTACAGGGATATTTTTCAGCTCAGCAAGGGGAGAACAAGAAATCACGGCTACAAACTTGAACTGAAACGATACCACCGTGATCTGTGTGGGAAATTCTTCACATATAGTATCTGTGGTAGTTGGAACGCATTTCCGACGGAAGTTGTCAACAATGAATCTGTTGACCAGTTCAAGTCAAGACTAGATAAAGTCTTGCCAAATCACCGTTAAGATCTTCGCGAGTGATCTTCGAGGTTGCCAACGGACACCTTCGAGGATTGCGCCAAAAGTACCCTCCTTCTATGGACCGTAAGATCTACTAGGGTTCTCTTCTTTCTTGTAGCTCCTTGTAGCTCTCTCTCTCTCTCTCTCTCTCTCTCTCTCTCTCTCTCTCACTCTCTCTCTCTCTCTCTCTCTCTCTCTCTCTCTCTCTCTCTCTCTCTCTCTCTCTCTCTCTCTCTCTCTCCCTTTCTCTCTCTCTCTCTCTCTATCCCTCTCTCTCTCTCCATCTCTCTCTCTCTCTCTTTTTTCTTTGCCCTGAGCATCAACGGTATCACTTCCTTGTTGCCGCAATATGATATTTCCCGCTCTATTTAGACGACATTTCGATCTCTTTTGCAGCAGCTCAGAAACCAACCATGGAAAGCCGGTCCCAACAAACTTATTTTTATTATTAATTATTTGAACTATGTCAATTACTCTGGCAAAGCACGTGTTTTGGTTTTCTTTGGTAAAACCAAAGTTGACTAATTCTGCGGCCGACGCGGGCAGCACCCATCCCGTCCTCTTCCTAAATGGTTCTTTTGGATGTGGTGGACTAGCTCAGATTGATCAAGGCCTCAGCTGGGAGGTCCATATTCGCAGCCTTAGGGACTCTTCTATCCGCGGCAGACAATTCTACCCTTTGTGTCCTTGAACATGTAGGGTGCTGATAGAGTTACTTCTCTACTATACTAGCAGTTCTTTGTTCGGATATGAGATTTTTCTTCCGTATCCGTGCATCAATTGCGGATATTTGATTATATCTGCCACACCACTCTCCGGTTGGTAATTGGGGCCTTCTGCGTCACTCGGTCTTCATCGTGTACAGTGACTTCTCCTATTATCTTTCTTCTAGTTCCTTACCTTTCTCATTGCTATTATTTCCCCCTTATGAGCTTTATCTATGTCGGTAAGATCTAAAATTTTGTTATGTTGTGCCCATAATTTGACTTATGTTCATTTATAGGATTTTCAGAGTTCGTGTATACAGTCATGACCGAAAGTTTTGAGACTGCTATATTTTTTCATATAAGAAAATTAATAGAACTAATCAAACATTGCATTTTGTTTTCGAATGTTTGTATCGTATTTTAAAGATGGGAAATACAGAAAATTATAGCCCCAACCCATTTTATTAACAAATTCAGTCAATTGATGTGTGTAGTCAATATTTACAATGATGTCCCTCGTTCTTTAGGACTGCTTCAATTATGGCGAATTCTCGAGACAAGGTCCCAAAAGTTTTATGTTATTTTCAGTCAAGAACTTTGTTATTGCTTTAGCTTTGTGACAAGGTGAGCCATCATGCTTAAAAATACAGTTATCACCACCAAATGGGTCCTGAACTGTTAGGAAAAGTTGTCATGAAGCACGTTTTGATACCATTTTGAGTTCTTGGGCAAAATTGTTAGTGGTCCAGTTCCTTTCGATGAGAAGTAGCCCAAAACATGAAGTATGTCCGGATGCTTCACCGTGGGCACGACACAAGACTCGCGAAACTGCTCCCCTTTTCTCTTCCTAACAAGAGATCTTCCAGAAGCTCCAAACAAGCGGAGGGGATCTATTTTAGATAATATCACTTTGACCCAGTCTTCAACGGACCATTCCTTATATTTCCTACAAATGTCGATCATATCTGTAAGGCTCTTCTTGGTGAGATGAAGCCTCTTCGCAGCACTTCTCGACTTGAGACCTTTGTCGAAAAAACCTCTGCCTCACTGTGCGCGTTAAAGCGTTCTCACTTGCTTCTTTCCAATCGTTAGCAAGGTTGCCACAAGAGGCAACCAGATTCTTGAGCTGGAACCTTACCAGGAGGCGATCTTGGCGTTCATTTGAAGCTCTTGAGCGTCCAGAAAGCTTCTTTCTCAGGAGTGTAACCAGTCTTTTTAAAGTCATTAATGATCTGAAGGAGGGTGTTCCTTGATATAATACCCTTAGCAACTATCTCCTTGCATTTCAGGCTACTTTGGTGCATAGCAACAATGGTTGGACGCTTTGGAAAGAACCATTTCAAGAATTGAAAAAGATTCAAACATTAATTTTATAAAAAAAAAATAATACAAGAATAGATTAGAATTACACAACATCATTAATTTAAGCCATATTTGTCATCATTTTACACTTTTGATCGAATAGCAAAGCTCCAGAGACTGAAATTCACCTCCAGGAACTGGATCAGAGCGGGATTTGGGATTCAGCGGAGGAATATATTTTTTAGTCGCGTGCAAGTCTAGTCGTGGGTGACTCTACATTTCATTATATGGTTTGGCATTCTCTTTCGAATGATATAATTGCCAAAGTCCTCCCAAGGTTACTCAGGAAATTATTTTGTTTTGGCAATAACATCATAACTATCCAGCCGATTCTAACAAAATTTGAAACCCTTATGTTGTTTGACATTCTCTTCCAAATGATATAATTTCCAAAGTCCTCCCAAGGTTAGTCAGGAAATTATTTTGTTTACGAAATAACATTATAACTATTCGGTCCATTCTAACGAAATTTGAAACCCTTATGTTGTTTGACATTCTCTTTCAAATGATATAATTGCCAAAGTCCTCCCAAGGTTATCCGGGGAATTATTTTGTTTTGACAATAACATCATAACTATCCAGCCGATTCTACAAAATTGGAAACCCTTATGTTGTTTTACATTCTCTTTCGAATGACATAACTGACAAGGTCCTCCCAAGGTTGGCCCGGGAATTATTTTGTTTTGGCAATAATACCATAATTATTCGGCCGATTCTTAGGAAATTTGAAACTCTTATATTGTTTTGCATTCTCTTTCGAATGATATAATTGCCAAGGACCTCCCAAGGTTAGTCCGGGAATTGTTGAAAGTTTTGAAGGTCGTAAGGTCATAAATCAGAACAAGGGAGAGCACTCGACTTTTTGGTCAGCAGACCTTGTTATTATTATTTTTGAAATGCTGACTTTTTAATAAACCTGAAATAATTTAAATATTAGTATAATTGATCCTATAATGTAAATTTTAAAAACGAATGAAAATAAATTAAAATATATATTAGTCTCAAAACTTTTGGCCATGACTCTACATTCTTATTATGGGAGAAAGGAGATGTGCCTCGCTGCTCAAGCAGATTCTTTGATTTTTTTTTAGTATTTCTTTTTTATCTTCACTGCAAGAAAAACAAATTCATAGCATTACTATACAAGAGAGTTGGGTCTCAGCCCAATCTCCATAGTCATAAACTACAAAAGGAGCGAGAAAATAATTAAATTGATAATTTGATCAAGTATATATTATTGTCTTTCTAAATCAATAATATTCTGCTAATGGTCTAAACAGTTTCATGGTGCTTGCTTTATAAAAATCAAAGGTTTGGAAGCAAAAAAAGTGGTTAATGCTCAAATTTAGTGCATCTAATGATTCATACTGTCCATTACTAATGAAATATTCCATTTTTTCGGAATAAGTGATAAGCTGAAAGTGTATGAGTGGAAAAATACGGTGGATGTGCAAGCTTTTTCCAACCAAGGTTTTCAATTTTGAAACAGGTCATTCTTGCAGTAGAGGGACCAATTTATCATAGGAGAAAACAACATCCTTTCGGGTGAGTTGTGAACAGTACACTTGATTTCCGATTGTTCGATTCGGTGGCGGAATTTTGATGTGAATAACACCCCATCCCCCATATCCTGCCGACAATCAACAAAGTCTTATTAACGTGAAGACCTTGCTTTGGTTGAGAGGTCTTGCTGTTGCCCTAGTGAAATCCACTGGCTTGGATGCCTACCATTCTTGTACCACACACTTTTCATCACCGATAACACAACAATTCCAAAACGGGGATTTTTCGGGCAGAAAATGACAAACAATGCAAGTGTTGACGCGTTCTTTTCGTTTGCGGTCTGTCAAGTCGTGGAGAATCCATCTGTCAAGCTTAGGCACCGTGCCAATTTCTCGCAAATGCCGAGGTAGTAGTTGGCCAACCTGCCCTTTATCCAGTTAGATCCAAACCGGATAATGAAAAAGACATAAAGATCTGTAAGATCTGTATGGTGAGACCGAGGGCACTAGGGGCCGGTCCTTTTAGGGGAGAGGTCGCCAGGTGGAACCTTCGTCGCCCCGGGGCAGAGGAACCTGTTCCGCTTCAGAGGTAAGTAGATATTGTGTGCGTGTGTGTTGTGCTGCGAAAATGAGAGATGAAAGAAAGCAGTGTTGTAGTTGGCTATGTGTGTAATGAGAAGTACAAGATCTACCCACCCGAATACGGGGCTGAGCACAGCGCGCCCCAATTAGTAGCCAGATCTCTACGTGCGCTGACGTTTGTGTCCGCTCGTTCCTGGTTCGAACCCGATACCCTGACGTTAGTAGACTAACGCCGTATCCACTCTGCTAGCAATAGCTCTGCGATGTTCTGTAGATGATGATGATTTAAATTCTTTTGCCACGTCGTCATCAGTTGCATTACCATTTTTCTCAAGAGCAGTTGTCATTTGTTCATCACCAAGAGAAACAGGATGTCCATAAAGAGGTGAATCTATAAAGCTGAGGTCTCCTCAAAACTTTTGCAACCATCGTTGCCACTTTCGTTCGTTCTAAATATCATCGCCATACATTTCATGCACATCTTTCTACATCAACAGTAGCACGGTTTCATTTTTCGAACTTGAAAGCATGTGTAGTATTGTGCAATTCCATAACTTCCACTCCTTTTCTCAAAAGTGCTGCAGACATGTTCACATTTCGCGTTCAGACAAAGTGACACAAATCTAAAAATTATGAATAAAACGCCTATATTTTTTTAACTAACCTGATAGTTGATACATCGCTAATATCTCGGGGAGTATTAGTAGTAGTATCCTTACTCCCCAGCACTGAGAGAGTTTTTGAATAATAATATCATATAACGCACCTAAAACATGGGCAGAAAGCTGGAGCAATTAGCACATGATACTAATTTATTGAGATAATACCTGTCTGAAAGAAGAAAACGCAAGAATAAAAGATAAGAAAGAGGATAACTTGAAAGGTTTGTTATGAAGACTCGAGAAGAGTGGAATGAATGAGAAAGAAATTGTGGAGTAAAAAATAATATTAATGTTACGAATAGACGGAGAAAGATTAGATATAGGATATAACACGATCTGATAGACGATGATAAGATTTGATAGGATATGAAAGGATCTGATAGCATATGATAGGGTGTTATAGGAAAAATAGGATCTGCTAGGATATAATATTATATGATAGGCTATGATAAGATCTAATAGTATATGATAGATATATATAATAATATATATGATAGGTATATATATGATAGTTTATGAGAGGATCCAATAGGATAGGATAGGATATGAGAGAATCTGATAGGATAGGATAGGATCTTCTAGAATCATAGGATATAACATGATCTGATAGGATAGGCTATGATAGTATATGAGAGGCTCTGATAGGATAGGATCTGATATGATCATAGAATATAATAGGATCTGATAGGATATGATAGGCTATGATCAAATATGATAGGATATGAGATAATCTGATAGTATATGATAGGATTTGATAGAATATGAGTAGATATGATAGGATATGAAAGGATGTAATTAGATATGATAGAATATGTATAAATATTATAGGATATGGTAGGACGTGATAAGATATGAGAGGATCTGATAGGATATTCATAGGATCTGATAAGATATGATAGGTTATCATAGGATCAGATATATTATGATGAGATCCGATAGGATCTGATGTAATATCCTAAGATATAATAATATATGATATTATATTGGAAAATATAACATATGGTGCAATTAGTGGAAACCAATAAGTGACACCGCCCTCTTCTTATGGTACCCTAGTTGGACGCCCTGGTCACCACCAGAGAAGATAAAGTTTCAGTCACCTGTTTCTACTGCTAAAAACGGGTGACTGAAACTTGATCTTGCCTGGTGATGACTAAGGCGTCCAACCAGGGTACTATAAGAAGCGGGCGGTGTGACTTATTGCTTTCCATTAACCGCACCAGGATCTGACTATTTGGTTGCTGATGACGTATGGATCAACTACTTACCCACTTCCCTCAGGGCTATGTTCAGCGCTTCCGCTCAAACGGCTACCAGTCCCTTACATACGCTGAAGTTTTATGTCCGTGCTCACTGGAATTGAACCCGAGAACTCAAAGTGAAATGTTATGTCTACTTTTCAAAAGCTCTAAGCTTGATATATTTTTGTATTTTTTAAACGGCTTAAATTATTCCCAAACCTGTCTCCTAAATATATAATTATATATTGATATAAAAAAAATTGCCATAAAACTGCATCTTTCTTCCAAATTTCTCAAATCTGCCTTTCTAGTCCTCGAGTGTGAACCAGTGAGATATACGTAGCGCAAAGTGCTTGGCCAATATACCCTTTTTTGTGTATGTACAGCCATATAATAGAACTATAATTGGCATGTATAACATATAATAAGGTATATTGCTCAGAGACTTTGTGACCCCCCTGCATTCTCGCTCCTGACATGCTAAGAAGCAACTACTTTTCTATTTTTTTTATGTATAAGCAAATACATATGTTTTTTCCATTCTTTGTGTAAGCTATGATTTATCGAACTCTAAATATCATTTTTTTTTTAGGAACTTTTAATTTTTAACGACGACACATACTCATGTAGCATGAGGCTTTAGATTAAGGAAAAGAAGCTACTGCGGTGGCTTCATGCAGGCAATAAATTGAATCACTAACTTACCTTTTAAAAAAATTGAAATTATTTAAGAAACACCATACGCGTCTGCATAATAACAATGGGAGCTCATAAATTACCTGGAGGACCCAAATTTCCCTCATGTGTGTATATTTTATTTTTATTTTTAATTTTAAGTTTAAATTAGTCGATTAAAAATATACAATAAATAGACACTAAATCATTTTTATATTTTTTTAGTAAGTTCATACTGCAATTCGTATTCAAGCTTGTTTCTGGAAAGAATAGGCGCTGGTTCTTTTGCTTGTTGTAAATAATTCTAGAAGACCACGTTACCTAAATTTCGCAAATACAGGTCCGATAGGGTATTTTACTAAATGGATAGCTTACGATCGGTCATTTTTATAACATTGAGGTGCTAAAGTGTGTGATTTACAGTTTGATTTATCTACATTGATTTTTTCGAGTAAAATATATTTATATACGGAATTAGGTTAGGTTAAGGTTGATTGCTTGAAATGAAGAGCGAGATTATTATTAATTAATTAATTTTGGGTTCGTGAAACCGTCACTGATTATTTACACCTGCAGCTAATTTATCTCTTGCATTATATCAGTACTTATTCTCTTTTAAACGACTTGGGATCGCTTGTCTACCAAATCCAACGGAAATCTTCTATCAATGCGTTAAACAATTTTTAATCCGAGAGGATTAATAAAATAAAATGATTGTAATTTATTTGAAATACAAATAAATAAAGTAGCTCCTCCATGGAGAAGAGGAAGTGCAACCACTTTAGTATGATCGCGCATCTAGATCGCACAGTCAAGAAAAGTCATGGTTGTATACCATACACTCAAAAAAGAGTCATGGTTGTATATCACACACTAAAAATGAGTCATATTTGTAGTTCACACACTTAACTAGAATCATGTTTGTAGATCACCTACTTAAGAAGAGTCATATTTGCATATCCTATACTCAAGAAGATTATTTTTTTGTAGATCAACACACAATAAGTCTTGTTTGTGGATTACACTCACCAGGGAGTCATGTTTGTTAATCACACACTTAAGTATTATTATTATTATTAATTGTGGATGCGTGCAACCATTAATAATGATTACACCTCCAAATGGTTATATAGTTATTAGGAGGACTGTCTAATCTCTTGCTTTATGTGATTAGTTATTTGTCTTCTGATCGTGTTTGGTTTTATGGCTGAGGTATCTGCACCTCTAATCCACCCTCCTCTCTGGGCCGGGTTTGAGACCAGCCATGGCAGAATTAAATAGCTTTAAATTTGAATTACTACAGTATGATTCTCCCTTGAAATAACTTTCGTCTTTAAGATGTGGACGAACTCAAAGAAATCGTAACCACAGTTGAGCCTCGCCTACAGCCTATACCACAAATACGACGCCACGTTTCCCGTTTCGTCGATGGAGCTGATATGGATGAAGTGTATCCACACATCTGGCTCGGCGATTGGTCAGTAAATCAATTAATTTGGCTTTCCATGACTTAAACTCTATTTAACCTTCATCGCCCCTACAGTAATGGGTAAATTTTAACATTAGCGACTCAGGCGTTGTTGTTGTTGTTGTTTACGTTGTTGTGTTTCGTTCCAAATTAAACGATATCGTGTTTCATCTTTCGTTCATCCGCACATGAAGGCGCCATTTTTGTTAGAGTTAACATCGGGACAAATAAGAATAACTAAAAATTGTGTGGTTACTGGAAGCCAATTTCGAGCCGACTGTGGGTTGCTACACCTACCCCCCACCCCTTCCCGCTCGCTTTGCTCGCCTTCAGGAACAAGTAGTTAAACGAAAGATTTGGGAAGAAAAGACGAATTATTATGGGATAACAGGAAAAATATCCCGAGTCGCTAATGTAAAAAAATACCCAGTAATGGATGTGGAGGAGGTCATTGTCTCAGCACTGTATTTATACCGACACCTACCTATTAAATTAATCACTTTTCTATAGGAAAATAAGGTAAATAATTTGTTTAAAAAGCATTTTCAATGTGTCATTTTGCTGAGACCGAGAAATTAATGATTCGATCTAAGCCTTCCATGCATATTTGGTGTATACATTCCGTATGGGGTAGCTTCCAAAATAAGACCATGTTATTATTCTCCAAATTAATTTAATTAACTTGGAGTTCATTGTTTTTATTATTATTTTGAATAATTTAGTGAAAGTTAATCATGTATTTGCTGGTTTAATCCTGTAACATGATCTGCCCCTAAAAATTATCGTTTTGAAAGAATTACACCCAGAAAACCTTAGAAGGCTATAAATTAAAAATACCATCTACTATATAATATATATCAATTTAAATTTATAATGAATTAATCGTCTTTTATTTGAACTTTTATTATTAATTGGCAGTAAACGTATTGAAAAATGGCAAAATTCATTTTTAGACCTCTATAACCAGAATTAATGGAAAAAAAAAGCGATCGTACTTATAGACTAGGGGCTAGCACTGATTTTAAGCAGTAGGCCACATCGAAGCTAATGTAAAGCTTTTCTGTTCGCACTTAAACAATCAGATGCAAATTTCGAATACATACAAGTATAAGTTAATTGCAATTACCTTTGTATAGTTGTTTGCATATACTACATAGCCATATATATATATATATATATATATATATATATATATATATATATATATATATATATATATATATATATATATATATATATGTATAAATATATATTAATAACTAAGGGTAATTTATGGGGGGCCTAGTTTTGCCTCCTCTTTTAAAAACTGTTTCCAGACTTATATCAAAGCGGGAACTTACAGCTTTACGTTAGGTCCGAACCGCAATTTACACTTAATTATTGACCTAATATGCAATATTGAAAAACTTAAATAATGACATAAAATATATAACTAGGCCTATATGAAGTGAGTTTGTTGGAGAATCATTAAAATTTCAAAGGTGTTCAAAAATTTGACAGATTTAGCGTATAAGGTGAGATTTTGGAAAAATTTTCAGTAATTAATTTTCAATATTTTGTCGAATTCTGAAGTAAAACACGGGCCACAGTTTGCCTACCTCTGTTATAGATAAAGTTATATAGTTTAGAGTCATTCACAACTTATCCTTCCATTATAGCATAAGCACTTCTAAATCAAGAAATCTAAAATGTAATTATATTTTAATTTGCCTGGTAATGATATTTTTATCAGTTTTTTGCATCTATTAACGAATGAATTTATTGATTAATTTTGGACTGGCTTGATTAGAAATTTTGCTACCACATTCCATCAATTGATAATGTATGTATAAGTTGCTATAGCTCTACCTTTTGCCCAAATAACTAAATTTGGGAAAAATTATATATTCGAACAAATTTATATATTGATTATTTAAAAATCAAGCATGCCACAATGCCTAATTTAGTTTAAATAAGTAAATTTTGAAAATGAGTCAAATTTAATCTTTCGAGTAAATGGGCTCAGTTTACAAATTGGTTTCTATAGGCTTCCAATGCACTCTCACAGATCCCCCTTTTAAGTGCTAGAATTTTCTAGAGAAGTCTTTAACGTAACGGATGGTGAAGTGGTCTGGGCACCAGTATTCATTTGTACACATCTTGCCACACGCTACTTTTTTCCCGATCGATCCTTCCTCCTTTAGGTCATTTTTATCTCTCCTAAGTCCTATTACTACTAGTTTTAACGTTTTAATACCTAGATAGACCAGAACATAAATTAAAAGGGAGGTTAGAGAGACCTCTAGAAGTAAGCTAAACTGAACTTGTTCTGGAGGATATGAGATGGGTCAGATGAGTTCGAATCCGAACGAGACCAGTCCATACTCAGGCGATGCATCGAGTCTAAGGCATATGCCTAGACATCTCCAGTCACGTATGTCATCACACACATAGCCAATCACAACAATGCTGTCTCTTCCTCTCTCCCTTCTATACACACATACAACACAGTACTCTTCCGTCTCGGAATCTAGTGAAAGGGTTTCGTTAGCCACGCTCCTCAGATGCGGAATGGGTATACCTCTCTTAGGCCATGAATGGTTGGCTATTTGTTTGGTGGCAAAACACTGTGCTGCCGCTCTTTGGACACCTTCTTGAACGAGGAGCTGCAATTATTTCCACTGGGCTTACAAGTGATGTTCGCTCTGATCGTTATGTGAATTTCATTATATGGTCAGTTGACCTCCTCCACGATTAAAAAGTAACGGTTGGCGCAATTAGATAACTAACCACGCCAATGTGTGTCTCTTTTTGTTCTTCTTTTTAGCATTCCTTTAATTAGTAATCTTTCCCTTCAATGATTCAATATTCCGTTCATTTTGAGTAACAAGCATGTGACTCTATAAGTTACTATGACGGTCCGTAGGCTGGTCGGTCTTATGGTAACCGTTTTACTTTCCAATTATTTTTTTGTCAATAACATCGTAACTACTCGGCCGACTCTAACGAAATTTGAAACCGAGATTTTAATATTTCCAACTCGCTAAATTAACAAAAATAAATACAATCGTACGAAAACGTGTAATTTCGGAACTCACACTGCCATTCACGAAGCACTCGCGCTATTTTTCAATCTCGTGTTCGTTACACATCCTAGCTTCTAGCTAGCGTACAAAAAAACTGATTCAAGCGAAGCTTTTGAGCCGCTCGCCTGTACTTCTCGTACGCTATACTGCCATACATACACCCTATAAAATAAAAACACAAAGCTTTCTTTAACTTTGACTTTGTTTAAGTGGGGGTGCATGTGAGGGGAGACGATAGGGTGTGTGGAGGGATAGAGAAAATAGACAAGTGGATAAGAGAGAAAGAAGTGTGGTAGAGGTGCAAAGAGATGCCTAGGGTCTGGTGATCAGACTTATCACTTTAATTTATTTTCTTGGATGCGTGAATTCATTGTTGTTGTATTTGGTTTTGGTAATAATTATAAAGTTATAATTATTATGGCGTTCAAGCCCTTTGTCTTAGCAACTTTAGTTTTTCATGGTTTATGTTGTGCAATGCTTACTTTGTATATGTTTTAAATATATTTAAGTGCGTGCTTATTGTTTTGTTTTATTGTGTGTGTGTTTTAATAGTGTTATTGTTTCTTCTTTCTTCTTTCTTTGGGTGTTTTCTTCTATTGAAGTTCTTGTCGTAATCGGGGGGTTTTTTAATGGCCTTGGTAGGGTAGTCTTTTTCGGTAAGGTTTCATAGTAATTATTCGAGTTTATTCATTTTTCTTAATTTTGATCTTATATTCACAGGGGGTTTTTTTCTCATTTTACGCATAGAACGGCACCTCGTCTCCGCCAGCCACTCGGTTGGCGGAGCTGGGGAATCTGGGGCGACAATCAGCTCTTCTGTTCTGGTTAATCATCTGGGTGATTTCATCACTCAGTTCCCGATTAACCAGATCCTGCATTTTCCGGGTCCGTTCTTCAATGACTTTGTTAATGGGAATAATCCCCGCCTCTCTGTGCAGGTCTTCTTGCCGTCTTCTTTCATGCCTGCGTGTACCCGTTATTAGGTACATGCATTTATTTTGCACTACTTGAAGACGCCTCTTTTGTGTTTTTGAGACACATGAGAGGGTGGAGGCGGGGTAAAGCAACGTAGATCTTACAAGGGCATTGTAGATCTTCTTCTTGTTGCTTTCACGTCGATTTCTGAAGCTATATAGAGTTCTGACAGCGGCCGAGGCTCGAGAAATTCTTTCTTCGACGTGCTTTTTGTACCCGGTAGAGGTGATTTTCATACCGAGTACATTGCATTCGTTGGTGTAGGGGTATCGCGTATCCCCCACACGCACGTCTGCCCTTAAGGTGCGTCCGATGGGGACCACCTTGAATTTCTCTTGGTTTGTTCTTATCTTCCACTGAGCCTCGTAGTTGTTAAGGTTCGCGATTTCCATCGCTGTCATGCGAGCTTGCCACGGCGCATTCCTCCATGGGGATACGATTATCTGGCTGAAATCATCGGCGTATTGAATATTGAGGGAATTGGGGTACACAGGGGCTGGGACGTCCGCGGTGTATATCGAGTAAAGGGTGGGGGACAGACACCCCCCCTGCGGGAGGCCCGCAGTGAGCGGAAACTTCGGTCCGTCCGTGCATCCTAAACTAACATACGCCGCTCTCTCCATGACGTAGTCACAGAGAGTTCTTTCTAAGTTTTCACTTAGACCCAGCCGTAAGATCTTATATTGCATGCCCCGCTGCCACACCTTATCAAACGCCTTTGACACATCCCGACAAACGATATCCACATAACTCCTGTCCCGTTTGGCTTGGGAAAGCTTTTCCGTTATGACATTAATTGCCATTTCCGTACTTCGCTTCTTTCTAAACCCGAATTGGCAAGGGTTGTAGAGGGAGTTTTCTTCCAGGTGAGACACCAGTCTTCCGTTGAGGATCTTCTCAAAGAGCTTCCCGCCAAATTCCAGGAGTGAAATTGGGCGGTAGCTCTCTCTCAACGTGGGGTCCTTTCCGTGCTTGGGCAAAAAGATCATTTTTCCCGTTTTGTAAGCATCTGGAAAGTACCCTGTATTCAGACATGCGTTAAAAATTCGTCTCATTCCTTCGATGATGTTGGCTGGTGCCTTTTCGAAGTTAAGCTTCGTAAGCCCCGATTGGCCTGGGGCTTTCTGTCGGAATGAGCGGAGTGCGCCAAGGATCTCTTCTTCGGTGATCTCGGCGTCTCCGTCACGCAGTCTATCCACCTGGTGATGAGGATGCGTTCGATGTATTTCCGTGTTAAGCTCGTCTACGATGTTGTTTTCGAACTCTATATCAAAATCTTCGTTTTCATCTTCCGATATGCTGAAGATTTTTTCCCAATAACGCCGGAATATCACTTCGATGATATTTTCTGCAGTTTCAATGGATCCATCTTCTTTTTGGATTTCCATTTTCTTCTTTTTTCCAGATGATCCTCTGAGACTTTTGACTTTTTTCCAAAAGTCCTTGGGAGATGCATCTTGATCGAGGCTCTCGATCGCATCGTCCCATTGTCTCTGTTGTTGTTCGAGGATCAACTGGTTGAGCTCTTCCTTGATCTCTCTACTTCGTTGTAGCGAGTCAAACGTTGCATTTGTTATGTTTAACTCGTACATAACTCTCAATTCTCTATAGAGTTCTTTCATATACCCAGTCCACCTGTATGAGGAGATGGTTTTATACTGGGTTTTGGGGATGCAAGCCCTATCTGCAATAATTAGATGTTCGTTGAGGTCGTCGAGTGCCTCGTCTATCTCCTCGAGAATTGCCTCGCCCAGATCTGGTGGGCGATAGGTCTCGAGGAGATCAGCGTACCGTGCCCAGTCTGCTCTCCTGTAGTCTTTTCTGACTGGAGCTGGGACTTGTATAGGGTTCCTATTGATGGTAAGCAGGATCCCTATATGATCACTACATGGTACCTGGACTGGTTCCATGTAGTAATTGAACGGCAGCTGACGATTAGCCAGACAAATGTCTGGTTTTGTGGCACTTCTTCCTCGAGTATAGGTTGGGAAGTCCGGGCCTATTCTATGGACCATGTTTCGGTCCATCATAGTCTCCAGGCACCTTCCGATTCCATTGAAGGTCCTGTACCCAGACTCCCGACATCTGGCATTAAGGTCCCCCATTAATATGGTGAGGGTCCTTCTGCCAAATAGGCCAGAGAGAGAATGAATAGGTAAATATTCTCGTCTCGGCGGCTGGTACCCGGTGGCGATGACCAGCTTTCCTATATCGAGTTCGACCTCTATTGCAAGATAGGATTCTTCCAAGTTTCTTATGGGTTTATACTTGATCCCTCTTTTGATGGCGATGGCAGCACCGTCGTACCGCTCTTGAGAGTAATTCGAGACTAACACGTCGTAGTTCCAGATCTTCATTTCAGAACTACGAGTGTCAATCCCATGTTCAGAAATCAAGATGACATCTGCATCTATTTCCCTGAACACGTTTCCGTAGAGAGTTCTTTTGGTTGTCCAGCCATTGGTGTTTATTTCCATGATTCTTAGTGAGTTCCGCTCCATGGTAAGATGAGTTACCTGTGTTTTTTCTTTATTTTCTTACTCTTGGGGGCCTGTGGGGCGGTTCTGGGGTGCCCAGGCTTTTCCTTCTTCGGGGGAGGACTGGGAGTTTTTGATCGACTCTTCGTCGCTCTAGTGCGAGTGCATGGGCCCTCGTCACTATCCGAAGATGTGGTTTCTTCATCGTCGTTTACTTCGTCTTCTTCTTCTGAATCTTCCGATGGGGGAGATTCTATGACTTGTTTTAGTCCTGTGGCTTTTGCTTCGGCGCTAGTGTTTTTGATGACACTATCTTTGAATGCCTTAGAGCATTCTGGATCATCAGGAACGATGATGGAAGGAAGGTTGTTGGCCTTTAGCAGCGCGTTCAATACCCGGTTGTAGCATCCGGGTTTGACCGCGTTTGCCACGTTTGCATGAGTAATGCAAATTAGGATTTTCGCACTGAGGTCGTTTGTAAAGACCATCTGTGAGGGAGTTGCCATTGTTGAGGCCATCCCTTCACTTTTCTTTAAAGTGCTCGCGTAGGTGTTGTTTTTCTTCTTCTTTTCTTCTTCTTCCTTTTTTCTAATTATGTCTTTCCTTCTTGGGCAGTTCAGGGCCATCGATCGATGGGGCCCCTTGCAGTTCATGCATTTTTTTCCAAGCTCTTACAGGCGTCATAGCGATGACCCTGCGTGGCACATTCACTGCACCAAGTGGTGCCTTTTGGGGGACAATTAGCGGTTGTATGATCTTCGAGGGCATAGCATACGAAGCACATTTGAATATTATGATATTTCTCGTGCTCGATGTTTGCCCCTGGGATCCTCATATTGAAAATGAGGAGTCCTTCGGTTGCCGCCTTGTGGGCCATTTCAGTTGTATTAAACGTCACCTTGAAGACGTGGGTGTGATCTCTGAATTTGATCACCTCCCTTATCTTCGCCCAATTGTGGTTCTTCTCGATTTCTGTTTTTATTTCTGCGGGGGAGTTTTCGCCAACCCAGCTCTCCATTTTACGGCAAATAATGCTTCTGTTCGCGGAGATTGCTGGTGGGGTTTTGGCTTCTAGGTCCATTTGTTTGAGTACTTCGGCCCCTTCGTCAGAAAGGAGCCGGTCGATGTCCTTGGTTTCACCGCACATGGCGATGAAACCATTTGGTATGTCAATCAATTTGATGAGGGCGATCCTTAAATTTGCGAATAAGGATTCGCACACGGTCTTTTTCTCTGGGGTCTTTTTACCGGGTAAGGTCCGTAGGGGGACCCTCTTAGGGAGGGCCTCCATCGTCGCCGACGTCTTCTCTCTTGAATTTTTTTATGTGTGAAAATATATGTTAAATTTTGTATGTGAAAAAAAAGTGATAAGTGGTAAAGGAGGTACAGTCAAGGGTTGGTTTTGACTCTGACGTGAGAAGAGTGCTCTCGTCCAGTTTCCTGTTGTTTCCCCGCTCGGATGGTGCCGGAATGAAGGGGGATGATGGATGGGGGATGGTTCTCGAGTGGGGACATCAGAGGGTTGAGCTTGGTGGACTTAATGCATAGCGGCCGAATCAACGACCGCTAAGTTTGTGCCACCCCCTCACGGGTACGTACGCCAAAACTGCATCCAACTACATAGAGACGGGTGTAACTCCCTCTATGATTCTGGCCGGGTCCCCCGGGCGATGAGGATTTCTCCTCCGTCCGGGACTCGCAGTTTTGCCCCAAATTCGAGAAAATTTCTGACTTGTGCTTCTGCTGTGGGATAGGCCTCAAACCAGTTTCCACGCAAGCCCTTAATTATGCCAGTCCAAGTGGCCGACATAGTTAAGACGAAATTAATGAAGGGCAGTCATCCGAGCAGGTTCCCACGCAGGTCGATGGACGGGAGCAATGAGGGTTTTTAGCCCATCATTTTTCTTCTACTTCGCAGCGAAAAGATATATTAAATCTTTGCAGATCGACTGGGCTCCTAAAGACACCCAGGACAGTCGCGTTCTTAGTTGGCGAAGGCTCAAAAATCTCTCTTTCTTTAAGCACGCGTAAGTTAAAACGCTCTTCGGAAGGTAGTAAGGCAGTGCTACAGCGTACGAAAAATTCGCCCAGCACAAAGCTTTCAAAAGTGCGCAAACTTTTTTATCTCCCAAGGCCAGATTAAGATATGGCATTTAGGGTGTGCAGCCCGGGTTCTCCCCCAGCTCGAGGGGCCCAATAGATTAGTTGACAAAATATTTCATTTGTAAAAGCAGAATAAAATTATATAAAGAGGAGACACACAAAGTGTAGTGATATTTATTTAATTATTCTCCTAACACAATCCAATATTATATAATGCTTAAACTAAAAGGAAATAAAAAAAATGATGTACCTAATATTCAACGTGACCCTCCCCCCTTTTGCGTTGGTGACACGACGAATCCTTGGTCTGACCTGAGCGCAAGTGACGCGCATGCTCTCAGCTGACCTTCTTTCCTGCATTTTTCCAGTTTGCACTTCAGAATTTCAACATTGTTAGAGGCCTCAGGCATCGACCACATTTCAAAGTCCATGAGGTTCGCGAACTGGGAGGCTAAAGTTCTTTGACCAAAACACTTTAAAATTTGACTGGCACCAGTCCTGGCATTTCTGTGTAAAGTTGCTCCCTCATGTCGAAGAGTTACTCCGGCATTTCATATGGTGGCATTAGGGAACGACATTCTCATCTAACATGTCCAAATAAACATGATTGATCTTTACCTCCCTTTAATGAAGATGGTGTTTTTTAGCCCGTTAATGTTACGCCCGCCCACACCATTACTGAAGCCGCTTTCTGTTTCTTGAAAGATGTTCGCTGTTTAATCGAAATATCATTTTTATTTTGTGCCAAACACGATTATTCTGTGTTGTGGGTGGCTTGGGCAGTAAACAACTTCCCATCCGCCCACAGAGCTAGAGGGTGTGAGTCATCAAGGAGCCGCTTAGGGATCACCTTGCTCTTTCGTATACCTTTCTTTTAAGTGGGGCTGGAAAGGAGATGACCAATAACTATCTTGAATGGACATTGTTTCAGATCATCTTTCAGCAATTTTTGCATGTCTGAATGGCTACATTTGGCCTCCAAAGCAAGTTCTCTGGCACTCCTCCCTGGAATTCGCCTCATTTTGTTCATCGTGTTCTTAATGAGGGTTTGGTATCCTCACTGATTGGGGCAGGGTGGTCTTCACTCTTGCAATGACACTGCCGGTTAATTCAAGCCGTTAGATTGTTTTAAAGCGTCCAGAACTATTCACAATGGAGTTCAACATTTTGGAAATATTCCCTGCTGTCTTCTCGCTTCTATACAGATACACGAGTGTTTCACATTTTCCATTCATATTTGTAGACGAGTGTTTTTTTTATGAATTTACACGTTAATTCACAAAATTCAATAAATCCTGAAACAACTTGCAAGAAAACAATTAATTAATGGTATGTAAACTTATTAAAATGATTTATAAAAAGCAGTCTACACTTCGCGTTTGCACTCTCTAAATTATCAGGTGAAACTAACAATTAAAAGCGATGTTCAACAACTTACAATTCACTGATGTTTGGAAGAAATTAGTTTCCACGAAATTATGTAAAGGGAACGTTTACATTTTAATCACTGTTAGCCCTATAGAAATAAAATTATTATTTAACCTTTTTCCTTTGAAAAATATGACTGGGAGTATCAAAATATATGTAGTCCAGAGGCTCACAAAATCTTAATCCGGCTGTACCCAATCCTTATTAGTCCCGTGCACGCGACTATAAGTTACTATGTTGGTCCGTAGGTTGTCGGTCGGATGGTAACAATTTTACTTTTCAATGAGTTTTTTGTCAATAACATCGTAACTATTCGGCCGACTCTAGCGAAATTTGAAACCCTTATGTTGTTATACATTCCCTTTTGAATTATATAATTACCAAGGCTCTCTTAAGGTTAGTCCGGGAATTATTAAAAGAAAACTAACTATGGGTCGGATTGTCTCACTTGTTGAAAGTTTTAAAGGTCGTAAGGTCATATGGTCATAAGGTCAGAAATCAAAATAATTGAGAGCACACGACTTAGGTCTGTTGACCTTGTATGAATAACAAGGCCAATTAATAAGTGGTATTCAGGAATTTCCTAATGAGGAAATGCCTACTTCTTGACCGACCCAAACATGGGTTTCAGTGCACAGGTGATGATCAGTATCCATCATTTTCGATCTTTTCTTTAAAATTCCCCTAAATATAAACTAATCCTGGTATTTATTTTAAATTAAAACAAACTTCGTAAACGACATTGATTTTATTGATATTAGAGAGAGTTCAGAGAGGCCATTAATGAAATCCTCATATAATCACTGGACTCGTACTTATAAAAATTTCGGTCTTGGCCTGGGGAGAGATCCTTTGGTCTCGACATGGAGACCTTTTAGTATTGACCTGGAGAGAGACCCTTTGGTCTCGACATAGGTATAAATCCTTTGGTCTCACCCTGGGAAGAGATCTTTTGGTCTTAACGTAGGTCGAGACCATTTGGTCTCGACATGGGGAAAGTTCTTTTGGTCTCGACCTGGGAAGAGATCTTTTGGTATCGATCTGGGGAGAGATCCGTTGGTCTCGAATTTGGGCGAGATCCTTCGGTCTCGACATGAGAGAGATCCTATGATTTTGGCCAGGGATCGATCCTTTGATCTCGCCCTGGGGAAAACCCCTTTGGTCTCGACATGGGGAGAGATCCTTTAGTTTCGACATGGGGAGAGATCCTTCGGTCTCGACATGGTGATAGATCCCTTTTCATTTCCTAATGTCTATCATCAACAGTGATGCGGCAACAAATATCTCCTATCTCCAACGCCATCAAATCACTCATATTTTAAATGCAGCTGATAACAAGACAGGACCCGCGAGAGTTAATACAGGCCCTGAATTTTACAAGGTAGGTCATATAGAGGATGTTGCCATAAAGTAGTCTATTTTTTTTTTTCAAAATCGGATTTGAAGAGCAATAGCAAAGAGGAATCCTGCCGGGAAAAAAATGTAAGGAGAAATCAATAAAGGGGTGGAAGATGAAGGAAGTAAAATTGCATGTGAGATATACAGATCCTACATACATCGGGGACAGGAGGGTCAACTGCGGGTGTTGAGGCCCGGAAGGCACGTAATCCTCCAAATGTCATCGGCAGTAAAGTTTCCCATGTTATACGAGGTACCCCTTTGTGTGGAAACTCATTCGAAATTCTTTCCTTTTTATGTTCATGCCTATAATCTTAAATATGGGCGCCTCCCGATTCCTGGAGGTCATGAATTAGATTTTGTGGAAATAGTTTATGTTTAAACTATTGTTTATTGCCCCTTTTAGACTAAGACAAAAGGATGGGGTTCAGTGCAGGAGCTAATGATCATTATCCATGATTTTCCTTTTATCCTTGCTTATCTTGCATGAGATGGCGCAGGGGAAGGCAAGCATGACTCCGACGCTGAATCATGCCTTATTTTGCTCCCTGATATTGGCTTATTTTGTTTTTGTTTACTATTTGTTTGTTTTCTTGTTTTAATGTAGTCTAGTAATTGGATGTTCTGATTGTCGCCGCCTTTAACCACTACCTTGTAGGAAGTGGCCAGGAGAGACCCTCTTTAAAAAATCCTTGCTTATCATATCCATGCAGTGGCCAGGAGATGCCCTCTTTGAAAAAAAAAATCCACGCTTATCCTATACATGCAGTCGCCAAGAGAGACCCACTCTAAAAAAAATCCTTGCTTATCCTATCCATGCAGTGGCCAGGAGAGAGCCTGATTATGGACCATTTTACAAGATGAAACGTAATAATCAATCAATTTTTATCATTGATTAGACCCTTTACATTTGACAGGATACAAACATTGAATATATGGGCCTTGATCTTATTGATCTACCGTTTGCAAATGTTGCACGTCATTTTAATACAGCGGTCGAATTTATCCACTCCGCACTCTCCCAGGGAGGTAAGTATAATTTCACATGTTTTGTTCACTTTTTCGATCTGCTGAACGAAGAAAGATATGGTTTTATATATCATAATTTCACGAATGACAAAAGCCACAAGGGCCTATCAAAGGTCACCCGCATCTGTCAAAACCCACCCACAAAATGCATCCATAGGACTGTCAGATCAGGCATCTACAATATACAATTTAAACAATCCATAGGATTGTTCTCTTGTACAGTTTAAAGTCTATTCTTATCCTTGCTGGCCTGGTTAACTCCAGTCGTCATAGGAACTTTATAAAGTATGATGGATTTCAGTGAGTATATATGAGCTGCCTCGTATTGGCTATTAATTCGCCTTTCGCATACTCCTTCTGTTTCTTATGCTTTTTATATAAGACAGAAATTCGATCTTTTACAGGAATTGTTTTAGTTCACTGCCGTCAAGGACGTTCAAGATCAGCTTCTATGGTCATTGCTTATCTTATGATCCATCATCAATATTCATCGGGAGAAGCCCTCGGAAGACTTCGAGAATGTAAGACTTCCTAAAGTTAGGTGGTATAATAAATTGCCTTGACAGAGTTGTAATATTTTACTAAATTGAGGAAGCATCTCACATTACTCCATGCTTTAGATTTACTTCGCAGTATTATTTGTATTAAATCTACCGTTGTTAGATAGGAAATTATGAAAGCCGGAAAGGAATCTCACGGTATTGATATTTTATCCCCAATCTTAATATTAAGCTTAACAAAAACTTTTATTATAGTAAAATAGATGTTTAATGGCGATTGTAAGACTAATATTTTAGTTGTAATTTTTAGTCACGTGTATATGCGACTCTATAAGTTACTATGTCGATCCGTTGGTCCATTTTACTTTTCAATGAGTTTTAGGGCAATAACATTGTAACTATTTGGCCGATTCTAACAAAATTTGAAACCCTTATGTTGTTTTACATTCTCTTTCGAATGATATAATTGCCAAGTTTCCCCCAAGGTTAGTCCTGGAATTATTGAAAGTTTTGAAGGTTGTAAGGTCATATGGTCATAAGGTCATAAGTCAGAATAGAGAGCACACAACTTAGGTTTGTTGACCTTGTTTTCTTTATATTTCAGATCGCGAGGTTCGCCCTAATAACAGTTTTTTGCAACAAATAGCAGATTTTGATCTTCAGTTGTTTCGTCAACGTTTGGAATTCTACAGGAGTCAGTTATCAAGTTCTGATCCTGACACGGAATCGGATACAGAAACCTCTTCACAGTCTGATTCCGCAGCAGGTAAAGAGTCAATCGACTCAGATAGTTTGAAAACCGCATCTTCCGAACCTGCATCTGATCCTTCAATCTCCAGACTGTCAAAACTTGTTATCTCAGAGACACTCAATTCTACGGAATATGAATATTGCTGTGAATTCACAATTGAAGCCTCAATTCAACTTACAATTGATTCTGAAGATTCCGATTATGATAGCGATGACGAAAGCTCAATAAGTGACGATATTTAAATTTATATACAGTCCTTAAGAGTGACATTTAATTGGCTTTGAACTTCGTTTATGATCAAATATACTGATTGACAGCATTTTATATAAAAGAGTGGTTTTAGCCAATTTCAGATGGTGTGAGAAAATGTATACACAAACTTTATATGATTTATTTTTAGCAGAAAAATAACAACCAATTGTTTCATTTGACCAGGAAATTAGAAAAAAAATGTTTAGGCAAGATCTAAGAAACCCCAACTATTATAACGTTGGCTACTGTCGAGTTTCAAGGTGGTTCTGTGCTATTAGTATAGTGGTTGCATCTGGGGCAGTTTATAGTGTTTGTTTTGTTAGGTGTTTGTGTTACTGCAGGGATGGGTGGATTTGGTGTGCCTGGATACATATATTTCGTTAGCAGTACCAGTAGTAATGAGTTCCTTGGGAGATTGTATTGTTGTCCGACAAGTTGAGTATGCAAGTTGTTTGTCTTTTGCGGTGGGTCAAGAGGGGGGGAGGGCAGGTATTGTTATAATGATTGTAACAATTTTATTATTTTAATAGTCAATTTAATCGCAGTGATGCCCATTTTTATTTGGCAGGCCATGGCATTCAAATTATAATTTTAAACTATTCTTATTTTCCTGAAGATAAGAAATTTTATTTTTTAAAGCAAATTTAAAAAAGGGAACAAAACTGATATTCATTACTTGTAATACTAAAAATTATGGATTAATGACTTACAAAACTACATTCATTAAAAAGAAATTCACTTTTACTTTGCAAGTTGATTTTGCAAAAGTTAATCGGAGTGTATTTTGTATTAGGTAAAAAAGAAAATAAAAAAAACGAAACCCCTTAATATTGTACAAATTCCATTTTTATGACAATAAGATATATATATTTTTTAAAGCAAATCAAAATGTTTGGAACAAAAATAAGAATTCACATGGCGATTAAGGTAAATGAAATAAACTTACAAAAGTTTAAAATTATATTTTGTTTGGAATTTCTTTTTCCTTTGTTTTGCCCATCTTTACATTTACATAAAATACGGAGTGATCCAGAAAAATGGGACCCCAAAGAAATCCCCGTAACTCTTAAAGAAAAAGTTCTTTTATAAAACCATATTCATCATTTGAAAGAGGATAATTACAAGTTTGTTATGAAATATTTATTTTTTCCTTAAAATGACACCTTTCAAATGTGCTCCATTAGTTGCCAAGCTTTCCAGTCTTCTCGTTTGTAAGTTCTGCCTCACCTTTGCAAAGGTGAGCGGTGGTATGGCCTGTGTCTTTTTGGTGATGGGGGTCCTCAATTCTTGCAAGGTTGTTGGGTTATTATAGTAGACTCTACTCTTTAAATATCTCCCTAGAGATAATAATCCAAGGGAGAAAGATCCTGAGACCTCGTGTGCCATTTGAAACATTTGACGTAAAACTGCCATGTGGTTCCTCGTGGTATGGCAGGTAGCTCCATCTTGTTGGAACCAGTGATTTATAGAATTAGTGATGATGATGATAATGATTATGTTTGAATGTACGGTTTATTTTTCCATATCCAATTCTTCACAGTTGAGAAGTACACCGGATGCTTATTCTGGGGTTATTCTCTACAAAGTGGGGGTGGTGGCGACCCCATCCCCGGCCTGACAGTGTGTCGGGGACCCTCACACCTATTCCAGGTCCCCGGAGTTCTGTTAATGAGCTTGCCTGTCCTCGCTGTGCGCACTCTTCGGGTTGGTTGTGTTTTTACCTAGCTACCAGTTAGGGAAGGTTTTCTGACACACCGACAGATGGCTTTCTTAGAAGGTGGTTCTGACCTTCGAAAATATGTCATGAAATATCTTTAAGCTGAAACTACACTTCTTCCATTCTTATAATATTTTTCAGTTATGAAACGCAGGTGTTTCATAGTCCATTTTGTTGAAGGGTTAGTTTAGACTAACACTTTTATTTTGTTTTGTGTCTTATCTTATCTTGGCTTGTCTTGCATTGTTAAAACCAGCACAATCACATTCGATCTTGTAAATTTCCTCTTTCGAATGATGAACATGATTTTATAAAAGGACTTTTACTTTAAGAGTTACGAGGATTTCTCTGGGGTCCCATTTTTCTGAGTCACCTTGTATACTGCGTTTGAGTTTTGTAACATTCATTTAGCACTGTATATATCTATCATTATTTGCTTGAATTTCACTTTGTTTATATTTTAGTGACGTAATCTCTCGTGTCAAAATAGGTAGAGCCCAAATAATTTCAAGTGTATATGTCCTCAATTCATTATAATATGCCAGTGAAGATTTTTTCCTTTACTTTTTTCTATTTCCTTTCGTTTTTTAGTAATCAATTTCGAAATAGTATTCAGATATTTTTCAGTCGGGGCCTATAGGCTATGCCAAGACCCAATTTGCCTACGTCACTTCAAGAAAATGGCGCCCACCTGCCAGATGCGACAGTAGCGCTACTTAGTCCCTCATTCAAACGGAGAGACAAGTCCACTCAAATGTTTTAGACCACAACGTCCGTCAGCGTTTTATTTAGTCCCTGCCCGAGTCATTTCAGGCCATGATAGTAACCTTTCACGATTCCTCCATTACTAACACCTAATCGCATCCTTCGATGCTCACGAAGCTTTTGAGATCCAGCAAGCCAAAGGAGCTAAGGATGTAACGCCCGAGCAGAGCCAGACGCGCAATACCAGTCGCCACCAGCAGGAGCGATGTAGTGGCTCCCAACTTTGACGATCGTTACTGAATAGAGAAAAGAATTCTAACAATTCTCAATTTTCTTCTGACCGCCCTTCACCCCCGCTTTCTTTTAGACTGCGGTGGTATCATGAGAATTTTAAGGAACGAAACCACAAATTCAAACCCCTGGGGAAATTCTTTCCTTCCTATGCCTTCTACCTCCTCATCTTCCGATGAGTACGTAGATCCTTATCTTCCTTCCTCCTCATCTTCCGATGATTACGTAGATCCTTATCTCCCTTTTTCATCATCTTTCGATGAGTACGTAGATCCTTATCTTCCTTTCTCATCACCTTCCGATGAGTACGTAGATCTTTATCTCCCTTCTGCCTCATCTTCCGATGAGTACGTAGATCCTTATCTCCCTTCCTTCTCATCTTCCGATGAGTACGTAGATCCTTATCTTCTTTCCTCCTCATCTTCCGATGAGTACGTAGTTCCTTATCTCCCTTCCTTCTCATCTTCCGATGAGTACGTAGATCCTCATCTCCCTTCCTCCTCATCTCCCGATGAGTACGTAGATCCTTATCTCCCTTCCTCCTCATCTTCCGATGAGTACGTAGATCCTTATCTCCCTTCCTCCTCATCTTCCGATGAGTACGTAGATCCTTATCTCCCTTCCTCCTCATCTTCCGATGAGTACGTAGATCCTTATCTCCCTTCCTCCTCATCTTCCGATGAGTACGTAGATCCTTATCTCCCTTCCTCCTCATCTTCCGATGAGTACGTAGATCCTTATCTCCCTTCCTCCTCATCTTCCGATGAGTACGTAGATCCTTATCTTCCTGTCCTCAACTCACTTTCTGGTTTTCCTTTCTTTGTAAAGATGGACGCAGACTTGAAGCATTCTCCCCGGGTCTGTAGCTGACAAAAGTTGCCCTCCTTCAGATCCTCATATTTGGAGGAGGAGGAGAATTATGCCTCAATTTCGGTCATGTTTTTTGTAGAACTTTTGTCATCTCAGGGGACGAGTCTCTTATACTGAGGCACGATTATCTCAATTCCCATCTTTCTTTCTTTATTTATCTCTTTCTTTATTTTTCTCTCCCCCTCTCTTTCTTTCTCCTTCGCTTTCTTTCTTTTCTTATCTATCACTTTCTTTCTCTCTCTCTTTTTTCTCCTTTCTCCTTATTTATTTATTATCTATCCTTCTTTCTTTCTCCCTCTCTTTCTTACTTTCTCTTTCCCATTTTTCATTATATCACTCTTTCTCTCTCCTTTCTTTCTCTAGTTCTCTCATATTTTCTCTCTTTCTTACTTTTGCTTTCTCTTTCTTTCTCGTTCTTTATCTCCTCTATTTCTTTCTCTCTCTGTACTCTTTCTTTCTCTTAAATTTTTTCTCTGTATTTCTTTCTCTCTTTCTTTCTTTCTCTACCTATGTACTCTCTTTCTCTTTCATCTTTCTTTCTAACAATCATTCTTGCCCTCTCTCTCTCTCTCTCTCTCTCTCTCTCTCTTTATTTATCTATCAATTTGTATATTTCTGTCTTTTTCCTTCTCTTTATCTTTGTTTCCTTCTCTCTTTCTTTCTTTTACTCTCTTTTCTACTTTCTCTCTCATTTTCGTACCGTCTTTCTTTCCTTCGCTTTCTCTTTCTTTCTTTCTGTTCATTTATTTATATCGTTCTATTTCTTTCATTCTGTCTGTTTCTTTCTGTCTCTCTCTCAATTTCGTTCTTTCTTTCTACCGCCCTCTTCTTAATTATCTCTCTTTTTCTTATTTTCTCTATCTCTTTATTTATTTCTACCCTGCTCTCTTTCTTAATTATCTCACTCTTTTTCTTTCTTTCTTTATCTTTTTTTTTTCTTTCTCTGTTCATTTTATGTCTAGCTTTCTTTCTTTCTCTCTTTTTTTAGCTTTGTTTCTCTCTTTCTTCGTCCCTTTCTATTTCTTTCTCCCCCTCAATTTCTTTCAATTTTTCTTTCTCCCACTAAATTTTTCTTGCTTTCTTTTCTCTCTTTCTTTCTCTCAAACTATTTATTTCTCATACTTTATTTTCTCCCTCTCTTTATTTTTATTATTTTATTGCTTTCTATATCTTTTATTTTCTTATCTCGTTCTTTCTTTCTTTTATTTTTCCATCATTTTTCTCTCTTTTTCTAGCCATTTTTCTTTCTTTTTTCTTACTTTCTCTCTATATTTCTTTCTCTCTCTCTATTTTTTTCTCTCTCTGCCCCCTCTGTGTCTCCTTCTTTCTCATCCCCCCCTTCTCTTCCTCTACCTCCATTCCCACTCCATCTCTATTCCTGTTATCTTTCTCTCCTCTCTCTCCCCTATTTATCCCTTATCTCTCCCTTATTTCCCCCTTATCTGTCATCTCTCTTATCTGTCTCCTCCATCTCTCTTCCTCATTATCTGCCATTCTCTCTCTCTCCACATCTCTCTCTCTCTCTCTCTCTCTCTCTCTCTCTCTCTCTCTCTCTCTCTCTCTCTCTCTCTCTCTCAGTCGTCTTTGATCCCTCCTCAAAGCTTGACGTGTTTTAAAGAGCGCTCGCCCAATCTTATTTAATTCAGAAGTGATCTACTCATAATTAGTGTTGTTTCTATTTGTTTCCATTTTTCATTTGTTCTTATCGTGTACCCATACTTTTGTTTCATTCCCCTTGTGACCTTATTTATCCCTCAGACTTAGTTATATACAGAACCTTTATTCTCCGAGTTTTGTGAAATTTTCAGATCATTTTGGCTTCTTTATTCATCCTCCCGTCTCCTGAAGAAAGCTAAGTTTTTGTTTTCCTTTTTATTATTATTGTCATTATCATTAATATTATTTTTTTGACTGGTTCTTATTCACATATTCTATCTTTCAATTCAGTTATTTTCATACCGCTGTATTTTCTTATAATTGACTTCACCTAAGGGAGATCTTGAAACGCTACTTTGACAGTTTTATTGTCTTTATCCGGCTTTTCGAAATTAGCAGGAAGCTCGGGATTTAACACATCCTCTCTTTCTCCTCTCCCTTTAATCCACTTTATATATATATATATATATATATATATATATATATATATATATATATATATATATATATATATATAATATATATATATTTATAAGTATATATATATATATATATATATATATATATATATATATATATATATATATATATATTTGTATACAGTAATCTAATTCGCACTTTGTTAACATGCCGGGGCCTGAACGTTTAAAAACTGTTTGTCCTAAATGCGATTGTACACGCTGGGTTATAGATTTTCAAGAAGCGAGCTATGCTGCCATAACCGACTCATCTATATGCCTTTTTTGTGAGATTAGAAACGAACATAAAAGGGAAACAGACGAACTGAACGAAACTATATGCGCGCTTAGAAAGGAAATAGCCGAGCTTAGAACCCAACACCCTACAAATGCGCCCGTTACTCCTACCAGTGTTTCGCTAGAAGTATTTACTAACTTAGAAAAAAAGGTCTCTTCTTTGCAGGAGTTCATAGAAAGAAATGTTGCAGTTAATAATCCCAAGACTAAAACGACAAAAGAAAACCAAATTACCACAAAAGGGAAGGGAGTACCATCTCGGCCAGCTAGCAGTAAAGTAAACATTCCTATCAATAAAAATAACTCTTTTCAGCAGGTAAAAAAAGGAGCAAGACCACAGCAAAAGATGTTTCTCCCGATTAAGACTCATAATTCTTTTCAAGCATTAGCAGATCGAAAGGAGGAATCAGAAGTCGAATGTGCAATTGTGGGGGATTCCATAATAAGGGGCCAACTTGACTCATTTTGCAGGTTAAATCCAACGAAACGAAAAAGATTCTGTCTACCAGGTGCCTCCGTCGACGACATTACTAACTCGATTGACCCTCTCTTTCAGGACGTAAAGAAGGAAACAGTCATGGTTGTACATGTGGGAACAAATAATGTGCTGAACACTCGATCGGAAGAACTACTCGACAAATACAAGAAGATGATTCGAGCTTTTAAATCTAAAACTAATAATTTCATCATTTCAGGAATTCTTCCGCGTAGTAAGGGCAGGGACAGTTTCTACAGTAGAGCCCACTATACTAATAATTGTCTTGAAACAATTTGCAGGAGTGAGAGTGTTGAATTTGTGAACCTTTGGGATGACTTCTATAACAAAAGTGAACTTTTTCTCCCAGACGGCCTTCACCTCAATAACATGGGCTCTACTCGGTTGTCGAGACTATTTACAGAAGCAATCGCAAATTTTCAGATACTACAGAGGTTCCGCGCGATAAAAGAATAAAAAACATTTCTTGTAAAAATTTGAGAAATTCTCTTAAAGCTACTCTATTTAACGCTAGATCACTCCGAAACAAATTTTCAGAATTCCAAACGTTGGTAGCATTAAATAAGTATGACATAATAGGCATTACTGAAACTTGGATACATAGTCATACGAGAGACTATATTAGTGAATATCATTTGCAAGGCTACAAATTATTTAGCAAGGATAGAATATATAAAGAAGGAGGTGGATTTCTTTTGTATATAAATGAGGAGCTTCACCCTATTAACTGTAATATAGACACAGATTTTGAATTAATAGGAGTAACATTAAATATAAAAAAGTGTTTGCATATCTTCTTAGTCTATAGAAAGCCCCACTGTTCATATGAAGCGGATCAAAGATTATATGAAACTCTGACGAACGTAAGTAAAGACAAATTCTGTCTCATTATTGGCGACTTTAATTGCCCCCAAATAAATTGGCTGACAAAGAACTCGGATTCGGAAGGCCAAAGATTACTAAATTTTATAAACGATAATTTGTTAACTCAGTGGGTCACCGAGCCAACAAGAGGAGGAAATATATTAGACTTAATTTTAACTTCGGATGACGAACTTATTTCAAGAGTTTACGTCGGCGACCAACTTAGCGGTAGTGACCATAATCAAATAGAATTTGAATTAAGCTTACCCCAAGTAAGGAATATACGTAGTATTACAAAATTTGACTTCCGAAAGGCAAATTTTAGAGGGTTAAGAAATAGTCTCAGGAACTTTAATATAAACGGTACAGATATAAATAAAGTGTGGAACAAGTTTAGAGACAATCTTCTAAGGCAACAATCTCAATTCATTCCTTTAGCAATCACTAAATTAGGAAAAAAACAAAATCCCAAATAGTTAACAAGTGAAATAAAAAGAGACATCAATAGAAGAAAAAATGCTTATAAGATGTTTAAACTGAACAGTTCAGACACTAACAAGAAGAATTATTTCAATCTGAGGAGAAGGGTAAAAACCGAAATAAGGAGAGCAAAGCGTAACGAAGAAATGAGGGTGGCACTAAACTGTAAAAGAAACCCCAAAGAATTTTATGCCCTAGTTAATAGTAGAAAACCAATAAAAACCGTATTGGGCCAATCATGGACGGACACAATAAGTTACAAGTTAAAGATAAAGATATATCCACTGTACTAAACGAATATTTTGCATCTGTTTTTACCAACGACACTTCTAATCCAAATATCGAGCCTTACTGTGAGTACTCAGGAAATGGCACACTAGAAAATATTGAATGCACGGGGATTGATGTAGAAATAGCAATAGATAAAATGAAGAGATTCAAATCCCCCGGGCCTGACAAACTAGTGCCAAGAATAATAAAAGAATTAAAGGATGTTCTAGTGGATCAATTAACGTACATCTTCAATTTATCCCTTGAAGCTGGGGCTGTTCCTCAAGACTGGAAACTAGCTAATGTCACGCCAATATTCAAAAAAGGACGAAAAGATTTACCAAGTAATTATCGACCAATAAGCCTGACATCGGTGGTAGGCAAGATGCTAGAGCGTATTATTGCAGATAAAATAGTGAGCTATCTAGAAACAAACGAACTGCTATTCAACACGCAGCATGGATTTAGGAAGCATAGGTCCTGTCTTACCAATTTATTAGAGTTTTTACATTACATTAATAAAATTCATGATAGTGATAGATCTGTAGACATTTTGTATCTAGATTTTAAAAAGGCCTTCGATAAAGTCCCACACAAGGAACTAATGTGTAAAGTCAGAGCCTTAGGAATACGTGGAAAATTAGCAAATTGGATTGAAGATTGGCTTAGCGATCGTAAGCAAAGAGTAGTGATTAATGGAGAAGAGTCCAATTGGAAAGCTGTAACTAGTGGAGTTCCCCAGGGATCGGTCTTGGGACCCTTGCTCTTCATTATATATGTGAATGACATAGACGTTGGAATAATTTCTAAAATCTCAAAATTCGCCGACGACTGTAAACTGGGTAAAAGCATAGTCACCGAGCAAGATAGACTAGATTTTCAGAGTGACATTGATCACATAAGTGAATGGTCTAGGAAGTGGAAACTTCCCCTTAACCTGGATAAATGTAAAGTAATGCACATTGGTCACAAAAATCCTAAGGCAGATTACAAACTCGAGAGCGAAACAATAACAGAATCAGAAATCGAAAAAGATCTCGGTATCTATGTCACAAACGATCTCAAGTTCACTCGACAGTGCGTCAATGTTGAAAAGAAAGCGCGGAAGATACTAGGTTATATAAAGAGACAAATCACTTATAAAAGCGATACAACTGTAATCAACCTGTATAACGCCCTAGTGAGACCCCATTTGGAATACTGTGCGCAGGCTTGGTCACCCTCCTTCAGAAAAGACATTGAAAGATTAGAAAGAGTTCAGGCCACAGCTACTAAAATGATACCTTCGTTAAGAAATTATAGTTATGAAACACGAATAGACAAGCTAAACCTTTACAAGTTGGAAACTAGACGTGTACGAGGCCAGTTGATTCAAGTATATAAAATACTAAATAGAATTGATAATGTGGATTACTCAATCTGGTTCGAGTTCAACAGAAATGTAACAAGGAATAACAGTATGAAGCTAATCCCTCCAAAATACAAATTGAATGTATGCGGTAATTTCTTTTCGTATAAAATAGTAAATATTTGGAATCAGTTAACGGAAGAGGTCGTTTCGAGCCCCAGTGTCGAGGCGTTTAAAAGGAGGTTAGATAAAATCATAAATACGCTTACATACTAAAAACATAAGATTACACTGAAAATAATTAGATTAAGAATATTAAAAGAAAAATAATAATGTAGAAATGCATTCCTGCTTTCCTGTCGAAATTCCTGTTTGTGTACTTTTTTTCTAGCACAGCGGGTATCTTTTCATCTTTCATTGCCCGAAAGATCGGGCGGGAGAGGTGGGAGGGGAGAGCCTTGAACTTTACTATACTATTTCTATGACGAGTAGATTGAATATCAATATTAAATGAGTACCTCCTCGGTATGGACTAACTTAGTCTTCTGAGGTACTATCTTTCCTTGTAACTCCTTGTAACTCTCTCTCTCTCTCTCTCTCTCTCTCTCTCTCTCTCTCTCTCTCTCTCTCTCTCTCTCTCTCTCTCTCTCTCTCTCCTCTCTATCTCTCCCACCTCTCTTTTTCATAATCTGCCCTTCTCTCTCTCCACCTATCTCTCTCTCTCTCTCCACTCTCTCTCTCTCTCTCTCTCTCTCTCTCTCTCTCTCTCTCTCTCTCTCTCTCTCTCTATCTCTCTCTCCATTCCCCTTTATCTCTCTTCCCAATCTACTTAGATTTTCAAAAAGCCTTCGATAAGGTACCACACCGCCGCCCCCTCCGGAAAGTGTGTGCGCTAGGCATAGAGGAAGATGTAGCAAGTTGGATAGAGAACTGGCTAAGTGGCAGACGGCAACGGGTGGTGTTTAATGGACTGGCTTCTGAGTGGGTGCCCGTTACTAGCGGTATTCCTCAAAGTTCTGTCCTGGAACATTGACGGTGATATGGTTGCGAAGATTTCTTAATTTTCCGATGATACCAAGCTTGGTATGAACGTGGCAAAGGAAGGAAATACTGCCCGCTTTCGAGATGATCTTCGGAAGATTGGGAGGTGGTCGGAGACGTGGCAAATGCCATTTAATGTGAACAAATGCAAAGTGATTAATATCGGCCACCGAATCCCCTAATCTCAATATATCTTTAAGGGCACTGCTATTGAATCCTCCGACACTGAGAAGGACTTGGGTGTAACAATCACCAGTGACCTCAAGTTCTCGAAATAGTGCATTGAGGCGGAGAAAAAGACCCAAAGGATGCTAGGCTACATAAAGTGCCAGTTTGGATATCGGAACAAGGAGATTGTACTCTGTTTGTACAACTCACTTGTCCGACCGCACCTGGAGTATGCCGTACAATTTTGGAGTCCTTCATTTCGAAAGGATATTGCGAGATTGGAACGTGTGCAAGCCAGGGCAACTAAACTGATTCCTTCTAACAAGCACAAACGTTACGATGATAGATTAAGGGAATTAGATCTGTTCTCGTTGGAAACCCGGAGACTGCATGGTGAGCTTATCGAAGTGTTTAAAATATTTCGAGGCTTCGATAATGTAGACTACATGGATACTTTCCAACTTAGTGAGGGCAGAACGAGAAATCACGGCTACAACCGTGATCTGTGTGGTAAATTTTTCACATACAGCATCTGCGGTAGCTGAAACGCACTTCCAGTGGAAGTTGTCAACAGCAATTCTGTTGATCAGTTCAAGTCAAGACTGGACAAAGTCTTGAAAAGTGGCCGTTTGGGCACTTAAGTCGTTGTGCAGAACTGTGCCTGCTCAACTGTTAGCCCAAAGGTACCCTCTTTGAATGGACCGTAAGGTCTCCTAGGGTACTTATTTTCCTTGTAGCTCCTTGTAGCTCTCTCTCCCTCCGTCTCTATCTCTTTCGCTCTCTCTTGCACCCCCTCCTCTCTCCCTCTCTTTCGGGTTTTCCGTCAATATCTTTCTTATATATATATATATATATATATATATATATATATATATATATATATATATATATATATATATATATATATATATATATATATATACACGCGGGCGTTTAATAATTTTTGCAATTTAGATATAAGGAAACGAGATATGAGAAAAAGTGTTTTATTATTTTCCAATATAACTACCCTCGACTTCAATGCACTTGCGCCGCTTGTTCCTGAGGCTTCGAATTCCCGACAACCAGAAATCTTCCGACTGCTGTTCAATCCACTCCTGGACGGCGAGATGGATATCTTCATCGTCCCCAAACCGGCGTCCAGGCAGTGCAGCCTTGAGCTGGCGGAATATAAAGTAGTCGCTAGGGGCCAGATCTGGACTGTAGGGGGGATGGTTGAGCTCCTCGAATCCACACTCACGCAGGGCAGCTTGTGCAACCCTGGCCTTGTGGACTCTGACAACGTTGAAGTCGATGATGGGGCGTGAGGTTTCTAGGGACCGAACGGGCAGAGACCTTGGTCATGGCCAAATTGTCGTGGAGGATGTTGATAACACATCCATATGATATTCCAAGTTCTCGCTCGATTTCTTAGATCTTCACGCGTCGATTTTCGAGGATCATCCTCTCCACACGGGACACATTGTCCTCGTTGGTCACGTCTGACAGGCGTCATTTTCAAGGGGCTCACGACCATGAGGGAACTTTCTATTCCAGCGAGCAATGGTTGCATAGGAAGGGGCGATGTCGGTGTTTACTGCGAACATGCGTTCATGGATCTCTTTTGCATTCTTGCCTTCCTTGGTCAAAAAATTGATCACTGCGCGGTGCTCAACTTTCTCCATTGTTGAAAAATTTGTGACTGACGATCTGCGATCAGCTATTGCTTCTTAAATAGACGAGGCAGGAGTGTGCAGCTGCAGGTCCTGATTTGTCATAACTTGTCCTAACACCCCCACAAACAGCTATCCCCCTTCCTCTGTTTTGCCCTACCGATTCGCAAAACTTATTGACCGCCCCTCATATATATATATATATATATATATATATATATATATATATATATATATATATATATATATATATATATATATATATATATATATATATATATATATATATATATATATATCTCAAAGTGACACGTAAGGAATGCAATAATATGGAAATTAACCCACAGGAAAATGAAAAGATGAATCCAAGCACTTTCGAACTATATTTGCAAGTTCATTTTCAAAAATTACAAAGAAAACACTGCAAGAATTATAAAAAAAAACTAGGAAAACAAAGTAAAGTTAAAAATAAATAGACACTTACCAGGTTGAGAGAAGGACAGGGACCTGTCTTTCTCTCAAGTTGGTAAGTGGCTATTTATTTTTCATTTTTTACTCTGTTTTTGGTCTCTATTTATTTTGAATGTTTTTGCTTTGTTTTCTTAGTTTGTTTTTTATAATCTTTGCCGTGTTTTCTTGGTAACTTTTGAATTGTTCTATCTTTATTTTTTGCATTGTTTTCTCTAAAAATTTACTAAACTTTAAATCTATTGTCATTCAATAATTTTCGCATTGTTTCCCTTAAAATTTACTAATCTTTGAATTTATTGTCATTCAGTTATACATCCTAAGCTTGTTTGTTCGATAATCATATTGTTTGGCCCTTTGCTCCATTATTGGCTGAAGATGAACATAGCTAACTAAGGTTCGAAACGTTCCCAATTATACACATTGCGAATACTGGTTCTGGCTTTGATATAAATATATATATATATATATATATATATATATATATATATATATATATATATATATATATATATATATATATATATTGTGGGGGTGTGACATTATATTATATCAATACCATATTATATCTATGGGGAAGGGACTAATAACTTAAAGGCGAACCGACAAAGGGGCGGAACGCCACGAGTTTCAACGCGCGGAGCAGCGAGAATAGAGTCCAAAACGAGGTCAGGTAAAATTTGGGCTATGGCACAGCTCAAGGTTATTTAAAGAGGCATGTACAAAAATATAATTTTATTTACATAAAATAAGAGAATCAATGAACAAAATTATATTGGTAAATGAGGGAAGGGGAGGAATTGCAGAGCTATGCATCAGACTCTGAAGTTAGAAATTAATGCGTTACAGAAGGAGACTATTCCAATGGGGAGGATTAACTCAAATGGGTTGCTGAAGGGGGGAAGGGGTTGGCTTACGGAGGATTCCGGGTGAGACGTCAGGGTAAGTTTTCACGGATGTCTTCTGCAGGCAATAAACGTGAGGGCAGGGGCACTCGGAGCTTCTGAGTGGACTGGGAACGTCCAGGCTAGGGGAGAGTATTTCAGCCACCCGAAGACGAGGAGCGAACGAGGAGGGCTTCTACAGGAGTTGATGAGTGGAGTCGGAAAAATCGCTCGGTGGCGATCGTCAAATGGAAATACCTCACTGGTTGGGCTAATTCCAACGACACGAAAAGTTCAGCCGTCCCTTTGCTTCGTTGCTAAACACCTGACTTGGAACTAGGAGGAATGCTTCTTTGATCCTGGCGGGACTCCTCAACTCTGTATCTCCCACCTGGAAGACCAGCCCTATATATCCGAGGTTTCCTCCGCAGGGGTGGGGGGAAACACGGGGTGTTTGACCAGCGCTACTCTCGAATGGCCTCGAACCCTCACGCCCAGGTGATTCTTACCCGCGAAAAGGTGGTCCAGGGTGGACGTGGTTCGAGGCTACCGGTTGTGGATGGGGGAGGTGGGGAAGCTTACAAATTTAAGCCTAACCAAACTCTAGAATTTTATTTAACGCATGGACGTCACTTCCGTGCTGCAAAAAGAAATTCCACGTGGAAATCCCCCATATATATATATATAAATTCCTTGGAAGTTCCTAGCTTAGGGAGATACTGGGTTTGATGGGGTAACGCTTTGGGAGAAATATAGTTACTGTGCCTGGTAACTTAGCGGTAAAGCATCTGACCGGCAATCAGCAGACCCGGGTACGAGTCCCGGCCAGGAATTCAAAACTTTTTTTCCCTGGCGTTATTTCTGTCTTCTCGGTAAAGGATCACCTTCACTGTGCCGCCCTCTGCTCCCTTTGGTTCTGGATTCTTCTAATGTCCCTCTCTCTTGCCTTTAAAAAAACTCCGGTTTCTTGTCTCATTTGCTCATTCGCGTCCAATTATTATTTTCTCTTGTAATATATATATATATATATATATATATATATATATATATATATATATATATATATATATATATATACATATATATATATATATATATATATATATATATATATATATATATATATATATATATATATATATATATATATATATACATATATATATATATATATATATATATATATATATATATATATATATATATCCATTACATATTCATTAATAATTTACTTCTAAAATATTATTTTTAATGAGGAGATAGAAACATAATTTATGTTTTTTATTCTCCTATTTTATTAATTATCAACTTTGTCCATGAGATGTATATTTCCCTCCATGAAAAGTAACATCTGAAATTATTCACCAAACAGGAATGATCTCTTGCCCTCAAGATATTCTTGTCAAGTGAGAACAAACGTTCCAGAGCAGCACTAAAGGAGATGTCTCTGTTGAATCTGATAAACGATTCACAACATTTGCTCTTTGAAAAAAAGCAGAAAAAAGCATCTGTCAGCAAGTCCTGGGAGTTGGTCTCTCGCCAGGTCTTGACCAAATTCGTTGACTTGGTTTTCAGTGACCTGCGACTCCTGCTGCTCTCTTGTTGCTGGGTAACGGTAGTAAAAATGCCATACCTCTCAATTTCATTGGTGCTGCTTCAAATATTGCTGCTTAATTCGTTCGTGTTCTTCTTCAAGGCTTTCTCGATCTTCTTCCCTTGGTGACGTAGGTTTTATTAAACTTCTACAGCCACAAGAGGCGAAACTTGTGATGGTGGTGGGCAGGAGCCTGCTGACATTCATCATCCATCAGGGAGGACCGAAACCTTTTGTCGAGGCCTGTAAAAAGTGAGTGAAGCACGGGACTGCAGTAGGCGATGTATTTTGTCTTTATGTCCTTGAGCCTGATGACGGTTAGTCACCGTCTCTATCATCAAAGACTTTTCAGACTTTATTCGGTGGATTTCTTGTGACTGGAACAGGCAGCCTTCTTAGCCTTGTAGTTTGTTCCGCACCTTTTTTTAGTAGTTTTCCTAGTTCCATTTTAAATTCATTTATGGAACATGCATTGACTACTTTGTCTTCAAGATTATTCCAATCTTCCATGATTCTTTGGCTGAATGTAAATGTCTTCAGAAGCTCAAGGTAGGCTTGTTCTTCTTCCAGGATCTTTCGAGCGTTTGGTCCCGGGTGATATACCCTACAAATAAAGCAATGGAACATTAGCTATTAGTAATCTAGAAAATTTTAAAAATTAAAATTAGTAGTGAAACTGACTAGTAAAGACTATATTGTCAAATGAATTCATTTAAATATCAGTACGCCAACATCCTGGTTGTTGATGCTGTTGATCTTCAGCTGGGCCATGACTCTGTGGAGAGCAAGCTTCTTAATCTCTAGGACAGTATTTAGGAATGCCAAAAAATCATAGCTGGAGTTCATAATCGTCATGTTTGGGACAAACAGCCTCCTTCTAACCTGAGCTTAGATGCCGACTGCTGCCACAGTGCTTCGATTCTGCAGGTTCCAGCGGGTACGTGCCTTGGCTATGGAAGTCTATTAGGGCAACTTGAACAATGCATTCTGGATTGCATCCGCTTCATCCTTGCTGTGCATTGGGTTAAAGGTGTGGGTAGCACACTTCATGTGGGCTGGCAGGTTGATGTGATTGTCAACGATGGTATCAACATCAACAGGCCCAGCGTTAGTCACAGCCACAGCCACAGCCAAGCAATCTGTCAGGGAGACACTCAAATTCCTGTTCGAGCTCTTCCATAGATCCAGTCAATAGAGCAGACATAGCAGCAGCACTACCAGGGTGGTCGTCCACATCCAGAGCCATTCGCAGAAATGGCAGTGTGTCAGCATCTGCCCTAAACTGGACAAAGACCTTCGCAAAATAACTGCCATTGCCTGTTGTTGCCCTGAAATAGAAAGGCATTATAAGTTGTGTAGTAAAATGCAAATAAATTAATATTTTTATATTTACCTTTTTTTCACCGGATATTCTCAGCAAAACGCAAAAATGAAAGGCAGATAAACCAAAACAATGAAGGGCAAAACCTACTTAACCGCAACTATCAATCAGTTCGCAACCTAAACCAAAGCAGCCGGTGGTAGCACTGACCGGCGACACAGCAACAACAGACAACGGCTGACTACCCTGCTGGAAATCGCAACACTCTGCACTCTCCTCCAATTGCCAGAACGAAAAAAAAATGCAGACCAACAAAAGAGCGTTGTAACAGGACAAAATGTACCCCCTGTCTGGGCTATACCCGGAGGTAAGGGGCCTATGCCAATTTATACCCCAGGTATATTATGGCCTAGACCAATTTATACCCCGGTGTATATTATGGTCCAGGTCATTTCATTCCCCACCCCCTCCCAGGCCAGATTATACTTCCAATTAAATCAGTAATGTTGAGTAATGTAGTAGATAACAACCACTGAGCATAAAGTGAATAATGCAATGAATAAAGCGCTGTATACAACTGATGCACCACCATCATTATAATTATTATTAACTTATTTGTCCATAATTATTTGATTGGTTTAGCTTTGCCATCATTCAGTATTATCTAACAATCCATGGTTTCTTCTATGTTTGAAGCAGAGAGCAAAAGTGTGGTTTATACTTTTTATTAATTAATTAAGAAAAGATAAAAAGTTGATTGAAGCAATACAGAGTAAGCCTAAATCCTAAAGTCACCTGATTTGTTTTACATAGTACGGTTCTATTTTTACAAATTAATTCCTAGATTTTAAAATGGCTTAATTAGATTTTAATTAAGTTGTTTTACTTACACTGATAGCTACGTCGTTGAGGGAGGTCGCTACCGCTGGGCCGCCGGCCTTTGTCAATGAGAAAAAGGAAGCAAATTTTTATTACTGCGTAGCTCCGTCACGGTTTGTCGTATCGAAAAAAAAAGAGTATCGGAATGCTGACAATTTGTGCTTTTCAATGATGTATGGCTTGTTATGGTAATTCAAAGAACATGAAATCGTTGTGTCATGGTATAGGGTTTGTGGGTAACGAATTCTCCCTCGTAGTTTCGTAGGCTGGGTTATGTGATCAGCGAGCTTCCTTCGGATAAAGGAAAATATATATAGCTGGATTCTTTATTCCTTGGTAAAACCTACTGGATTAAGCCTCGAAATGGCGAACAGTAATGACAATTTTTCTTCTTGAATAATAATGATAACTCTTTCTGTACTGTCTTTTCCACGGTTCACGGTTTATTAAGAATGAATTACAAAGAGAGATTACATAAATGTAAATATATGGCAGACAGTATGGAAAATAGAAGATAGCAGAGAAGAGATAGTAATAAGTATAAGTAGGAAGATAAAAGTTCACGGAGACGTGGAAATCAAAGCTTTTGTAACTCCATACAATACAAATTTTACATTTACTCATAAGAGTTAATAGTTTATAGTCCTAAAAAATTTATTCCTAAAATTTACACATTATTATATATTTGTAACGTTAACTACAAATTATTTTAATTACTTTACATTATTTCTACTCGTTTGTTGTAAAAAATTTTAGAATTCTATTTTAATCAAGTTGATGATTTTAATCTAATATTAAGTCACTTATTTGATTAATTAATAATAGATAATTTGATACTAGATATATATTTTGTAAATTAATTAACACACACTTTCTATCTACACTTTTCCAAATCACTGATATTATCAATTAATTTATCATTATTTATTTAATTCACTTATGTGCTTTTCGTTATATTTTATACACTTGTATTTTGCACTTTCACACTATTTCGGACGTTCTTTTGTCCACTTCTTATGGCTTTGAATGTTGACATGTTTACGGCGTGCACGTCCGATGGTGGAATGAACACCGTGCCCTTCAACATCAATGCTGCAATTTCGTCCGGTGAAAAAGGTCCCTCGAAGGTCCACTTGAATTCTCCCTTGGCAATGCCAAGTAGGAGAAATTCTGGATCGTCTCTTGGCGGTGGGCACAGGGAAGGGCCAAATACCTTGAGGCCCACGTCCTTGCCTTCGAAGAAGTAACCACTCTCGAGGACTTCCTTCTTGTCGGTTAGGGTGACCTCCGTGTATTCCTCTTCCTGCGCTTCTTCTTCGTCGGACGAATTTTGTTCGTTTTTCTTTCTTTCTGTTTGTTTCTTCTTCTTCCCTTTTTTCCTTTTCTTTTTTCATCGTTTCTCCCTTTCCTTCCGAAGTTTCTTCCGTTATTTTGGGCTGTTCGGTAGGGGACTGCGTCGACTCCTCATTCGGTTGATGTTCCCGTTGGGATTCGTCGGTAAACTGGATATTCAGTATTCCCGCTGAGTCTGGATTTTCGGGGAACCAGAGTTTTTTGGTAACTCCGTTCTTCTCCAGAAGACGGTTAAGTTCTTCGGAAAAGGAGCCGGGGTTAGCCATGTGAGCAATGATGATCATTGTCATGATATCTTTACCTACCTCTGGCATCGCCAACTTCGGGGCATTTGTTGTGACGAAGTTCTTCGGGGCCGCTGCTTGAACGTAGTTGGTCTTCGTTCTTGCCTCTTTTTCTTTTTTTTTATATTTGCCCGTTTTGTTCGGATGGCTTCTTTGCGGATGGGGCACCTCATGGCCAAAGCCCTATGGTCCCCTCCGCAGTTGACGCACTTTTGCTTCCCTTCCGTGCAATCTTTCCAACCGTGCCCGGATTTGGCGCAGTTGGAGCATGCAACTACCGTCGCCGTGCAGTCCTTTGTTAAATGTTTTTCGACTGCATAGCATTTGTAGCAGACGTCGATCGGTATGTAGTTTTCGGTTTCGGTTTGCTCAGGTGATAACCTTAGATAAAACCCAAGCAGCCCATCTATCTTGGCTCTTCTTGCCATCTCGATGCTCGAGAAGATGATTTTCACAATGCTGTTTCCTCTGCCGAATTTCTCCACCCTTAAAATGTTGGCCCATGTCTGCTTCGCTGATAGCTCTACCTTGATTTCTTCACAGGTGTTGTCAGTGAAGAGTAGGTCCAGCCGACGAAAAATAACACTACGCTACACTAGTATTTCTTGAGGGATGGTTGCCTCTAGTCCGATATTTTGGAGATGGACCTTGGCCTCGTTCGAGATCAGCCGTTCCACATCCTTCATGGTGTGGCAGATTGACGCGTAGCCAGTCGGGGTGTTAATTAGCCTGATGAGGACTACATTTATATTTTTGTATATAGCCTCACTCACGGCTGTTCTTGAGGGCTTAGCTCTCCATCCCCCCCCCCTCCCGTATAGTGCGGAGGGCAACTCTTACAGTCCTGGGGGGCCGACCCCATGGGGCCCCACTGGGTAGTGTGCTCCCTCTCCACGGGGCACCCTCCTTCTACTTGCGAATAGAGAGATTTCGATCGCACGAGCGAAGAAAAAGATTGTTTTATTAAATATCTTCTTGAAGTAGACCGCCTTTACCAAGACGAGATTTAGTGAAAGCTTCTCCGTTCGTTCGTTCGTTCGTTCAACCACTGTCTTTTCCACAAAAGTACACCTATATAAATAATCATTTCATCTACTCATAATACTACAAAATTCAACCAATCAGGATTGAGATACATTTAATCGTCATACCTATGTTAATTTTTGGAATAACAGTCCTAGCGTTAACAAATTGACCAATCAGCTTTGAGACATAAGCACTGCAATAATTGTCCAATCAGCGCCACGATAGATTTAAAAAGTTAATAACACTCAAACCGTTTGCACATAAACACGGCTGAAATCCATTGGACATTGTGTTGACATCTAAAAACTTTCCCTTTAACATTGTCAATGAGCCCGGCCCAGTGGTTCCGAGCGACCACATCCCGATTCTCACTACCATCTCGCTAGCACCAATACTCAAGCCCGTCACACTCAGGAAAAGTTACGCGAAAGCTGACTGGGAGATATATATAGAGATACTCAGTACATACCAACCAACTGATCTGGGAGAGGCTAATCTCGAAGAAATTGATGAGGAGATCAACAAGATCACCGATCTCCTCATTCAAGCCGACGAGAGATGTGTTCCCAGAATCTCCTATAAAATGCTCCCACAACCTGTGTGGACGGACGAGATGAGAGAGATCGCCCGTGAACATAGAGCAATCTATGATGAGATCGGCAGGACAGGTACCAATAGGGAAAGGATAGCCAGAATGAGACATCTAAGCCTGGAAATGAAAAACATCATACTAGAAAAACAGACGACGATATGGAATGACATCATCGGGAAGCTAGACAGGGAGAGTGATCCCGTAAAATTCTGGAATAACATCCGGAGAATTAGGGGATTACCTCCCAGACCCAGAACCCAAATCAAGGAAGGAGACGACATCATAGAGGATCCAGAGTCTCTCGAAAGAAGATTTAGATCACATTGGCAGATGATTTTCGCTATAACGCCAGAGGAGAACGACGACTTCGACCAGTATTTCGAAGACCAACTGCTCGACGACCTCGGCACAATGATACATAGAACCCACCCCCATCCGGAAGTATCACAGGAAAGAGTGATGGCTTACCACGGATGCCTGGTAACTGTAGAAGAGACCTTGAACACCATAAGGTCCTTCAAGCAGAGGGCTCCAGGCTGGTCTGAAATTACGAAAAATAACCTCGTAAATGCCCCAAGGCAAATTATTCAGGGACTGGTAAACACGATGAATGCCGCCCTGAATACAGGCTACTTCCCGGATTGATACAAGATGGCCAAAATCCTCTTTATCCCAAAGGGAAACAAGCCTCCAGACCAGGTGGCAAGCTATCGCCCCATCTCTCTTCTTGAGATGCAGGGTAAAATCTTCGAAAAGATTTTAGCTAATAGGCTACAAGCTTAACTGAGCGAGTTAGGAGCACACAACCAACAACAGCACGGGTTCCGCAAAAAAAGGGGCACAGACACCGCCCTGGCGCTCCTGACTGAGAAAGTAGCATACACCCAAGCGAACAGGTTCTATGTAGACATTGTGTTGAGGGGCGTGCAGAAGGCCTTCGACAAAGTCTGGCTGGAAGGACTTCAATACAAGATCCTGAACCTCCAGCTAGACCCAATCCTGAAAGGATCCTCTGTGACTTCATCATGGACAGAAGGGCATGTCTCATGATTGAAGGGCACAGAGGCCCCGAATTCGAATTAAAGTCGGGCGTCCCTAAGGGCAGCTTCCTGAGTCCTCTGCTTTACTTGGTCTTCACCATCGACCTTCCAACTCCGGTGCACAGGGACACGATGTATCTGCAATACGCAGATGACGTCACACAAATTGTCCCGTGCCCGGAGAGGAAAGCAAGGGCGCAGGCAGACCGTACTACAGCGGAAATCAACAACATCAGTCGATACGAGAGACGATGGAAAATCAGGACCAACAGGGACAAGTTCAAAATTGTCCCGTTGAACCGCTAGTTGACATGGCTTATCATCATAGATGGAAGGAGGTACGGCTACTCCGCCGAATGCACCGTCCTTGGGCTTAAAATCGCTGACCATGGATACTCGAGACACCACACGGAGAGGCGGAACCTGGCGAAGAGAGAAATCTCTAAGCTTTACAGGTTTAGAGATCTTAGCTCGGCTAACATCATAAAATTATATATGATGTATGTCCGGGCTATGCTGATCTACCCCGTAGTGGTGTCCCAAGTGGCTAACAAAACCTCTATGAAAAAGCCCCAGCGTATCCAGAACACTGCCTCTCTGCTTATTAATAAAGTAAGAAGGCGTGACCGAGTCAGGAAAAGCGTCCTGCATCGGAGGAAACGCTTGGAGCCCATCAATGTCGTCACCCAGAAACTGGGCAAGAAGATCTGGTCCACTTTAACGGACGATGTCATTCCAAACCTCCAGGGAGCAGGCTAAATATACTTGTGTGTCTACGGGCGAAAGCCTCACGCAGAAGCCGGTTCCCGAGCACAAAACTATGTACACATAAAAGCGTCAAAACACAACACATTAACTCCATACATCCACACACGAAAAATGTGACTACAAAATACAAATACTACATTGTCGGCAAATAAGCTATCAAAGGCTTGAATGCTGAAAACCAACAACAATATTACACTAAAATTAAAAAGACAGAGAAGAAGACACAAAAATACAGTAAGAAGAGCATTACAAACAAACGAAAACATAAAGACACAAAAATAAAATATGCAAATAAAGTAAAAAGTAACCAAAAATAAAGTGATTCCCTCCCTACTAGGGCAACCCCCCCCCCCCATCTTTAATTTTTCACCCACTATATCTTCCACTATAACATCTCTTTTCGAATATTCGCCGAACTGGGTGAATATTCGACTGCTCTAGCACTGCCTTAATACCTTCTGGAGAGCGTTTAAACTCACGCGTGCTATAGAAAGAAAGACTTTTGAGCCTTCGCCATCTAAGAACGCGACTGTCCTGGGTGTCTTTAGGAGCCCAGTCGATCTGCAAAGATTTAATATATCTTTTCGCTGCGAAGTAGAAGAAAAATGATGGGCTAAAAACCCTCATTGCTCCCGTCCATCGACCTGCGTGGGAACCTGCTCGGATGACTGCCCTTCATTAATTTCGTCTTTACTATGTCGGCCACTTGGACTGGCATAATTAAGGGTTTGCGTGGAAACTGGTTTGAGACCTATCCCACAGCAGAAGCACAAGTCAGAAATTTTCTCGAATTTGGGGCAAAACTGCGAGTCCCGGACGGAGAAGAAATCCTCATCGCCTGGGGGACCTGGCCAGAATCATAGGGGGAGTTACACCCGTCTCTATGTAGTTGGATGCAGTTTTAGCGTATGTACCCGTGAGGGGGTGGCACAAACTTAGCGGTCGTTGATTCGGCCGCTATGCATTAAGTCCACCAAGCTCAACCCTCTGAGGTCCCCACTCGAGAACCATCCCCCATCCATCATCACCCATCATCCCGGCACCATCCGAGCGGGGAAACAACAGGAAACTGGACGGGAGCACTCTTCTCACGTCAGAGTCAAACCTAACCCTTAACTCTACCTCCTTTACCACTTATCACTTTTTTCACTCATAACATTAAAACACACATTTTACACAAAGGAAGAAAAGAAAATCAAGAAAGAAGAAAGAAGACGCAGACGACAATGGAGGTCCTCCCCAAGAGGGTCTCCCTACGGACCTTAGCCGTCAAGAAGACCCCCGAAAAGAAAACCGTATGCGAATCCTTATTTGCGAATTTAAGGATCACATTGATCAAACTTATCGACATTCCAAATGGTTTCATCGCCATGTGCGGTGAAACCAAGGACATATACCGGCTCCTATCTGATGAAGGGGCCGAAGTGTTAAAACAACTAAACTTGGAAGCAAAAACCCCGCCAGCGAACTCAGCAAATAGGAGTGTCATCTGCCGTAAGGTGGAGAGCTGGGTGGGTGAAAACTCCCCCGCAGACCTAAAATCCGAAATAGAAAAAAATCACACTTGGGCAAAGATAAAGGAAGTGATTAAATTTAGAGATCACACCCACGTCTTTAAGGTGACTTTCCAAACCACCGAAATGGCCCACAAGGTGGCGACGGAGGGACTCCTCATTTTCAACATGAGGATCCCAGGCAGCAATATCGAGCATGAGAAGTATCACAGTATACAGATGTACTTCGTTTGTTATGCTCTGTAACAGCATACCACCGCCAACTGCCCGAAGAAAGGATCGATCTGGTGCAGCGAATGCGCCACACAGGGTCATAGATATGACTCCTGTAAAAGCACCACGAAAATGTGCATGAATTGCAAGGGGCCCCATCGAACGATGGCCTTCAACTGCCCCAAGATAAAAGAAATAATAAAGAAAATGGAAGAAGGAGAAAAAAAAAAGACAACTACATACGCGAGCACGGTGAAGAAAAGTGAAGGGATGGCATCAACTCCCTCACCGATGATTTTCACCAATGACTTAAGTGCCAAAATCCTAATTTGCATCACTCATGCAAACGTGGCTAACGCGGTAAAACCTGAATGCTATAGCCAGGTTTTAAACACGCTTCTAAAAGCCAATAATTTGCCATCCATCATCGTGCCTGATGACCCTGAGTGCTCTTGGGCATTCAAGGATAGCATTATTGGAAACAACAAAGAAAAAGCCACCGGATTGAATGAAGTCATGGAGTCTCACTCATCGGAGGAATCCGAAGAAGAGGACGAGACAAATGACAAAGCAGAAGTAGAATCAACATCTTCGGATAGTGACGAGGGCCCATGCACTCGCACTAGAGCGACGAAGAGTCGGTCAAAGACTCCTAGTCCTCCCCCGAAGAAGGAAAAGCCTGGGCACTCCAGACCCGCCCTACAGGCCCCCAAAAGTAAGAAGACTAAGAAAAAACACAGGTAATTCATCTCATCATGGAACGGAACTCACTAAGAATCATGGAAATTAACACCAATGGCTGGACAACGAAGAGAACTCTCTACGGAAACGTGTTCAGGGAGATTGATGAAGATGTCATCTTGATTTCTGAACATGGGATTGACACTCGTAGCTCAGAAATGAAGATCTGGAACTACGACGTGTTAATCACGAATTACTCTCAAGAGCGGTACGACGGTGCTGCCATCGCCATCAAAAGAGGGATCAAGTATAAACCCATAAGAAACTTGGAAGAATCCTATCTTGCAATAGAGGTCGAACTCGATATAGGAAAGCTGGTCTTCGCCACCGGGTACCAGCCGCCGAGACGAGAATATTTAGCAATTCATTCTCTCTTTGGCCTATTTGGCAGAAGGATCCCCACCATATTAATGGGGGACCTTAATGCCAGATGTCGGGAGTCTGGGTACAGGACTTTCAATGGAATTGAAAGGTGCCTGGATACTATGATGGACCGAAACATGGTCCATAGAATAGGCCTGGACTTCCCAACCTATACTCGAGGATGAAGTGCCACAAAACCAGACATTTGTCTAGCTAATCATCAGCTGCCGTTCAATTACTACATGAAAACGGTCCAAGTACCATGTAGTAATCATGTAGGGATCCTACTTACCCTCAATAGGAACCCTATACAAGTCCCAGCTCCAGTCAGAAAAGACTACAGGAGAGCCAACTGGGCACGGTACGCTGATCTCCTCGAGGCCTATCGCCCACCAGATCTGGACGAGGCAATTCTCGAGGAGATAGACGAGGCACTCGATGACCTCAACGAACATCTAATTAATGCAGATAGGGCTTGCATCCCCAAAACCCAGTATAAAACGATCTCCTTATACAGGTGGACTGGGTACATGAAAGACCTATACAGAGAATTGAGAGTTATGTACGAGTTAAATATAAGAAATGCAACATTTGACTCGCTACAACGAAGTAGAGAGATCAAGGAAGAGCTCAACCAGTTGATCCTCGAACAACAACAGAGACAATGGGACGATGCAATCGAGAGCCTCGATCAAGATGCATCTCCCAAGGACTTTTGGAAGAAAGTCAAAAGTCTCAGAGGATCATCTGAAAAAAAGAAGAAAATGGAAATCCAAAAGGAAGATGGATCCATTGAAACAGAAGAAAGGAACATCGAAGTAATACTCCGGCGTTATTGGGAAAAAAATCTCCAGCATATCAGAAGAAGAAAACGAAGATTTTGATATAGAGTTCGAAAACAACATCGTAGACGAGCTTAACACGGAAATACATCAAACGCATCCTCATCACCAGGTGGATAGACTGCGTGGCGGAGACGCCGAGATCACCGAAGAAGAGATCCTTGGCGCACTCCGCTCATTCCGACAAAAAGCCCCAGACCAATCGGGGCTTACGAAGCTTAACTTCGAAAAGGCAACAGCCAACATCATCGAAGGAATGAGACGAATTTTCAACGCATATCTGAATACAGTGTACTTTCCAAATGCTTACAAGACGGCAAAAATGATCTTCTTGCCCAAGCACGGAACGGACCCTACGTTGAGAGAGAGCTACCGCCCAATTTCACTCCTGGAATTTGGCGGGAAACTCTTTGAGAAGATCCTCAACGGGAGACTGGTGTCTCACCTGGAAGAAAACTCCCTCTACAACCCATGTCAATTCTGGTTTAGAAAGAAGTGAAGTACGGAAATGGCAATCAATGTCATAACGGAAAAGCTTTCCCAAGCCAAACGTGACAGGAGTTATGTGGATATCGTTTGTCGGGATGTATCAAAGGCGTTTGATAAGGTGTGGCAGCGGGGCATTCAGTATAAGATCTTACGGCTGGGTCTAAGTGAAAACTTAGAAAGAACTCTCTGTGACTATGTCATGGAGAGAGCGGCGTATGTCAGTCTAGGGTGCACGGACGGACCAAAGTTTCCACTCACTGCGGGCCTCCCGAAGGGGGGGTGTCTGTCCCCCACCCTTCACTCGATATACACCGCGGACGTCCCAGCCCCTGTGTACCCCAATTCCCTCAATATTCAATACGCCGATGATTTCAGCCAGATAATCGTATCTCCATGGAGGAATGCGCCGTGGCAAGCTCGCATGACAGCGATGGAAATCGCGAACCTAAACAACTACGAGGCTCAGTGGAAAATAAGAACAAACCAAGAGAAATTCAAGGTGGTCCCTATCGGACGCACCTCAAGGGCAGACGTGCGTGTGGGGGATACGCGATACCCCTACACCAACGAATTCAATGTACTCGGTATGAAAATCACCTCTACCGGGTACAAAAAGCACGTCGAAGAAAGAATTTCTCGAGCCACGTCCGCTGTCAGAACTCTATACAGATTCAAAAATCTACGTGAAAGCAACAAGAAGAAGATCTACAATGCCCTTGTAAGATCTACGTTGCTTTACCCCGCCTCCACCCTCTCATGTGTCTCAAAAACACAAAAGAGGCGTCTTCAAGTAGTGCAAAATAAATGCATGTGCCTAATCACGGGTACACGCAGGCATGAAAGAAGACGGCAAGAAGACCTTCACAGAGAGGCGAGGTTAATTCCCATTAACAAAGTCATAGAAGAACGGCCCCGGGAAATGCAGGTTCTGGTTAATCGAGAACTGAGTGATGAAATCACCCAGATGATTAACCAGAACATAAGAGCTGACTGTCGCCCCAGATTCCCCAGCTCCGCCAACCGAGTGGCTGGCGGAGACGAAGTACCGTTCTATGCATAAAAAGAGATGAAAAAACCTGTGATGATAAAGAGAAAACAAGAACAAAAGAACTCGAATTACGACAAAAACCTACCAGTCAAGACTACCTTACCAAGATGAAGAAAAAAAACCCGATTTCGACGAGAACATCAAAAGAAGAAACATCAAAAGAAGAAACAAAAAACACTATAAAACACACACAAAAAAAAAACAAGACAATAAGCACGCACTTAAACGTATTTAAAAACTTATACAAAGCAATGCACAACATAAACCAAAAAACTAAAGTTGCTAAGACAAAGGGCTTGAACGCCATAATAATTATAATTATAATTTTTATAATTATTAGCAAAAATCTAATACAACAACAATGAATACGCGCAACCAATAAAACATTAAAAGTGATAAGTTTGATCACCAGACCCTAGGCATCTCTTTGCACCCTACCACACTTCTTTCTCTCTTCTCCACTTGTCTATTTTCTCTATTTTTCCACACACCCTATCGCCCTCCCCTCACATGCACCCCCACTTTAACTTAATAATAATAATAATTTTTCACCGACGACTGCCTTATACGCCTGTGGAATTCTACTCTCGCGGAACTCGAAGAATCGATAAAGGAGGATATCAAACGCCTACAGCCAGTGCTTTACCTTCCTAACACATAGAAGTGTTAATTTTTTTAAAACTTTTATTGACTTCAACAAGAACTCGAAGTGAATAAACCGAAGTGACAAAAAGTGTAAAACCAAAATATACTCACCAAACTACGGAAGTGTTATAATCAGTGAACACGTTGAATAAACTTTAACAAACATTGTTTGCCTGGTGTATTTAATTTTAAAGTGGGACCGATTGCTCCAAATTTAGAAGCAAGTGATCAACTTAGTAAACCCCACGTTTATTCTCCTCAAGTAAATAAACTCATTCAACCTTAGAAACAGTGCTTCAACAAACAAAGTGAAGAAACAAGTGTTATATATTAAGGAGATGAACTTTCCACCGGAGACAAGAGTGTAAATAATAACAATCTACTGACACCAACCCCTTACCAAACCGTGCAAGTAAACAATCAGGAGGAGTATCTAAAGGGCTATTTATCAAAGAAGAAAACTCAGAAGAAAGGTACGTGGACAAGGACTTATAAAATTCTCTTTATTCTATATCTTTTTCTACTCCCCCTCTATCCAACTAGGCCCTAAATAAAATTACATACAAATACAATTATATACAGATAGGCAAGTCATAATGCACCCCTATCCCTCCCAGTGTCCTCTATTAATACAATAGTACGGGTATCATGGTACACTAAAAACCCACTACAAACATGCGGGAAACAACAAGGATCTTACTCAAAGCCCTAACCAGGGAAAAGCCTGACAGGGGGACAGTTTTCGAAGCAATATATTCCAAAATCAATATTGCTTGGGTCAGATTAATCGAGAATTCCCCAAGGCTACACAGCAATCTGTCAAAATGTGAAGGATGTCGAAATCTTGCCGGCACAAAAGTCAATTGACGTGCTAAAAGATATCGGACTAGCTCCCAAAATCCCTTTCTAAATACTGACCCATAGAAGCGTGATATGTAGGCGTCTAGACCCATGGGTCAGGTCGCATAACACTGAAGAGCTTAAAACGGAAATTGAATCCAACCACAGCGCGACAGTGATCGAAGTTATAAAATTTAGAGAATATACGCATGTACAAGGGCCGGGCATTAAGTTTTGGAATCGGTAGGGCAAAACAGAGGAAGGGATGTGGTTGTTTGTGGGAGTGTTAGGACATGTTATGATAAGTCAGGACCTGCAGCCGCACGCTACTGCCTCGTCTATTTAAGAAGGAGTAGCTGATCGCAGATCGTTAGTCACAAATCTTTCAACAATGGAGAAGGTTGAGCACCGCACAGTGAACAAATTTTTGACCAAGGAAGGCAAGAATGCAAAAGAGATCCATGAACGCATGGTTGCAGTGTACACCGATACCGCCCCTTCCTATGCAGCCATTGCTCGCTGGAATAGGGAGTTCCGCCATGGTCGTGAGTCCCTTAAAGATGACCCCCGTCCAGGTGGCCCGTCAGACGTGACCAACGAGGACAATGTGGCCCGTGTGGAGAGGATAATCCTCAAAAATCGACGAGTGAAGGTCGAAGAAATCGAGCGAGAACTTATAATATCACTTGGAACTGTTATTAACATCATCCACGGCAATTTGGCCATGCCCAAGGTCTCTGCCCGTTCGGTCCCTAGAAACCTCAAGCCCCATTATCGACTTCAACGTCGTCAAAGTCCACAAGGCCAGAGTTGCACAAGCTGCTCTGTGCAAGTGCGGATTCGAGGAGCTCAACCATCCCCCCTACAGTCCAGATCTGGCCCCTAGTGACTACTTTTTATTCCGCCAGCTCAAGGCTGCACTTTGTGGACGCCGGTTTGGGGACGATGAAGATGTCCAGCTTGCCGTCCAGGAGTGGATTGAACAGCAGTCGAGAGATTTCTGGTTGTCGGGAATTCGAAGCCTCAGAGACAAGTGTCTCAAGTGCATTGAAGTCGAGGGTAGTTATATTGAAAAATAATAAAACACTTTTCCTAATATCTCGTTTCCTTATATCCGAATTACAAAATTTATTGACCGCCCCTCATATTTAAAGTTGTTTTTAGTGACATAGGTATGGCCCAAAAACAACTGAAACCGGACTGTTGACTTTCAACTTGAGGATTACTCCCTATAAAATTGAGAGGGAGGAATTCACAGAAGAACAGATCTGTTTCAGATGCTACCGCATGGAAAACCACCCCACAAGAGCCTGCACACAAGAGACAGGTAAATGTTCCCAATGCAGTGCGGATAACCAGAATTGGAGGAGCTGCAATAGCGAGCGAAAAAGGTGCCTGAATTGCGGCGGCGACCACCGCACCCTCGCAATGACATGCCCCTTCAAGAAAAAACATAATAAAAAAGAAGAAAGAGGTAAAAAGATAGGAATGAGAGCAAAAGAGGAATAATACGTACGTCCAGGTGGCAAAAAACATTTAAAGCACAACCAACCATGGAAAATACTGTTCTACACGTAGAGAATGAGAATTCACCGCAAATAATGGCCTGTATTTATTACGCACACATTGCGAGCCTTTCTAGACCAGGGACTTTCAAGACAGAACTAAACATGATGCTGGAAAACAACGGAATGCCACAAATGTGGTTCCCCGACAACCTTCCATCAGGAGAAGTTCTGAAAATTAAACTTGTAAAACCTACACAAGGTCAACTACCTACTCAAGCAGGAAGAAACGCCTCCAATTGCAGGGATCCAAGGATTGCTGCACAAGAAGCGAGAAAGAAAGTGGAAACAGGCAAGAATCAAGAAAAACAAGATCGTACTGCAGAGGAGATGGTAACAGAAACTGAGCAGAAAAAAATAAAAGAAAAAATCACAGAACGTACAGCCAGAGAACAAAAGAGGTCAAACAGCCAACAGAGGAAAAGATCCCCAACGTCTACTCCGAGGAAAAAAACACCAGATTAACGCTAAAAGGATAAATCTCAGACTCTTCGCTACAGGAAACACTTAATACCCCAAGGAACACCACGCCGAGGCCATCACTGAGGGAATCATAAACGAAAAAATCAAATGGCAATACGAGGATCAAATGCCAGAGAACCAAGTCGAAGAGGTCCTTTATCAAGGAAAAAATAAATACATTCCAGAAATATTCAACATCTTTCAGAGTGAATTTAATAAGAAACGAAACGGAAAATGCAGGACCCCTCCTCACCAGGCTTCAGGATCAAGGAAAGACAGAAGAGAAGACTTAGAAAAAAGGTACAACCAAGGTAAAACAAAGCAACAAGAACTACAGAAGAAACTTTCTACATAATGGACACTAATAATAAAACAATAAAACTAATGTATATGAAAGTAAATGGTTGGACAAGGAAAAGTTCCGAATATGGAAACATAATTCAGAACCTTGATCCAGATATCATTTTAATATCCGAACACAGTATTGATACAAAACACAAAGAAATAAAAATATTTAGATACCAAGTTTATTCAACAAGCAATACAGATGAGGCCTTCGACGGAACGGCGATTGCAATCCTAAAAGGACTCATGCACAAAGTTCTCCCACAACTAGACGAGTCATACGTAGCGATAGAGGTCCAAACTACCATAGGGCCCCTAACTATCGCTACTGGGTACAACCCCCAAGAAGAGGGTACATTCCCATTGATAGCTTCTTGAAGCTGTTTGCCCATAAAAAAGGTGTTGTTCGCAGGCGACATTAACGCTAGGTGCAAGGCGGCCGAGTACACCAGCACCAACGCGGCGGGACGAAATCTAGAACTTCTTCTAGAACGTAACATACTCGTAGCTGTGCGCATTGGACCAGAGTTCCCAACCTATTACTCGCCGAGAGGTGCAACTAAGCCCGACATAGTTCTAATGAACCCAAAGTTTTCCTATAATTATCACATCGCCCCCAGACCCGTGATACCCAGCGACCACGAAGCCTTAAACATCACAATATCAACAAGCTAAATCCAAGTACCAATAAGAGAAAGGAAATCATATGCGCGTGCAGACTGGGAGGCCTACCAGGCCATTTGCCAGAATTACGTCCCGGCAAACCTAGAAGAAGCTACCCCAGAAGAGATAGACGAAGAATTAAACCTCCTTACAACAAAATTATCAGAAGCAGATAGAAATACCATCCCAGAGTTAAAGTATAAAACCCTTCCAGATCCAAGATGGAGATAAAAAATGATTGCCATTCAAGATGAATACAGAGGCTTAGTGGTCGCAATCAATAGATGGGGACCAAACAGGGACCTCCACCAGATGATGCGGGAAAAAAGGAACACCTACACCAGCTGATCATTCAGCAACAATCGGATATCTGGGACAAACTCATTGAAGAACTGGATGAGGAAATGGACCCCAGAACATTCTGGCAAACAGTGAAGAGGTTAAGAGGGAAGCTAACCACCAAAACAGCAAATATAAAAAAATTAGGAAGGTGAAGTGGTCACTGAATCTGAGGAGTTAGAAGAAATATTTAGAGAATACTGGTCTAATATATTTAAAATTGCCCCTGAAGAGGAAGAAAATTTTGATACAGAATTCGGGAACGAGATATTAAACCAGTTAAACGAAGAAATAGAGCGAATATATCGTTCAATAACGCCACAGCGTAAAGACCCATGATAGGACTAGGAAAAAAGATCTTCATACAGGAATTTAACGAAACCCTGTAAACGTTTAAACAGCGTGCCCCAGGTCACTCAGACCTAACGAAGGCAAACTTTAGCAACGCTCCACACAACATAAAACAGGGACTAGTTAACATGATGAACGCGGCCCTCAATACGGAAAACTTTCCCGATGTCTGGAAAATATAAAAAATGATATTCATTCCTAAGTCGGGAAGGTCTCCAATCTCCCTAGCAGACTACCGCCCGATCTTTCGAAAAAATCATCACCAACAGAGTGCAATCCTACCTTGAAGATAATAACCTGCATAATCAACAACAGCACGGTTTTAGAAAGCAGATAGGTACGGACATAGCACTGGCGAAGATAACAGACAAACTAGCACAAATAGAAATAAATAAAAAGCATGCTGATTTAGTATTGAGGGATGTCAAAAAAGCGTTCGACAAAGTGTGGCGCAAGGGACTACAGTTTAAGATCCTCCAACTGGGACTTAGTCCCAGATTGGAGAAAATAACATGTGATTACGTCATGGACAGAAGAGCATTCATCTAGATAGGAGAATACCAAGGACCAGAATTTCATCTGGAAGAGTGCGTTCCCCAAGGTGGGTGCTTGAGTCCACTGCTGTACTCGATATACACTAGAGACCTCCCTAGTCCTAGGCTAGAGGAATCTTTGTATATCCAGTTCGCCGACGACGTGACACAGATAGAGATCTCCCCATACAAAAATGAAAGAACCATGGCAAGAATGACGTCATACGAAATTGAGAACCTAAACATTTACAAGCGTCGCTGGAAAATCGCGACTAATCTGAACAAATTTACAATCATACCAATCAAGAGAAGTAAAACAGCACCAATTTATGTAGGAGATGAAAGATACCCATACAAAAGAACAGGCAGAGTGTTAGGATTAAAAATAAATGCCAGGGGATACAATGACCGAATTAACGGCATAATTGCAGGTATGAGGAAAGATATAGGAGAGCTATATCGATTTAAAGATCTAAAGAGGAACAACAAGAAGAAAATCTACTCTGCCTACATCAGACCAAAAGTATTATATCCCTCAATGCCACTAGCGGCCATTCCAAAAACTTGGATGATGGAATTGCAAAGAGTGCAAAATATAGCACTCTTAATAATATGCAACGCTAGGAGACGGGAAAGAAAGCGTCAACAAACACTACATGAGGAAGCAAACATCAAGGCACTAAATAAAGACCTAGGTACCAGAGCCATCAAAATTTGGCAAAAGATGGAAGGGAACTCCGACCCAGATTTCATCAGGAATCACTTCGGAATTCCCGAGCTAATACAGAACCAGGCTCGGAAAAGATTTTCCAGCAGCAGAAGAGCTGCGCGGCACAAACAGGAACCGATCTACGCATAACTACCGTATAAACAATATATCTTAGAGACAATAAATACAATAGACAGTCACAGAATACACACCCAAAAAGGCTTGAAAGCTACTATGTGCATACATATGTACAAATGTTTTGTACAAACTAATAATCATAGATTTTAATCAAATATATAAAAAAGAAGGAAACAAAATCAAAATAATATATATATATATATATATATATATATATATATATATATATATATATATATATATATATATATATATATATTAATATATATCAGACTAACGCAAATGTTAGAAAACTTGAAAGGCTTCGAAGCTAAATAATAATAAAGATGGTTAAAAAGAACAAATACACCGACGTAAATAAACACGAAACACAGAGATACCCTTTCCCCAGGGACCTATTTTATCTATCCCTTATTTCCAATTTTTACCACTAAAACTTTTCACTAACTAACTACTTTTCTATCTATCTAATCTCTCCACTTTTTATGTCCAAGTCCAAGTCCAAGTTTTCGCCGACGACTTAGAAGAAAACTTGAAATTTTTACGCTTAGCAAGAAGTTACAGCCGGTAAAGGGGGTAAAGTCGAAGGAAGACACCTCAAGAAACCATCAACGACCTTTGCCTTCTCCCTAAGGGGACGACAAGATGTACTTTCTGCAGAACCATGGATAGCCGACCCATGTCTGCCCCCCCCCCCCGTCCTCCGCGGCCCACTCATCGGAGCATTGGAGCTGAAATGAACTGAAGTGCCATTCACCTAGTCTCGCTCCAACTATGTCGGTCCACTTGGAGAGACATAATTGGAGACGTAAAGGAAAGCAGGTTAGAGGATTAGCTCACTGTGGAATTCTACGGAAGGGACCACCCAGTTACGAGGCGATGCTGAAAGCTTTGGGAAAGAGTACGCTCTAATCTCTAATGGTAGTTTCCAGCCAGCAACACAGGGGAACGAACAACCGTCCCTGTGTAAGTTGGAAGCAGCATCGATAACCAAACTCCAGACGGGGCGGCACCCCGGGTGGTGGTAGTTGATTCGATCACCACCCATCATTAAGTCCGCCACATTTCATCTGTCTGAGGGCCCCCATCCCCCCTTCATCATTCATTCATTCCATCCCGCAGTTCATGTTCATGGAGACTCGCTTGCAACGAGAAGGGGGTGGCTTTCAAAGCGCTCTAACAAGAAGAAGAAGCGGATCTTACAATAAAGGGAAAACATTCAATACAGAGACGAATAACCAGGAGCCGCATATAAGACACAAGAAGAAAGACAGCCTGAGGGGCCGCCCCCTGAGGAAAAATGGAACAAAATGGGACCACTGGGATCCAGCTGCGCACAATCAGCGGAAGCGGCAGGCCTAGCCGAGAGGTCTTCGAAGTAGTTTACGGAGAGTTGAAGGTCGCAATGCTACGACTGCTCGAAGTAACAACAGGTTATGTTGTGATATGTGAAAATGAGAAGGATGTAGAGTGTATTAAAAAAGAAGAAGCAGTCAAAGCACTCCGTGAAATAAGCCTACAAAAAGCGAATTCCACCGCAGATCCTAACCCACAGGAGCGTAATCTGTCGATGACTGGACTCTTGGATAGGACAGCACTATAAGGAAAAGATAAAAGAGGAAATATCCAAAAATCAACCGTGGGCCAAAGTATCCGAAATTATCAAGTTTTGGAACAAGAGGGACAATTCTGAATACACTCACGTGTTTAAGGTTGTCTTCTCCGACACCACAATGGTGCAAAAGGCAAAGGAGAATGTATTAATGCTTTTTAATGCAAAGATCAGTGGGGAGCAGATTGAGAGAGAAGAATTCACTCCCATATAATTCTGCTTCCGCTGTTATAAAATGGAGACACACACAACACAAGAATGCACAGAGCCACAGGAAATAAGTTCAAGGTGCAGCGAGCCAGGGCACCACTGGAAGAACTGCAACAGTCCCAGGGAGAAGTGTGCAAACTGCGGCCAAGGACATCGCTCCATGGCCATGGCCTGCCTAATGAAAAAAGATCTTATAAAAAAAAGGTGCAGCTAAAGAAAGATGAGCATGAACGCAGAAGCAAAGCATCATATGCTCAGGCGTCAAAAGCAGTATTCACAGAAAATGAAAACAAAAAGACATACTTGAGAATCGAGAACGAAAACTCGACGAAGATACTGACCTGCATCTTATACGCTCACGTCAGGAATCTAACTCAACCAGGAGTATTCGCGAAGGAACTTAACCAATGGTTCCCTGATAACCATCCTTCAGGGGATGTACTGCAACTGCAGCTGAATCCCAAACAGATGCAAGGAAAGAGCCAAGAGAAAAGAAAAGAAGATGAAAATAGACGGCCTGACCCAAGAATTGAGGCCAAAAGAGAGAGAGAGGGGCGGCCGCAAAAGCAGCACATTCGACCAAACGAAAGGACGAGGAACAGGTAGAAACTGAACCTCTGAAAGCACGAACACCTCAGACTCAGAGAACCCCAAAAAAAGGTAAAGGAGGAACAAAGAAAACGATATATGCAGACCAAATTAACCTCTGCAACTACGCGAGCGAACAATTCCCCTTCCCGAAGGACTGAGATGCAAACAAAATTTGCGAGGGACTAAAAAAGAAATACTATAAATGGGACTTCGACGCTCAATGCGAGGAAGAATCGTTTGAGGAGGCTCTATACAACCAAAACGTTGACTACTACCAGGAAACATTTATTGAACTCTCCCCAGCAGAGTTAAAAAAACAGAGGAACGGGGAACGCAAGTCAACAACCCGTAAACACTAAGTCATCCACCTAAGCCAGAACAGAGAATGGAAAACCAGAACAACAGGTTAAGGATCTTGAGACTCAAAGTGAATGGATGGGAGGGAAAAGCCACGGCATACGGAAACATATTCCGTGTGTTTGATCCAGAGATTATATTAATCACGAAGCATGGTATTGATACGACCAACAAGCAGTTAAAGATACCAGGATACAGAGTGATCTCAAAAAAGCATTCTCAGGAGAGGTACGACGGTGCTGCCGTTGCCGTCAGAAGGAATCTCTCATTCAGACACCTTCCGGATATGGACGATTCCTTCGTGGCGGTAGAGCTGCACACTCTAGTTGGCAAGCTCATAATCGCGGCGGCATACCAACCACCTCGACGAAAGTATCTTCCTCTTACAAGCTTCTACACCCTGTTTGGCAGGGCAGAATTGTATTCCTTGGGGGCGACCTCAATGCCAGATGCCGAACGGCTGGCTATGGTAACACGAACGAACAAGGCCATAATTTGGAAATGATTATGCGAAGGAAAAACATCCAGCGGATAGGTCCGGATTTCCCGACCTATTTAACCGTAAGGTCAGCAACAAAGCCCGACATAATCATGACAAGCGATGGATTCCCCTTCAATTACCGTAATGAGCCAGGCCCAACAGTCCCCAGCGACCACATAGCGATCTCGACGACCATTTCCTCGCGCCAATACAGCTTCCAATCCCTCTTCGAAAAAGCTACCCTTCGGCCAGCTGAGAACGCTACAAGGAAATCCTTGCTAGATTTGAACCACTGGACCTAAACGGAGTAAGGCCAGAGAGGGTCGATGAGGAGCTGGAGAAGATAACTGCCCATATCATCGAAGCAGATCACGAGTGTGTACCGATGAAGAGATACAAAACTCTTCCACAACCCAGATGGACCGAAGAAATGAGAGAGATCGCTAGAGTGCACAGGGAGGTGTACGAGGAAATCAGGAGAGAAGGTACAAATCGGGAAAGAACCACGCTGCTACGACGCATGAGTGAAGAACTTAAGCAGGCTATTAACCAGCAACATGCTGAAATCTGGGACAGCCTGATTGAAAAAGTTGACAGCGAGGTGCGACCCGATGTGTTCTGGCGACTTGTGAACAAGTTAAAAGGTCTTACAAGTAGAGAAAAGACCAGCATTAAGGAGGGCGAGGACTACTTGGAAGACCCAGCGGTATTGGAAGAAAGATTCCGCACATTCTGGAAGGATGTCTTCAAGATAACACCAGAAGACAATGCGGAATTCAACCAGGAATTCGAGGGCCAACTGATTGAAGATCTTAATCAGATTGTGCATCGCACGCTCCCACATGCCTATGTCGATGAGGGGGGATTTTGGCAGACCATGGCCGCCCAACTACACCTGAAGAGGTCATGGCAGTCATAAAAACCTTCAAACAAAAGGCACCAGGCTGGAGGGGCATCCCCAAAAATAACTTGGTACATGCTTCCCGGCAGATCATTCAGGGAATCACGAACATCTACAATGCTTCACTGAATACGGGCTACTTCCCCGACGGTTTCAAGATAGCTAAAATCATCTTTATACCTAAAGGGGTGGAAGCCTGATCAACTGGTGGAAAACAGGCCAATATCCCTCCTGGAGATTATAGGCAAAGTCTACGAAAAGCTTCTAGCCAACATGTTCCAAGGCCAACTGACCGAGCTAGAAACTCACAGCCCTCAGCAACACGGGTTTCGCAAGAGAAGGGGGGCTGACACAGCCCTTGCCCGTGTCACCGAAAAGCTCTCTCGCTGTAAAGCTGAGAGGAAATATGTAAACCTGGTGATGCGAGATGTACAAAAGGCCCTTGATAAAGTTTGGCTAAGAGGTCTACAATACAAGGTCTCAGGCCTCCAGCTGAACCCAATCCTGGAAAGGATCCTCTGTGACTACATCATGAGCAGAAAAGCCCAAATTTCGATCGAGGGCTACAGAGGACCCGAGTTTGAACTTGAGGCGTGTGTTCCACAAGGTGGCTGTCTGGGTCCGCTGCTTTACCTTTTGTACACACTGGACTTACCTGATCCAGTAGAGGAGGAAGTGATGTACCTGCAGTTTGCAGACGACATCACACAAATCGTCCCCAGTTACTACAAACATGCTGGATTTCAAGCTAGGCAGACAGCCATCGAAATCGATAACATCAGTCGATACGAACGAAAGTGGAAAATCAAGACCAACCTCCGAAAGTTCCAGATTATTATTATTATTATTAAAGTTCCAAGCCACAACCCCAACTGGAAGAGCAAATAGCTATAAGCCCAAGGGCCCCAGCGGGGAAAGAAACCTGGTATGGAAAAAACGAAACAAAGATTAAGAAAAACATAATAAATAAATAGAAAATTAAAAAAAAAAAAAAAAAAAAAAATTAAATGCTATAATGTTAAAAATATTATAATATTATATATGTGTGGATAATGAATAAAATATTAAAGTTATAAGTTTCTGTTAATTAAAAATGTATTAGCACCCACTTTAAATTTCTGAAGTTCCAAGGACTCAACAACAACACTAGGAAGTTCATTCCACAGTTTAGTTGTGTTAGGAATGAAACTTCTTGAAAACTGTGTTGTGTTGAATCTCATAGGCGTAAAGGCCCTACTATTGGCATTTAGTACACCTCTGGTAACTCGTTGAGGGGCATATAAATTGGGCAGATCGTGATGCAGTGGATGATCTGCATTGTTAAAAATTTTATATAAGATGCATAAGGAGCTTATTGCTCGCCTGTGCCACAGATCAACTTTGAGGTCAGGAATTAAAAATTTTATTGCTCTCAAATTTTTATCTAATAAATTAAGATAATAGTTGGCTGCCGAACTCCAAACAGGGGCGCAATATTCAAAACACGGAAGAATAAAAGCATTAAAACAATTTTTAAGAACAGTCTGCTCTCCAAATACTTTGTAAGATTTCCTCAAAATGCCAATTTTTTGAGCAATAGAGGAGGAAATAGATTGAATGTGATTCTCAAAAGTAAACCTAGAGTCAAGCATAACTCCAAGCAACTTAAAAGAATCACATATGGAGATGGGAATGTTATTTATTAAAAGATCTGGATGGGGAGGATCTAGTGTTCTGGATCTGCTAACAATCATACTCTGGGTTTTCTTTGCATTTAACTTCATGCCCCATGAAGTGCACCAAACATTTATCTTAGCCAGATCTCTATTTAAAGACTCTGCAACCGATGCTCTCAACTCAGGAGATGGGACTGGGGCTATTAGAGTAGCATCATCAGCATAGGCTATAAGTCTATTTTCCAGTCCAAACCACATATCATGGGTATATAATATAAACAGTAGAGGACCAAGAACACTGCCTTGTGGTACACCAGATAGCACCTCTCTCTCATCACTAAAATTATTGTCAACATAAACCTTTTGATGTCGATTTGTTAAAAATTGTTCAATAATATTTAAAAATACACCACCTACTCCCAACTGCTTCAACTTAAATATCAGGGCCTTATGATTGACACGGTCAAATGCGGCACTGAAATCCAGGCCAACTAAGCGAACTTCTTGACCAGAGTCTAATGATTTTTGGACAATGGTGGAGACTGTGAGGTGTGCATCACAAGTGCTCAGACCCTTACGAAATCCAAACTGTAAAAAGGGAAACAGACGATTAAGCTCGGCAAATGTACTTAAACGTTTAGCTAGTAAACGTTCAAAAATCTTAGATAGAACAGGAGTTATAGAAATGGGCCTATATTCAGTAGGGTTAAAACTACCACTTGCACTTTTACATAGTGGAGTGATGTTACCAATTCTCCAACATTCGCAAAAACTACCACTCCTCGCCAGCTTCCGAAGAATAACGGAAAGCTTGGGAGCCAAATACTCTGCAGTTTTCTTAAAGAATAAAGGGAATATACCATTTGGGTCAGTACCACCATAAGCATCCAGATCAAGAAGTAACTGTTTTACTTCACTTGAACGGAAAGCAATCTTGTTTAACCTTGGTTCAGGGAAACAAGTGTCAGGTAGAGTTAGATTCTCATTACTTTGTTTATTATCAAAAACATCAGCCAACAGTGTTGCCTTTTCTTCAGGACTAAGGGTAATGGAACCATCAGGTTTAAGAAGGGGTGGCATAGATGAATCATTCCCAAAAAGAGCAGACTTGAGAGTGGTCCAGAATTTGTGGGAATTTGCTGTGCGCTGAAGAGTTCTCTTTGTGGTAGTATTGAATTCAACTTCAGCATTATTATATACCCTCTGAGCTGCTGTTCTGTAGTGCACATAATTATCCCATAGAAAGGCAGATCTACTCCCCTTCCACAGGTTGTAGGCTTCTTGTTTCTGCATATGAGCCCTCTTACAGTCATCATTAAACCAGGCTTTGTCCTTAGTGCGATATCTGATCATACGGAATGGAACATGTCTATCAATAATTGAAACAATTTTATCATTCAAAATACGAACTGCTTCAACCTCCTTATATATTAGTGGCCAGTTGATCCGGGAGATATCATTTAATATATTGCACCAGTCTACTTGAGATTTGATGAATACTTTGCTTGTATGAGCTATATTAGGAATAGATTGCTCAATACAGATAGTTATAGAAATTGCACAGTGGTCAGAAGTTCCCACAGGAGGATCAACAGCACTTGTAACGACTCCAGGGGAATCAGTGAAAACCAAGTCAAGGCAGTTCCCAGATGAATGGGTAGGCTCCCTAATGACTTGCTCACAACCCGACTCACACGCAAAATCATAAGCCCTGATACCATGACAGTCAGTAGGGGAGACAGAAGACAGCCATTGCCTATGATAAGCATTGAGGTCTCCCATAAATACAAAGCAGGCTTTCCGGTCATTTTCCTGTACCTTGGCCATGGCAAGGAGCAGACAATCAAAAATAGTATCATCTAAGTCTGGATTGCGATAGACAGAAAAAAGATAAAAATTATTTTGCTTACCACATACTTTCATAACTTGCATCTCATGGCAAGAACAAGCATAGGAGGTCTTTGAAGCAGAGTAACCATTCCTAATGTAAACTGCCAATCCTCTAGCCCTAGGAATGGCATCACGCCTAAGTAAAATTGGTTTTTTGAAGCCTGGTATAAGTAGTTCAGAGACATGCCTCATATTTGAAACCAGGGTCTCTGAACAGAGTAAAATGTCATGAGACTTGGATGAAGCAGTCAAGTCTTTAATATTGGCATGTAGGCCCCTAATATTAATATAGAGTAGACGACATTTTATCTGACGAGGATGACCAGGTCCAGGGTTGAGCTCAATATCTCCTGATAAAATTAAAATCGATATTAAAAAAATAATATTAGCAACAAGATCTTCAACAAAAATAACAATTTGTACAACAACAACAACAACAATTTGTACAAAATTATTCAATAGCAAAACTTTCATTAACTGAATATTATATGTCGGAAAAAAACTGGTCAACATGATGGAGCCGACACATCATGCAAGGCAAAATTCCCTTCAGGACGCCACAACAACTGAGGGAGGACAGTAATGATGACTTTGGAATGAAAAAGAATAAAGAAAAGAGAAAAGAAAAGAATAGACCAAGGCAACCTCTTGAAAAGCCATCAGAGCCTCTTTGCTCATCTATTAAGCCTGCCCTACACACCATTTGAGTAAAACAAGAGGAGGAATGAAAAATAGGAAAGTATGCCTAAATGTACCCTTAGGCAGGGATCTCAAACACAAGAGAGTGGAAGACCATGGTACAGAGGCTATGGCACAATCTAATGCATGAGAACACCTTTCTGTCAGGGAGGTCCCTTAGCCTTTGACTGAAGTGTCTATCCACAAGACAGTGGAGGGTTTGGATTCAGAGTTATCCCTCTCCTAGGCGGATTGTCAACCAAGACTTCGAGCTCCACCTGCCCGGGTTTGAGTTCGGAGTTGTCCCTCTCCTAGGTGGATTGTCACACAAGACTATGAGCTCCACCTGCCCATACCGTAACCCTGGTATAGGGTGGCTACCGAGCGCTACGCCTTGCCAAAGGGCGACTCGTGATTTTGTCCGGGGCTGCTTATTCAGTTTATTCGCAACTAACCTCTATATCTAGAGGCCTTCCCCCGATCCGCAACCTGGGGACCCGATGGATGGGAGTTGTCATCTCCTTCCAATTAACCGTTGAAAACGTGTGGATGTCTTAGTGGACGGCGAAGTATACCCGTACAGAAATGAAGGCAAAGATATAGGTCTGCACTTGACAGCCAAAGGATACAAAGTGCACATTAGCAGCAGAATCTCCCTAACTGAAATACAGCTCGGAAAACTAAATAGATTTAAGAGCCTCAGCTCTAAAAATCTAAAAATGCAATACATTGCTCTGATGCGCTCAACCTTAGTGTACCCGGCAGTGATCATGCGGGCTGCGAGTTCCACCTCTTTCAGACAAATGCAGAGAGTGCAGAACAATGCAGCCCGGCTTATAGCTGGAGCTCGAAGGACGGACCATATACAGCAAACAGAACTGCTAGAGAGAAAGACCTGGGGTAAACATGTAGACGAGCGGCCCGGCCGGAAAAATTATTTTGTGTAAATATTATCGTTCACCTGTGTCATTTCTGACGTCATATCCCACCCCGAACCCCTATTATAATTCGCAAAACGATTAAAGGCGCTGACATAATGTAGTTAAAGCATTCACCTCTGTAAACGTCAGAACATTATAAAAATTAGAATTATATACTGGGGGGGCTGTGCCCCCCAGACCCACCCTAATTTAATGAAACTCAGGATCATCGTAGTGCGGTCCCGCATCGTGTTTAACCCCCCACGAGCCGTCCCCTATAAATGTACTCCAAAAACGTGAAACACTTTGGAACACGGACGAAATAGTACATCTTATCGGCGGGGCCGCTCGTCTACATATTTACCAGACCTGGGACAAGTTCGAAAATGAAATACTCCCGAATATGAACCTCGACTAGACATTCCGAGAGCAGTTAGGAAACGCGCCACCAGGCAAGCCCTATTCCCGAGTGGAAAGAACTGCTCCCGAGAAAACCAAATTGAAATATATACTTGATCAAGAAAAGCACAAACACCTAAGTGTAATAAAAACTAAAGAAAAAGAGGCGAAGTGCCCACCATTAAAACAAAATAAACAGAAGTGAAATATAATAACATAAACCCCAGCAAAATAAGAGTTATAAATTGATATTTAAAATAACAAGAAAAATATATATATATACAGCAAACAAAAAACTTGAAAGGCTTGAATGCCACGACGGAGGAAAGAAACAAATTTATTAATTTATTTAAACACACACACACACACACATATATATATATATATATATATATATATATATATATATATATATATATATATATATATATATATATAAAATATATATATAATAATAATAATAATAATAATAATAATAATAATAATAATAATAATAATAATAAATGGGAGGAAGAAAAAACAAACTAACAGAAGAAAACCCTGAGAGAAGCCCTCTACACCAGAGCAAAACTCAACTTTTTATCTTTATATACGAGTACCTACCACACACTTCCTACTTATTACATCAATTTTAATTTTTCGTCGACGGCTGAAGAATTCAATGAGAAAACTATGCTAATTCTACATCTCTTACCCGATAAAGGAGGAAAAGGAAGGGGAAGGGCTGCCTCAAAAACGTCAACATCCTATTCACTTTCCCCACGGGGACTCTCCGGTAGACATTTTGAACCTGCTTCTAGTCGACTTTATGTCGACCTAACCCCCCCCCCCCTCCCTCGAGGGAGTTACGAAGCTGAAATGAAATGAACTGCCATTCATCTAATCTCGCTCCAACTATGCCGGTCCACTTCGATAGACATAATTGGAGACGTAAAAGAAAACAGGTTTGAGGATTAACCCACTGTGGAACTCTACGGAAGAGACTACCCTGTTACGAGGCGATGCTGAAAGCTTTTTGGAAGAGTTCGCTCTAATCTCTAAGCGTAGTTTCAAGCCAAGACCACAGGGGGACATGTGACCGTCCCTGTGTAAGTTGGAAGCAGCATTGATAACCAAACCCCAGACGGGGCGGCACCCTCGGGTGATGGTAGTTGATTCGATCACCATCCATCATTAAGTCCGCCACATTTCACCCGTCTGAGGGGACTCCCTGGGTTCACCCATCATCATTCATCCTTCCATTTGACAGTTCACGTTCACGAAAGCTGAGTGACGAAGTAGAGGGAGTCACCAAAAACAAATAAAGAACAAAATACCATCATAAAAAGAAAGGGGCACGAACCTTTGCTTGAATCAAGTCACCACTAACAAGAGATTAAAAGAAGAAGAAGGATACAGTACAGAGGGGCCACTCTCTCGAAGAGATGGCCCAAGACAATACAACCACGATACCTCTGCGGGCAGATGACGGACAGCCCAAGTCCAGCAGAGAAAAAGTGTTCGAAGTTGTGTATGGCAAATTGGGCATTGCCGGTTAGAGTGTTGGAGGTAACCTCGGGGTATGTCGCAATCTGCGAAAAAAAAGGACATCGAGGATATCACCAAAGATAAGGCAGTAGAGGTCCTTAGGAGAATTGGGCTGCAGCCAGCAGTACCACCATAAATCCTGGCCCACATGAGCGTGGTGTGCCGGCGACTCGATCCGTGGATCGGGCAGCACTCCAAAGAGAACATCAAAGAGGAGGTCCATCTTCGGCAAACCTGGGCCAAGGTAGCCGAAGTGATCAAATTCAAAAACAGAAGGGATAATACCGACTATACTCACGTCTTCAAGGTAGTCTTTACCGAAACAACTATGGCCCAAAAGGCAAAATGAATATGGCCTTCTAATGTTCAATGCCAAGGTTAGTGGGGACCAAATAGAGAAGGGAGAATTCCCCCCAGTCCATTTCTGTTTTAGGTGTTAGAAAATGGAGGAACACGCGACTAAGGACTGTAAGGAGCCACAGGAAACATGCTCCAAATGCCGTTAATTGGGACACAATTTGAGGACGTGTATTAATAATTTCGAGAAGTGCGTTAACTGTGGGCAAGGACACAGATCAATGGCCATGACCTGCCCTGTAAAAAAAGAAATTATCAAACAGAAACATGAAGCGAAGAAGAATGAGGAAATGCGTAGAGCGAATGCATCCTACGCTCAAGCAACAAAACGGGATGGACCAAATGTGGTTCCCGGACACCCCCCCCCCCCCCCATCCCTCTGAGGACGTCCTGCAATTGCAGATGATCCCAAACCAACAATTAAACGGTCAAGATACTTCCAAAACACAGAACAAGAAAGAGAAAAACAAGCAGTCGAAGTGAAAACTCATGCCCCTAAACAAAGACAAGTAATAAGCGAAGAGAGGGAAAATGCTGGGTCTGATACCAATGGTTTCTCGAAATCCTCAGACTCATTGGACACCGAAGTCTCACAAACAAACAAAGCCAAGGGGAAGAAGCGAAAAAGCAAAAGATTGCGTGCGGACAATATCAATCTTAAAGTGTACGCATGCGACCAGTTTCCCTTTCCCGAAAAAAATGGAGCCTAGGGATATATTCCATGGGATTAAAACAAAGGTGTTATAATGGGAATACGACTACGAAGTCGACGTTGAATCAGTGGAAGAAGCTTTGCTCAGCCAGAATGTGGCCTTACATCACAATACCTGCGAGCAGATTTCAAATGCCGAGTTCAGAAAGAAGAAAGACGGGAGGAAGAAAAACATCACCCAAAAACACTAAGGAGACAACATGGAAAGAGTAAGCAATAGAATGAGGATTCTGACACTCAACGTAAACGGATGGGAGGGGAAAGCTACGGCAAATGGAAACATATTCCGAGTATTTGACCCCGACATCATTCTTATAATGGAACACGGTATTGACACTATATCTGGTCAAATTAAAATACCGGGCTACCGAGTGGTCATGAAGAATCATTCTCAGGAAAGGTTTGATGGTTTTGCAATAGCTGTCAAGGGAAACATCTCGTTCAAACAACTACCAGAACTTGATGAATCCTTTGTGGCGGTTGAACTCCACACAATGGTAGGAAACCTCGTGATAGCCGCAGCCTATCAACCCCCTCGTCGAGCCTATTTCCCGTTAAATAACTTTACACACTGTTTGGGCACCGCAGAATGGCAATTTAGGGGGCGACCTCAATGTCAGATGCCGTACGGCGAGCTATAGTAGTACCAACGAAAGAGACTGAAACTTGGAACTGATTATGGGAAGAAAAAACATCCAGAGAATAGGACCGGATTTTCCGACCTATACCACTTCCATATCAGCAACCAAACCTAACATAATCTTAACAAGTGAAGGCTTCCCATTCAACTACCATAGTGAGCCAAGCCCAACAGTGCCAAGTGATCACATAGCGATCCTCACCACAGTATCTCTCGCTCCGATCCAGCTTCCGGTCTCTTTCCGAAAAAAACTACGCCTTGGCCAACTGCGAACGTTACAAGAGACGATTCAGTCAATAAACCCCAGCTGACCTAAGCGGCGCGGCCTTGGAGATAGACGGGGAACTGGAGAGGATAACTACGTCCATACTAGGAGCGGACCGCGATTGCATACCCAAGACTGGGTATATAACACCTCATCAGCCCAGATGGACAGAGGAGATGAGAGAGATCGCTCGTGCTCACAGGGAAGTGTACGAAGAGATAAGACGGGAAGGTCCTAATCGGGAAAGAAGCTCGCTCCTTCGGCGCCTAAGCACCGAGTTAAAAGAGGCTATCAACCTCCAACAGGGGAAAATATGGAACAACCTGATAGCCAAAGTCGATAAAGAGCTCAACCCGGCTAAATTCTGGCGTCAAGTCAAGAACCTAAAAGGACTAACCGCAAGAACTAAGGCTCGAATAAAAGAGAACGGAGACTATATAGAGGACCCGGTGGTTCTAGAAGACATATTCAGGAATTTCTGGAAAAACGTCTTCAGGATCACTCCAGAAAACAACGAAGAGTTCGACCAGGAATTCAAAGGCCAACTGATCGAAGAACTGAATCAGGTTATGCACCGCACGCAACCACAACATCAAGTAGACGAAGGCGGGGAGATGGCGGACCATGGCCGTCCTATAACACCAGAGGAGGTCATGGCCAATGTAAGAACCTTTGAACATAAGGCACCAGGCTGGACGGGCATCACCAGAAACAACTTGGTAAATGCCCCGCAGCAGATCATTCAGGGAATTACAAACGTTTTCAACGCTTCCCTGAATACGGGTTACTTCCTTGAGGGTTTTAAGATCGCTAAAATAATTTTCATACTCAAGGGAGGTAAACTCCCTGATCAACTGGTCAATTACAAGCCAATTGCCCTGCTGGAATTCGTTGCGAAAGTCTACGAGCTAGCCGAGCTAGGAGCTCATAATCCTCAGCAGCACAGGTTCCGCAGGGGACGAGGAACGGAAACCACCATCGCCCTCCTAACGGAAAACTCGCATGCAGCAAAGCTGAGAGAAAGTACGTAGACGTGGTGCTGCGGGGTGTAAAGAAGGCCTTCGATAAGGTATGGCTGAGAGGGCTACAATTCAAGATCCTTAACCTCAAGCTAAACCCAATCCTGGAAAAGGTCCTTTGTAACTATGTCACGGATAGGAAAGCCCAAATCGCGATCGAGGGCTGCAAGGGACCCGAATTCAAACTCAGGTGGGAGTTCCACAAGGCAGTTGTAGGGGTCCTTTGTTGTACCTCGTGTACACAATTGACCTCCCTGCTCCAGTGAGGTACGATTCGATGTATCTGTAATACGCATATGACATCACTCAAATCGTCCCAAGTCCATTCATGAATGCTGGAAGTCGTCAAGCAAGGGCGACAGCTGCCGAGATTGACAACATCAATCGCTATGAAAAAAGTGGAAGATAAAGACCAACCGCCAGAAGTTCGCTATAATTCCAATGAACCGCCGGAAAGTAGACGACGTCCTCGTTGATAACGAACTCTATCCGTACTCTAACGAGGGACAGGTCCTAGGCTTACGACTCTATAAAACAGGATACAAGGCCCACGTAAAAAACAGAGCCTTCCTAGCCAAAAGAGAGTTGAAGAAACTGAACCGTTTCCGAAGCCTCAACGTGCCAAACAATAAAAAAGCTATACATGGCCGTGATACACTCCATCCTGGTGTACCCAGCTGTGATCACGCAGCTGGCAAGCTGTACCTCTCTCAGGACGATGCAGATTGTACAGAACAAAGCCACACTGCTTATAACGGGCACGAAAAGGATCGACCATATTCGACAATCGGTTCTACATGAAAGAATCGGACTAAAACCGATCAATATGGAGATCCAAATGCTAAGGGCAAAGACTTGGGACAAAGTCAATCACGAAATACTCCAAACTATACACAACAATTTAGACATACCAGAAAACAGAAGATGCGCAGTAGAAAGAACATCTCTATTCTCCAGCGGAAGAACCTGTGCGAGAGAGAACATAATAACTATATACACATAGCGATATACAAAGGAAATTAACTTTAATAACGAGAGGCGAAGTGCCCAAATTCAAAATCGAAATTTAAACCCAATCCAAATCAAACTCAACCAAAGTCAATTAACTTTAACAAAAAGAGGCGAAGTGCCCAAAATAAAATAAAAAAATAAAAGGAGGCGAAGTGCCCAAACACAAATTCAATTCAAAACAAACTCAATCAAAGATAATTAATTTTAACAAAAAGAGGTGAAGTGCCCATATTAAATTTAACAAACAAAGAGAAGTGAAGAATAAATCAACAAAATTAACCAAATCATAAAAGGAAAAAGAAAATAAATTAACATAAACGAAAAGAGTCGAAGTGCCCAAACTAAGATTTAAACTGAACATAATAAATGAATAACTAAATATAATAAAACAAGAGATAATTAGCAGAATAAAAACCAATTGAAAGGCTTGAAAGCCACGACGGAGGAACAAATTAAACAAATCAAATTAATATATATATATATATATATATATATATATATATATATATATATAACAATGGAAGAACCTGACTGTCATCGACGGTCAGCAAAATTATTGACGGAGGACTAAAGTCTATGAAACTAACAAGCAGAAAGCATGCTAGTGATGCCCTAATACCAGGGCAATCTAGTAAACATTTTATCACTTTTGAAAACCTACCACACATTTCATCACTTTCATAAATTAATTAATTAATTATTTTTTCGCCGCTTGGATTGCTGATATACGACTCACGTTAAGCTTGGCAAAGCAGACAACCACCAAAATCTCAGCACATTCTCAATCGAAGAAAATTTTTCACGAAGAAATTTTTTTACGGATTACTTTCGGAAGAAATCGACACGAGGATAATTACGAATTTCAGAAGGAAGCCGCCGCTCACCTCTTTTTCATCATTTTCAACTTCATTTTCATCTTTCGTCTCTATCACCTTTCCTCTTCCACACCCAAGATCCTCCCATACAGGAGGGTACTAAAAAAGAGAGAAATACTTTTCTAGGCCTGTCATACATTTCACCATGACTGCCTAAATCCCCCATCCCCCGCCCCTCACCCAAGGCCCAATGCCTTAGCTAAAGGACGCTGATATTCGACCTCGTCCCAACTATGCAGAGCACTAGCATATGCATAATCGGGGGTACGGGAGGAGGAAGGTTTGAGGATTAGCCCACTGTCAGATACCAATACCAGAGGAACCCCTATAGTATATAGTTATTCGTGTGATTTATTTTTGTTAATAAATCAGCCTAAATAGCGTTTCGAAAACCATAACAAGAAATTTGTTTGATCGAAGTTGTCGCCTGATAGTTTTTAGGCCTAAGACGAAAGCGAAATAATTTTTTTAAATAATGAACTGGATTTTAAGAAAAACAATTAAACAAATATAAATATATTCATAGAATCAACGAATGTACAATGAGATAAGTTGGATTAAGTATACAATGTAAGATATGGTAAAATATGATTTACAGTAACAAGATGCGAAGAGAATTGAAGTACGTGAAATAAATATGAAATATTATGGTGGAATAATATGGTGGAATAATATGGTGAAATAATATGGTGGAATAATATGGTGAAATAATATGGTGAAATAATATGGTGGAATAATATGGTGAAATAATATGGTGGAATAATATGGTGAAATAATATGGTGGAATAATATGGTGAAATAATATGGTGACTATGATGGACTGTGAATTAGGGGCTGCAATTTGAGAAGTAAATATAATTAGGACCTACTCTCATGGTCGTTTGCAAAGAATTGTGAGAGAAAGTGGAATTAACTAAGTATGATTTGTTTGGAGGTAAATGACTAATTGTAGAAGGAATGATTATCGACCTTTATACGAAGAATGGCGAGAGTCAAATGGGAGAGAATAGTGTGCTATTTGTTCGAGCTGAAAGCGTGTTTGTTTGTTTGTGTGTGAAATTTTAAGAGATGATGTTTGAAACAGTAGTACGTTAAATGAATTGACAAGTAAAATAAATGAATTAATTAATTATTAAGTTGTACATAAAATATGATTAAAATTACAAAAGTTAAGTAAAATAATTGAACGATTAAATTGACGAAGTTAAAGGTTGCATGATATGAATTTTCAATAATAATTGATATATATATATATATATATATATATATATATATATATATATATATATATATATATATATATATATATATATGTATATATATATATATATATATATATATATATATATATATATATATATATATATATATATATATATATATATATATATATATAATCCAGGTAGTTTCCGCTGTGCAGCCTTAATTAAATTTTCAATAAGAAAACAATGGCGAGTAGTAGACTTAAATCCAACATCAAACAAATCTTTATTACGATTGAGTAGTGCAACGTTTCGACCTAACGGTCATCTTCTGACTCTAGAAAACAGATTAAGATATACAAATATACAAAATAGGTTTAAGTGGTCACCGCAAGTTATAATTATAGGGAAACAAAATACAACAATTTAAGGAAATAAGTAAAGTAAAATTGTACAGAAAAAACAACTAAAAAATTGGCTAATAAAAGCTTAAAAAACAACAACACAAAAAAAAAAATCAATATAAAACTAAACGGATCAAATGAGAAACATACCTTGAATCTTTGATATCCAGTGAGAATATGGTGTGGTAAAGAGGTGATGGGAAATATAACAATTTCGCTAGTAGTGGTTGTTTACAGGATGTTTAATGCAATAGAAGAGGAGTCAGAATTGAGTGAGGGAGATAGTGTTTTAATATAAATAGATTCAGAGATACGTAGTGACAGTGGGTTTGAGTTGGAGTCCAAAATCTCAAAGTTATTCAAGGATGGAATTGTTTGGCATTTAATCGAGTGCTCTCTTATAGAAGAATGTTCTTTTTTATTAAGAACTTTCCCTGTCCTAAAGCTAATGCCCATGTGAGAGAAAAAACGGGCCTGAAGGGTACGTAGGGTGCTTCCAACATATTTTCCAGAGGTACACTCTGGACGAGAGTAAAAATTAACTACACCACTACGTAAGTCCTTAGGAGTTTGATCTTTAATTTTTAAAAAAAATCCAATTGTGTGGTTGTTGGATAAAAACAACTTTAAATTTAGTTTGCATAAAAAATTTTGCTAATAGTTTAGAGATATCTTTTCTGAAGGTTCGATTCCAAAAACCCATCTCAGGAACTACAAGAAATCTAACTTCTTTAGGTGCAGTGATTTCTGGAAAGGGAGGGTAATATATATTATTTAAAAACTGTTTTATTGTCCTTTCAATTAAGAGTGACGGAAAGCTGTTTTTTAACACGAGTGACTTCAAGTTCTGGAACTCTTGGTGGATTTGGAGGAAGGATGAGCAAAGGTGAAAGCCCCTGTGTACAAGAGTCTTAATGGTAGAAATTATATTTTGGACATTTGATATAAAAAGTGTTGAAAAGGAAAATAATACATACACACATATGAGAATGCAGCTGCACTCACGCATGCATCTATGCATATGATAGTGGAAGATAATAGGTAGGGATAGGTTTCCCTGATGAAAAGGATAGAGAGTGGGGGGGGGGAGAGGAAATCCCTGGTGATAGGGAATCGCAGGCGAATTTGAGTTTGATGTTGTTACTCATTGCTTTTCTCTATATATACTGGGTGTTATTCGTATTCTTCTTGGTTTTTGATGTTTTGTTTTGATTATGATACTTTTTGCGTTTTTCTGTTTTGTGTTCATTATTTTGTTGTTCGTGATCCTTAGATTGTTTTTATGTTTGTGTATGTTGTTTCTTTCTTCATGTAGCGTTCAAGCCTTTGTAGGCGTTGTTCTGTTTCTCTCGTGTTCTTCTCTTGTATGTATTACGGGTTTTTTCGTAAGTGTTGTGTCTTTGTTTGTTTATTAACGTTGTCTTTATTTTGTTTTGTCGTGGTAAAGTCCTATGTGTACATCGGTACTTCTTGTCGTTCGGTCTGCGCTTTGCTGCTGGTGAAGTGTAGTTTCCTACGGTTTCTGTCATCGGGTGGGATGTCTATGTGTCTCCGTCTGGTCTCGTCTGACATGAGTCGTGGTATTTTCTCCCAGATCTTGCGGGCTCTATTTTGCAGTTCCAAATTGACCGGAGTCATTGGATCATGTGGTGTAGGTCCCTCTGCCTCCTTCTATCTCTCCTCCTGGTGTTTGTGATTAGGAGTACGCCTTTGTTCTGTACTCTCTGGAGGAGTTGCATCTTATTCCTAGAACCAGTGCAGATAGGTATCGGTTGATACAGCAGTTTAGATCTTACGAGCGCGTTGTAGATCTTCTTCTTGTTGGCCGTGTTCAGATTCTTGAATCTGAATAGCTTAGACAGCTCGGCCTTCGCGCTCGCTGCCGTCCTAGTGACGTGGCCGCCGTATCCAGTTTTACCTATCCTTAGTCCTAGAACTGTCCCGTCCGAGCTGTATGGAATACGGGCGTCATCAGTTACGATGTCGGCCTGTCTCATACGGAAGAATGGGATCACCTTGAACTTTTGGGTGTTCGTGGCGATCTTCCATCTCCTCTCGAACCTGTTGACATTGTCAATCTCACTGGCGGTTATTTGTGCCATGAGTTCGGGACTCTTGAAGGGGGCAGCCGTGATCTGGGTGATGTCGTCAGCGAACTGAACGTACAGGCAGTCGTCCCTGATCGGTTTTGGAAGATCAAGGGTGTAGATGATGTACAGCAGGGGGCTTAGGCACCCACCTTGCGGTACGCCTGCAGCCAGCTCGAAGTTAGGTCCCGTGTGGTCGAAAATTTGGATGTAAGCTATTCTGTCAGTCACATAGTCGCATAGAATCTTTTCTATTCTTGGATTGAGTCCAAGTCTAAGTATTTTGAACTGGAGCCCAGTCCTCCATACTTTGTCGAATGCCTTCTTAACATCTCTGAGCACCAGGTCCGCGTACCTTTTCTGGCTTGTGATCTTTGCCAGTTTTTCCGTGATCACGGCCAGGGCCGTGTCAGTCCCCCTCCCCCTTCGGAATCCATGCTGGTGTTCGTTATGGAGGTTATTCGCCTCCATAAAATCATGGACTCTGTTGGCAAGGATCTTTTCAAAGACCTTGCCGGCTACTTCGAGGAGGGAAATGGGCCTGAAACTCGCTGGATCGTCCGGTGGTTTCCCTGATTTTGGAATGAAGATCATTTTGGCGATCTTCCATTCGTCAGGGAAATATCCCACGTTCAGGCACGCGTTCATAACATTGACCAGTTCCCCTAGGATGTTACGGGGGGCGTTCAGCCAGTTAAGCTTGGTCAAGTTGGTTTTGCCTGGCGCTCTCTGCTTGAAGGCACGTAGTGTCGATAGGACTTCGTCTTCGGTTATTTTTCGGCCGTCACCAGCCATGTCTCTGTCTGATGTCGTGTTGTTGAACGGGTATGTCCTGTCCACTATTGGTCTTAGTTGGTCGTGTATTTGGTCTTCGAAGTCTTGGTCAAAGAGTTCATTTTCCTCTGGTGTGATGGAGAACACATCTTTCCAGAAGGTCCTGAACACTTCTTCCGTCTCCATTGGGGTCATTTTCGTCCCATCGTCCTTCTTGAGGAGTGTGTCTCGGTCAGGTGGCTTACCCTTCAGTCTTGAAAGGGTGTTCCAAAAGGTTCGGGGGTCCACTTCTTCGTCCATTTTGTCAACGAGGTCGTTCCAAAGGGCCTCCTGTTGTTCTGTTATGAGTCTCTTCATTTCAGTCCTTAGTATTCTTAAGCGTCTACTTTTAAGTCTGTCAGTGCCAGTTTGACTGATTTCTTCAAATAGTCTTTTGTATTCGTCCGTTAAGTCGTATAACTCCTGAGTCCATCTTGGTGCTGGTAGCGTTTTGTATGATGTTCTGGGTATTGCTGCGCGGTCCGCATCCACCATTGCCTTCGTTAACCTAGCCAGTTCCTGGTCGATCTCTTCCAGGGTGGCTTCTTCGAGTGGTAAGGGTCTGAACTCGCTGAGAAGGGTGCGGTACTCTTCTCAGTTCGTTCTGGCAAAGCACTTCCTCATCCTGACGGGTACTTGAATGGGACTTGAGGATATCTTGATATGGGTAGATATGTGGTCGCTAGGGATCAAAGGACCGGGTTGCAGGAAGTAATTGTAATGGAATTGCGGGCTGGTCAGGATGACATCCGGCTTCGTCGCGCAGGTTTCGGTGACATAGGTGGGGAAGTTAGGCCCAATGCGGGCAACAATACCCCCGCCAATAAGGTGCTTCAAGTTCCTCCCTTTTTTATTCGGAACTCCGGTGTATCCGGATTCCGAGCATCTGGCATTGAGATCTCCCCCGAATAGGACTGTTCTCCCATGTGCACAAAGTTGGAAGAAATTGTGCATCGGGATATAGTCCCGTCTTGGGGGTTGGTACCCAGTGGACACTACCAGTTGCCCCAGGGTAGTCTGGACCTCGATTGCCAGATAAGACTCGTCCAAATCTGGGAGGGACCTAAACTGAATACCCTTCTTGACGGCGATGGCTGCGCCATCGAAACGCTCCTGGCTGTGTTTTTTTGACACGATGATGTAGTTAAAGATTTTCATCTTTACTTGTGTCGAGTGATGTCCGTGTTCTGATATCAGAACGATATCAGGGTCACACTGTCGTATAACGTTGCCGTAAGTCACTTGTTTACCAATCCAACCGTCAGAGTTGAATTGTAACACTGTTATGTCCTTTTTTAGTCTGTCCATCGTCTGTCAATTAGTCAGTCCTGTTTACGAGCTTCTTGGGGGTGGAGGGGCTGGCTGGAGGAGATCGGGATCTACCGGATCTCTTTTTGTTAAATTCAGAGGCTGTCAATGAAACGAAAGCCTCTTTGTTCAGCCGGACCATTCCCAGAATGAGGGCCTCTTCGACAACCCTCTCGGGAACGTCTTCGCTAAATTCCCATTTGTAGCGACCCGTCATCACGCCGCCACTCACGTCCTTGGGCGTATTGACCTCCGGGAAGGGAGCATCATGGGTGGTGTAAATTTTTAAGTGGATCCTCTTGCCGTGATAGGCATGGTTATCCTCTCTGGAGGACGAGGCTGACCTCGTCCCCTTACGGTTTGGCGATCGTTTGCTGCGACTACAGTGGCGGGACTTCGATTTCTTTACAGCTCCCGTAGAGGGGTTTGGGGTTGCTGGTTCTTCAAACTCTTTAGTGGAGGGGTTTGGTGTTGGGGGGGGACGCTGGTGGGTTCTGTGTTCACTTTGTGGGATTTGATGGGTTGTGGGTTGTTCTGGGGCGCTCAGTTTGGGGATTTGGGGGGGCTGCATTTTTACGCGTAGCACTTCCTCTGATGGGGGGTTCTCCGGGAACCACATTTCGTCCATACCGTTTTTAAGGAGCATCTGGTTTAGCTCCTTTTTGAAGGAGCCAGGTCTGGTAAGGTTGGCTATGTGTGCATAATATATGCAACACATAATCTTTGTCGACTGCTCGTTTTCCACCTTAAGAAAGGTAGGGTGAGCAGAAGCCTCCTTCACTGCCGCTTTTTTCCACTTTGGCATAAGACATATTACTTTTCTTTTCCTCCTCGTCCCTTTTCCTCTGTTTTTCTTTACGTATCGCCTCCTTTTTCGGGGGGCAAGACATTGCCATTGCGGAGTGCTCGCCCTTGCAGTTTACGCACCTTTTGGTTTGGGACCTGCACTCACGCCATACGTGGCCAGATCTGCTGCACACCGAGCAGACATCGGTAGTTTGGGGGCACGATTTCGTTGTATGTTCATTGTGCTTATAGCACTTGAAGCATGTTTGGACTTGCGTAAATTCCTCCCTTTCGATTTGTTTAGGGCAGACCCTGACGTGGAAGAGGAGGAGGCCAGATTCTTTGGCTTTCTGGGCCATAGAGGTGTCTTGGAATACAACCTTGAAAACATGGGTGTATTCCTTGAACTTTATTACTTCCGTCACCTTGGCCCACGAGTGGTTGGCCTCGATTTCGGAAGTAATTTCCGGCGCGGTGTGGTGCCCTACCCAAGGGTCTAGCCTACGGCAGACCACACTACGGTGAGCCTGAATCTGGGGAGGGATCTTTGGGGTCAGGTTGATTACTTTGAAGACGGAGTCGGCCTTGGCAGAGGCCAGAACCTCCGCGTTCTTTTCATTCTGGCATATTGCCGTGTATCCAAGGGGCGTATCTATAAGCCTAACGAGAGCTACATCGAGCTCGCCGTAGGCCACGGAGAAGACGTCCCCCCGATCGGGTTTTGTCTTTTCGGGGAGAGTCCTCAGGCTAACCCTGAGTGCGTCGTCCGTCATTTTTGCGTCGTCATAGTCATTATAGTCATGTACGGTGTGTAAGGTGAAGGGAGCACAGAAAAGGAAAAAATTTAGTCCAAATCAAGTTAGCACTTTACCTTTGATACGATGGGTCGGGGTCCGAAAAACTTGCCGTAATCCGGAATTGTGTGGCACTGGCACTGGGTGTGGTTTATGGTTGCGTACCACATTCACTTGGTATCGTTAGAGGAGGTATAGGGGTGACACATGGGAATTAACACTTTTGAGAAAAATCTATGGAGGCGTCAAGTAAAATTTCCTCGACGGTTTCCTCCTTTGCTGAATGTCACTTCGTGAGAGAGCGTAGTTTACATACGGAAATCTTAGCAGTCTAGAAATTATATATTCTATGGATGGAGGTCAAGATATTGCCGTTTTCTTTGGAAATTAAAATGTCTCAAAAGGGGATACTGTTATTATTTTCCGGTTCAATAGTAAAAGAAATATTCGGGTGTAAATAATTGATAAAATCAAGAAACTTTTGAGCTTGTAAAGGTTCATTAAAAACTGCGAAGCAATCATCGACAAAACGACGGTAAAAAAGTGGTTTATAATCGTCGGCACACTGATGAAAAATTAAGTCTTGCAAAAAATTCATGAAAAATTCAGCAGCGGTTGGGCCAATAGGAGACCCCATCGCTACCCCATCTGTCTGTTGATAGAAAAGATATCTCTAAACTATTAGCAAAATTTTTTATGCAAACTGAATTTAAAGTTGTTTTTTTCCAACAACCACACAATTAGAATTGTTTTTTAAATTAAAGATCAAACCCCTAAGGACTTACGAAGTGATGTAGTTTATTTTTACTCTTGTCCAGAGTGTACCTCTGGAAAATATGTTGGAAGCACCCTACGTACCCTTCAGGCCCGTTTTTTCTATCACATGGGCATTAGCTTTAGGACAGGGAAAGTTCTTGATAAAAAAGAACATTCTTCTATAAGAGAGCACTCGATTAAATGCCAAACAATTCCATCCTTGAATGACTTCGAGATTTTGGACTCCAACTCAAACCTACTGTCACTACGTATCTCTGAATCTATTTATATTAAAACACTATCTCCCTCACTCAATTCTGACTCCTCTTCTATTGCATTAAACATCCTGTAAACAACCACTACTAGCGAAACTGTTATATTTCCCATCACCTCTTTACCACACCATATTCTCACTGGATATCAAAGATTCAAGGTATGTTTCTCATTTGATCCATTTAGTTTTATATTGATTTTTTTGTGTGTGTTGTTGTTTTTTAAGCTTTTATTAGCCAGTTTTTTAGTTGTTTATTTTCTGTACAATTTTACTTTACTTCTTTCCTTAAATCGTTGTATTTTACTCCCTTATAATTATAATTTGCGGTGACCACTTAAACCTATTTTGTATATTTGTATATCTTAATCTGTTTTCTAGAGCCAGAAGATGACCGTAAGGTCGAAACGTTGCACTACTCAATCGTAATAAAGATTTGTTTGATGTTGGATTTAAGTCTACTCCTCGCCATTGTTTTCTTATTGAAAATTGTATATATATATATATATATATATATATATATATATATATATATATATATATATATATATATATATATATATATATATATATATATATATATATATAAGTTTCCCAGGAGGTTTTTATTATAGGAATGGCCAGAGGCATTGCTATGCCCCTGACAATGGGCCGGGCTGCAATCTCTGCAGGGAAGTGTAACAACTCCACCTGTGGAGGGCCTTCAAGACCACTGAGGGACACGCAACCGTCTCAGTTTATTGTAGGACGCAGCCGCGGTTTTTAGTTCCCTCGAGGTGGCGGTACCCCGGCTAGCGATGGTTGATTCCGCGCTAGCCAACAAAAGGTCCGTCACTTTTCACCCCTCAAGAGGAGCCCACCCGGGTCCATCCTTTCATTCATTCATCACATGATATCAGCCATTTTAGCGAGGGAGGGTATCGGGATAATTGGGGGGAGGGACCCCCATAATACAAACATGAACCTAGAGTATAAAAGACTGCCACTAAGGACCGAGGCGGGAATAACAAAACCAGAAAGATGACTTCTAATCAGGACCATATATAATGATTTGAAAATCGCGCTGACGAAACTCATAGAAGTACGAAACGGGTACGTGGCACTCTGCATCAAACAGGGGGACGTTGAAAAGATGGTGGCAACCGATGGGCTAAAAGCTCTGAGCAAAATCGGCTTATCACCGAAACTGCCACCCCAATTAATGGCGAACCGTTCATTTGTTTGCCGCAGAATAGACCTTTATGTCGTCTCGCACACAAAAGAATGACTCAAAGAATTATTGGAAAGGGAAAACAATTACCTCAAAATCGCAGAGATAATCAAATTCGGCCACCATACTCATGTTTTCAAAGTAGTGTGTATATCATTGGAGATGGCCAATAAAGCTACGAACAACGAAATTCTGGCATTTGGAATGCGGATTCCACCAAAAAAACATAGACATAGAAAAATTCTTTAATGTTCAGACCTGTTTCCAATGTTGTGCCATCGAGGATCACGTCACAAGGAACTGCCCGAACAAGGATAAAAAAATATGCTCGGCATGTGGAAGCACTAATCACACCTTCAGAGAATGCACGGAAACCATTAAAAAGTGCGTGAACTGCCAGGAACCACACAGGACCAAGGGAGTAAACTGTCCAAAAGGAAAAGAAATCATAAACATGAAAGAGCAGGAACAAAAGAAAGAAAAAGACTCTAAACATAACCAAACCTATGCCAGCGTAGCAAATAAAGGAAACCCAAGAACCAAAGATCAACATCAATGTGAACGAGGGAACGGGCCTAAACATTCTAGCCTGTATTATGTACGCCCTCGTCCAAAATATTTCACAACCGGGGACTTTCTCAGAAACACTCAATCTTCTCCTTGAAAATAACGGAGTTAGAAAGTTGTGGTTCTCCCCGAACCCCCCCTCGGCACTAGTATACGGGGTAAAGGCGGGCAAAACCCTTCAGGTAAAAGATATGCGGAATATAGGAGCAAAGACGGAAGAAAACGAGGAAATAATTGAATCCCACGAACCTAATGAAGAGGAAAAAGAAACGGAAACTTCAGACAATGAACAAATGGAGGGAAAGAAGAGCCAAAAGAAAACAAGAAACACCCAACTAAAAAGAAGCAAACCAAATGGGACACACAAACCGACACGGAAATAGAGGAAGGCTGTCGTTACGAAGCAAGAGATTTCCACCTTAAGGTCTTCGTAAACGAGGCCTAATCCTTACCCAAAGCTACTAAATTGAATGATATATATAAAAGTATTGAAAAATGCGCCTACAAATGAAATTACATTACAGACCATTACGAAAGGATTATACAAAGTCTACTGGAACAAAACAAGATAAGGATCTTCCCCAACGACGTCAGAATCAACAAGAAGGATATCTTTGAGACAATTAAAAATGGCAAGTGGAGACCAAGAGTCAGCTGCGGTGACCATACACGGAACATTGTCAAGAACTCTGAAAATTAAAAATTCATAAGTTTTAATATTTTTTTAAGTTGAAATCTAAATTTGGGGATATAATGTACCTTAAGTATCAATATACCGTATATAATACCTTCCACAAAGGTAGCAACCTTCTCACTCAATTATCCCCACACTATAACGAAATCTTTGAAATATCACTATAGAATGAGACATCTTTATAAACGAGACAGTTTAGAAAATCGTACGAAATTTAATAATAACAAATTCGAAATAATCATATAGGCTGTTGAATGGTTATTGCGCCAATACACTAGATAGCTCAGGTCACAATAAACCCCCAAACCTATATTTTTGTTATACAAGGGAATGAAGTTAATTGCTAACGGGAAGTCTGAATTTGCAAACGAAATTTCCTTAGGGCTAAATCGGCGACGTCGTGGGAATACGTGAATTAAGAACAAAGAGATACGAAAAATATATATTATGGAATGAACAGCTATGATTAAAAATTGAAATTATACAGTTTATGATTGGATTGAATTTTACGCGGGCTAATTAACTTTGCATGAGTCGATGAGAATTAGAGTACACATATGATGATTGATAATTAGATTGACAATTATTAATTAGATTATAGTTGAATGTTAAATGAGTAAATATTATAAATGTATGATTACTATTTATATGGGTTGATAAATAAATTATATGAGCAATTAGATTATATAGTTAAATGGATTGGGTAAATATTAAATAGATTGATATGTATAAATAGATTGTATGGATTAAATTGGATGCATAAATGGGTTATAATTTGGATACATAAATAGATTATATAAGTAGATTACAACGGAGTTGGAAGGGTCTGTTTACTGAAGCAGCCGGGGCACGAATGAACCTTTATTTATTTTATTTGAAGACGCTCGTGAAAGCGGGAGTAACGATCTCACGAATTAAGTCAGGTTTACAAACCCTTCTTGAATATATATATATATATATATATATATATATATATATATATATATATATATATATATATATATATAGTTAGGATTAAATATTCCCACTTGTAGGGTTATAGACCTCTACAATACTGCCCCACCGAGGAAAAAAAAAGAGCTCGCACAACATAAAAACTTAGTCTATATAGCAGCGAGGACCGGAGCCCCAGGTGACGATTTCTGGACATCCCGATAAGGCGACTGTCGGGAATTGCGTGTTGGTCGCTTGGTGTTCTCCAGCTGCTGTTGAGTGGCCCTACAACAAAAAGTGAGGCGGCAGAAGTTGGGAAGAATAATTTGGGGGTGTAGAGATGGTTGGCGGAGGGTTTGCGAGTTAAGAGGTGGGAGGAAAAGTTGCAATTTGATTTAAAAGAGACGAAGAAGGGTTCGGAAGTGGAGTTAGTTGGTTGAAAATTGTTGAAGGAATACTTGGGTGTGGAGGGTAGGTTGGGATAACCACTGGACCTATATTAGTGGAAGAGGAAGGTAGTGTCTGTTCCAGATGAACGGCCTCTATGAAAGCGGGTTTAAGCCGATCGATTGAAAGTTGCAAAGATGTGCGAGTGGAATCGCACGTTTTTGCTTTTTGTGCTTAGTAGGTCTGTCCTTAGAAGGAGGCAACATAAGCTTGGAAACTCCCGCACAAGTTGCTGGAAGGGGGGAGTGGGCAGTTGCAGGGAGACTAAGCAGAGAGGAGAGAGCTGGCGTAGGGAAAGAAGGAACTAGCCACTATTAGTGTCGTGGTTCTGTCGATAAGCTTGCGGCGACGAAAATCAACCAAAAGATCATGAGCGGAAAGGAAGTCGAGGCCCAAAATTGGAATGTCGACGTCGGCAATGATGAATGACCATTGAAAAACACGACATAACCCGAGAGAGAGAGCTCGAGGATAAGCCTCCCATAAGCCCTTATGTCCGATGAATTGGCAGCTTTAAGGACAAGATCCGAAGAAGTGCAAGCTTTCTTGACTGAAGAGGCTGGAATGACACTGCATTGAGCGCCAGTGTCAACCAGGAAGGATAAACCAGAGAGTGGGTCACGAATGGTAAAGGGAGGATCGACCTGGTGAAGGGATGAGGTTGCAGAGTCACAGACCCAAGTATCACTTGCGAATTCAGTTTAAAGCTCCCTGTGCTAAAGGTGAAATTTTGGTGATGGAATCTGTAGATTTTTGTGTAGAATTTGAGGTGGTGAAGCTAGGGTAGGTTGAGATGAAGATTGAGCATTTTGATGGTACGAGCATGGGCTTGAGCATTTTTCTACTTTTGCACCAAATTTGAGGGGGTGCCAGCAAAAGCCTGAAGGTTAAAATATAGTAGTATGATCAGCACAACCAGAATGAGGGTTAAAGTTGTGGGCATGAGATGATGCCCGGTAAAAATGCAAAGCTGAACAAAGCGGACAGCGTTGCTCCCATAATTAGAGTGGTACCAGCAGCTACCCTGAGATTTGTCATGATAAGGGGAATTAGGCCTAGGTTTGAAATTAAACTGCTGTGCCTCACCTCTTGTGCTGGAGTTCCCTCATTGGTTTTGCCTTTTTCGAGAGGAGGAACGACGTCTGACTCCTCCGTCCTGCTCACGATGTTGCTCTCGTGAGCAACATTAAATATTTCCACTTGTAGGGGTATAGACTGCTACAATCAAATAAAACGTTCGGTGGTTATGTATGTATTGGGCTATTGGTATTATTTTGCACATCTATATTAAATTTATTGAAATTGGGCATGCCGTCTAAGATACGCCACGTCCAAAAGCACTGATGCCAAAGGGCTTGGCAATGCTTAGCTTGCTTGCTGCTTCTGGCATCATAAGAAACCCTTTGCTTTTGTTTTGCCGTTTTCCACGATATGAACCTGCCTTGACGTACTCCTCAAATTATATGAACTTAGCTGGCTGAGTCTTGAAATTATTGAGGTTTGTCATGTAGTTACCCCTTGATTAAAATAATCTTGGACAGGAATATATTTCATACTTAATTGATTATTTACATAATCTGAAATATGTTATTTATGAAACGTTTTTACCACAAAATTGCCCTGAAGTGGCAAATTGAGAACGCCGCTCTGTCATTCCTCTGCACTGGCGGGGGAAAGGGGGAAAGGTTATTGAAAATTTACACGCTTAAACTGTAATGAGATACATATTCAATTTAAATTATTTTTAGATTTACGGACTTGAGATAACGGAAGGTAAAGTAACAAAAGTTAAATAGACCGTTAATGATTTTAAAGTGTTAACATAAAAGTTAAATCTTTAACGAAAATTTAACTTCTTTAACTCGTTAATTAACGATTAGCGTGTTGGGGCCCAGCTCCTTTTGCCATAATAATAAGAGGTATACAATTTACTCAATTAAGGCATATGATTATATAACGACTCCCACCTACAACTACCACTCATTCATTCAACATTAATTACATCCCCAAGCTGAAGAATACCACCATAGAATATTTTTGTAGCATGGCGAGATTGCAAGTGGGTGACTTATAAGCTTTGCTTACACGAGTCTTTTTGGGGACACATGATAGCCGAGTCCATTAGACCGCGAGGACACGAGTACCAGCTTCGCGGGGAATGCGTTCGCAACCCGCCGCGTTCTATACTGAGAAAGCTTATATGGCATCCGGAGTACTACATTTGTATTTCATGGAGCCACATCGTATCCCAAGGGAGTCCGGTCAATGTAGACAGATGGGATGAATTCTGAGGAGGGTAGTTGGTGTCTATAGATAGATGTGTGTAGGAAGAGGGGTGATAAAAAATACAGAACGGAACTAGCGTGAAGCGAGTTGCGAACGGCTTCCTGCGCCACAAGATCGCGGTTGGCGAGTGACGTATTGGCTGTGCCATCCTGAGTCTAAAAAAAAAGTTTCATGCAAGCGAAGCTTTTAAACAGCCCGTTCGAAGTTCTTGGTACGCTACATGTCTACGCCGTATTCCCCTCCACCCCTGAAGCTGACAAGGCTTTTCCGGGCCCCGCAACGTCTTCATGGCTGAACCGTTTGCAATATACCAAACGGTATTGTGAATCCCCCAAATACTAAGTAAAGCAGAGCTTATATGCTGGCCACTTGCAATCTCGCTACACTACAACATTATCGGATGAAGCTTTCCCTGAACTTATATGTAAAAAAAAATGCTTAGTTTCCAGATGGTGACACTTTTTGTTTAAATATCCTAGTCTGGCGAATCTTCGTGGCCTGTATCTGTCTCATTATTGTGAGTGAGAGGGTCGTTACCCTTTGTCTCTAGTTATTTGGAAACTGGACTGTGGTGTGATTGAGTTTTGAATGGAGGCCCACCTTCTATATATTATTATTTTTCAATTATTAGTTGCCTGCTTTGGTGCGAGGGAGATAAGGGACTACCCCTAGGGCGACCATCCATGCCTTTTCTTTCTTCTTTTTGTTTATTGTTGTTTTGTGGCTTATCGGCTTGTGTTGTTTTTATTATTTTCAATATTGTTTGTGGAGCGTGAAGGATTTCGGGCTGAACGGACGTTTACCTGACGCGTAGAAGAGACTGTACGAATTTGTTAGCCACGTATTCAAGCTTTACTAGTGCTACTATTTCACTCATCGAGTGCTTTAGTGATCAATTAAGGCGTCATGGATGACGCCGAAGAAGACGGAGAGAGTCCACCAACCACCTTGCAGGTGGACCCAAAACCAAACAAGCGACGTTTAGACTCTGACCCTGGAGAACTAGGGACCTCCAAAAATGCTCGCAGCGAAAACCCACCACTGCCCCCACCAGTCCGAGTGGACGAAAAAGACCTACAAGCTGAACCTGACACATCCCCTGTGACCATCTACATAAAATCAACGGAAGGCAAGGTACTAAACACCGTGCCTAGAGACCTGACGAGAGCAATCAACACATCCACACTGGGGAAATACGTGACTCAGGGCCGAGTCTTGGCCCTAGGCAGAGGAAATGCAATCAAGGTAGAAATGACCCGAGACAGCATCAACAAACTTAAAACACCCTTAGAGGAGATCACCACTCTAGGACCCTGGAAGGTGAAATGCTGGCAGTCTAGGGGCCTTAACCCTAATCTTATATATGGTAAGGTAGGTCCTTTTAGCCATACCTACACTGCAGAAAATCTAGCAGAAGACTCTGACCTTTTGGACCATGCCGAGGCAACCCTCAAAGAAATCATGCCACTTCCAATGAGAGCAGACAATACCAGATTCTACAGATTAGCCTTCCAGGGGACCCAGCTACCTAAGAAAATAGCACTAGGGCATCAAATTGTACCTGTCAACCAATACAGGTTGCCTGCTCTGCGATGCAGAAATTGCTATTTGTTTGGCCACGGTGCTTTAGCATGCAGACAGCAAACAAGGTGTTGCAACTGCAGTGGTTTCCACCCATTCAAGACCCCAGAAGGAAACCAATGCACCAATACACCATTCTGTTTTCTCTGCAGAGAAAACCATAGACTCAACAACAAGTCATGTCCAGCACAGAAGAAGGCAGAAGAAATCAACCTATCGTGTAGACAGCAAAAGCTGTCAAACCAAGAAATGAATAACAAATTGAGGGAAGTTACACCCCGCAAGCCCACCCCAAGCACTGAACCACGATCCTCTCATAATCCTTCACCAAGAGTGCCTACAACGATAGTGCTCAACAATTCATTCGCTATCCTAAGCGATATGACAGAAGACGACGACTACAACACTGATCCAAGTTGTGCCACCCCACATCCTCACACTAACAAAAGCCAACCACAACACCAACGTCCGAGACGACACCTAACGCCTAAAAAACACCACAGGCAACACGAACTCACAAGTGGAACAAATCTACAAGGTGACATAATTATCCACCACCCATCAACACCAGCAAGCAGCCACAATCACACACCAGTCCCAGTAAGAAATGTTGGGTCTCCACAGCCAACCTACGCCAGTAAAGTTGCCGGAAAAAGGCACCCCACCAGCACCACTGCAACAAGTGCTGCTGAACCAACCAACACAGACTGGTCGTCACTCCTGCCATCACTCTTCGACATCATACGCAAAGGATTCTCTCTCTACAACCAAGGCTGCTCTGTATTCCAAATAATCCGAAAGCTCCTCCCTGCCCTTCTTGCTTTACTTGATGTATAATCATGGCACTCTCACAAAACAGTCTAATGTTCTGGAACTCGCGCTCCATTAATAGAAAACTTGCAGACATAAAACTTTATGCTAAACAACACCGCCCACTTGTTATAGCAGTGTGCGAAACCTGGCTCCAGCCACACATAAACGTGTCACTCCAAGGTTATACCATCAACAGAAAAGATAGACCTAACAGACAGGGGGGAGGACTTGCCACGTTTACACATATCTCGCTAGCAACAACAGTTTTTCCCTTGCAACCTTACCCAGGAGGACTCCTAGAGACCATGGCCATCCAAATATCCCTACCCCGAGGATGGACCACCATCTTAATCTGCTACAACCCATGCTCTGACATAACCCACCAGGAACTAGCGCACTATTTTGACCAGCTGCCCTCTCCAGCCCTGATACTGGGAGACTTCAATGCCAAGCACTCATACTGGCAACCAAACCTCCCCCGCGCCTCGCACAACCCATCAGGCATCTCTCTCTTCAACACCCTTCTTTCCTCATCATTCATACTTCTCACTCCACCAGGATTAGCCACAAGAATAGATCCTTATAAAGGTTTTACATCCACACTAGATCTGTGCCTGGGAAATGACTTCCTCACAGAAGCAGAAATAGCAGTGGGTCCATACATGGGTAGTGACCATCTTCCCATTCTAATTTTTCTGACAGGGAATCCTCCACCACCAATTTCCCTCAGAAAACGATGGATCCTGAACAAAGAGAAATGGGAAAATTACACAAAAGCCACAACTAACCTCAGTGCACCTACAACCATGGATATAGAAGACATGACTACCCAAATAACATCACAACTCATCGAGGCAGGAAAGAACAACTTTAAAAAATCCTCAGGAAACTACGACCCTCGTCCCAAAGTTCCGTGGTGGAATGAAGATTGCAACACAGCTGTGAATAATCGCAGGAAAGCATGGAACAACTGGAGAAAGTGTCCATGTGATGTCCACAGAGACAGATACCATCAACAGGATGCCATCCGGACACAGATAGTTGCAAATGCAAAGAAGACTGCATGGGCTTCCCACGTCTCCTCTCTCTCCTTTAGAAGTTGCCCCAAAAGGACCTTCTCATTCATCCGTGCCATGAATGGTCGCTCAACTCTTTTTTCCCTACCCCTAAAAGGACCAGATGCCAAACTACTCCAGCCTCTTGACCAGGCAGAGCTGCTAGCAACCCACTTTCACACTATCTACAGCAAGACCGACCCAATCGCATTCTGCCTCCCAGCATCCCCCCCACAGCACAATCCTATTGAATTCTCCTCACCACTCACTCTAAAGGAGCTGAGCTCTTCAATCAAAACCCTCACCAGTAACAAGACAATGGGGCCAGATGAAGTCCTTAACGAATTCATCCTCCATCTTCCTCACACAGCCCTACCCCAGCTGTTGCATCTTATGAACACCAGCTGGATTGAGGGCACTTTCCCCACAGCATGGAAACATGCAACACTTGTTCCCATCCCCAAAGCAGGAAAAGACCCAAGCCAGCCAAACTCATATCGGCCCATCAGTTTGCTGTCCTGCCTTGGCAAACTCATGGAACGATTAATAAATAACCGTCTCACCTGGTGGCTGGAGCATAACAACCTCCTCCCCAGCTATCAGTTTGGTTTCCGTCCAAACAGAAATACAGAAGATCTTCTCCTCATCTTCGAACATGCCATCAGAAGAACGTACCAAGCCCAGGGGGTTCTCTTAGCAGTGTTTATTGACCTGCAAGGAGCTTTTGATGCAGCTTCACATGGGGGAATACTTACAAAACTAACAGCACTGGGAGTGCAAGGTAACCCCCTAAAATGGTTCCAGAGCTTCTTAACCAACAGAACTTACTCTGTATCAGTTGGCGGCAGTTACTCCGCACCACGTCCACTTAACAGAGGAGTACCACAGGGTTCAGCTCTGAGCCCAACACTATTTAATATCCTTTTAAGTGATCTACCAACCACACCAAGCTCCACACTACTGGTGTATGCAGATGATATAACACTGCTACACAGAGCCCAAACACTTCAAGAAGCCCAACAAGGCATACAAACGGACCTCCAGCACCTCCTCCAATGGGTAACTCAATGGGGTCTTCAAATAAACCCTCACAAAAGCCGCCTAATGTGTTTCACAAAAAAGAGGGTTCCACACATACCAACAATCAATGTAGGAAGCACCTCTATAACTTATGTAACATCACATCACCTCCTAGGAGTAGTTTTTGATGGCCCTATTCTCACCTTTCGACATCACATTGAATATCTACGATCTGCATGCCTCAAGCGCATGGACACCATGAAGAAGATCTCTGGCATAAAATGGGGAGCAGATAGAGAAACCCTCCTCACCCTATACAAAACATTCATTCTCAGCAAGCTTCAATATGGATCGGCTATCTACGGAACAGCATCACCAACTACCTTAAAAAGACTTGAGACCATCCACAACTCTGCCCTAAGGATAGCCCTGGGGGCTTACAGATCCTCTCCTATCCCTTCCCTCCAAGCTGAATCTGGCATCCCTCCCCTTACCTTTGCCCGTCAGAAGAAAATGTGCAACACCCTGTATCGAGCATCTACTCATTCCTCAGAGCACCCAGCAAGCAAATTAGCAAGAGATGCCCTAATATCTCCAGAAGTTGGCCCAATGGCAAACCTCCCCCTCCTTGATAAGACGGTCTCCTTCATGCAGGATATCTCCTTACCTCTCCCCACTCTTATCAGAGAAGGCTCAACATTCCCTCCTATTCCACCCTTTTTTGATATTTCACAACACATATCCCTAGACCTTAGCTCCCCTTTTCAAAAAGGAAAAGATCCACCACAGCTTGCACAGCAACTATTCCTCAGTAGACAAAATGAACTTTACAGCTCTCACATCCAGATCTTTACTGATGGATCTTATATGCCAGAGAAACAACAGACATCAGCAGCCATATACATCCCAAGCCTAATGCTATGCAGGACCTGGAGACTCTCACCACACCATAGTGTTGTAGCAGCTGAGTTATTTGCCATTCAAAGCGCCCTGCAGCATCTCAAGCCCTTAATACCCTCAAAAGCAATCATCTGGTCTGACTCAAGATCAGGACTGGCACTGATTGGTAATCCAAGACCACACAACTATACCTTACTGGTGCATCACATCCAAAACCTACTCCTCCAATTAATCTCAAAAGGCTGGTTCATAGTGCTACATTGGATTCCATCACATACTGGAATCACCGGAAATGAGGTGGTAGACAGAGCCACCAGAGAAACCATACCCAACACAGTAGAGCCCCTTCCACTCGAACGCTGTGAAGCCCAGTCGCTCATTCAGGATAGACTGCATGAAAGATGGAGAACCGAAATAACAGTCTCGCTGCAAGAAACTGCACTTGGAGAGGTCCGCTCCAGTCCTTCCCCGGCCCCATGGGCCCGCTCAAAATACAGAAGACTGGATGTAGCCCTCCTACGCCTGAGGATTGGCCATTGCGGTCTCCAGGCACACAAATACCGCATAGGCTGGAGTGACTCCCCACACTGCAGCTGGTGTAAAAACCAACGAGAGACAGTGGAGCACTTCTTGCTCCACTGTCCAAGATTCCATTCCCTGCGCACAACTCTCCGCGCTCAACTAACCACACAGGGTGTGCGGCAGTTAACCTTATCAGTCCTGCTTGATGGGGCAGGATATGACCCACCTCAGCGATCCTGCATCATACAGTCAACCCTGGAATTCATCAAAAAGAGCGGACAGCTCTCCCGAATCTAACAAACTGCCAAGACTAGAAAAGACGCTCAACAAACCAAGAACGGTTACCCCTTCGCAATCAAATGACTTGCAATCGGGGCCCATGTGAATTTGTCCAAGTGGCCCGAACCAACAACAACAACAATATTGTTTGTTTCTAAAGTATCCAAAGGGGGAAGTTTTCGTGAGATGGTTTTGACGTATCTGATTAGCTCCGCATAACTAATATTTCATTAACTAAATCTTTATATTTGTAGTAATTAAGGTTTGCTTCACTTATTTATAATTGGGAGCTTATACAGGCCTACTGATTTCCGGTATTTCTTTTGAAATGGAGGATGACCCCGATGGGTCTCCTCCTGATAATATAAATCTTCCATTCAAATACTTAATAGTACCTGTAAAAGAAGATGATAAATTTAATGACAAGCCCCCTTCAATTTAGCATTGCCTTTAAAAACAGTAATTTACTTAATGATATCCAACATCATGATGTAACTTTTACTGGTCGCACAAAAAATTGCATTTTTAGTACCAGTACTAAGATTAAAAATATATTCTTCGATAGTGCAGGTTTCTTACTAGGTGAGTGGAAAGTAACTTGAAAATTACTATCAGATCTTCCAAAATCCTATGGAGTTATTGGCCCAATTGCTCTAAATGATAATGTATTGGAAATAAAGAATGGATTAATATCTAAAGGCTACCCTATTCTATCAATGTCTCGTATCAATAAAAGAATAAAAAAAGATAACACCAACACAATTTATTAAAATTGACTTCTCAGTTGAAAATAAGCCAACTATAATTAAAATACTGTATACAAATTTCCATGTAAACAATTATACTACACTACCGATACAATGCTTCAGATGTCAAAAATATGGACATACATTTAATTCCTGTCGATCAAGAGCAAAATGTCTAATATGTAGCAATGACCACTCAGCTAAAGACTGCCCAAGAGTCACTTTAAAATGCGCAAATTGCAACTTAAACCATGTATCAACCTTCAAAGGATGCAAAGTATACCAGGAAGCTAAGAAAGTTGAAATCGTAGCAAAAAAGTTAAATATTAGTTATGAAAGTGCTAAAATACAGATAAAAGAAAACAATAATAAACCTTATAATATAAACTCTTATCCATCCTCTACTTCCAAGGAAACTGCTGCAATTATTCAAAACCCCCAAGAAGTTAACCAAGCTAGCTATGCGCATATCTTAAAAACTAACCTACAAGATAAAACCATCAATAATAATACAGCAAATGGCAAATCAATTCACCACCAAACCTTGATTAATAACCCCATTGTTTATGATAAGACAAGCAATCCAAATTTTCTTACTAATTCAAATACGCCCTCTACCGACCCCCTCAAAATTAGTAATCATCAAAATAATGCAAACGATACACATATTTACAACTTTCTCTTAATTGCTTTGCTTAAAAGACTCTTGGGACAGAAGGAATTTGAAGAAGCATTAGTTGAAGCAAAACAAATGCAACAAGAAGCTATACACTCTCAATCTGCTGATACAACGCTTAATAATGAAACTCAACTAATATTAGGTGAAAAAGGGAATAAAAATCAGGAAATGCTCACTGAAGCTGATAATCAGGGCAAAACTGTCAGGCAAGACACAAGTATTCCAAAACCTAAAGAAAATAAACTAAACATCACTATATCTCATAAAAATGTAGCCCCAGATAAAAGTAGACAAAAACCTCCCATTGTTGAAACAAATGATGCAGTTATGTGGACTACCCGAAACAAACCGCCTCATTACTATAGAGCTATCAATCTATGTAATAAACTTGGCATAGACCACTTCATATATAGGGAATCCTATATTAGTAATATACCACCTTGGGAAAACATGAAATTACCGATACAATCAAATTTACCAATAACTTACCCAAAATCAATGTCAAATATTAGCAAAACACTAATAGAAGATTACATCAACAACAATTTTACCGGAATCCAAAAAATATTTACTGATGGATCTAAAGTACTCCTAAATGATAAATACTCATGTTCAGCTGCTATCTTTATTCAAGACTCTGGTCAGTATTACTCTTGGAAATTGGATGGAGATCATACCGTATTTTTCACTGAACTATTTGCCATTAAAAAGGCACTTAGTCATTGCAAAAACTACTCTGCTATATCTGCTGTTATACTTACTGACTCACAATCTAGCCACTATATATTAGAAGACTACAGGACAAACCAAACATACTCAAACCTAGTTAATGAAATAATATCATTGTGGTATTCCCTTCAGAGCAACAATCATTCCAATGGATACCCTCTCACATAGGGATAGTGGGAAATGAAAAAGCAGACCTATTAGCTAAAGCCTCCCACAATTTTAATAACATTGAAATCACTCCATTCTTTAAAAGCAAAATTGTAAACTTATTAAGAGAAAAGATACAAAAAGAGGAGTGAACCCCTCCACAAAAAAAAGTATCCAAAAGATAAAGGTTTTCGTTTGCACTATATAACCTTTTGTTTACATTGAGTTTGTTTTTGTGTTAGTTATCATGAATATTCTCCAAAATCTAATAGAAATATTGAGAAAGATGGTGAAATCTAGGTTAAACTTTGACATATCTTGTGGAAGACATTTCTGCCAAGTTGAGTGGATCTTTTGCCTAAGATAAAAGTATAAAAACCGTAAATCATTGGAACATCTCTATCCTAGGTCTGAGATGTTTTTGAGGTAAAACTGAAGATCCATACCTTGCTCGGGTTTCCATAATATTTCATCCGTTTCCCAATATCTTTCACACCCTTGTTCCTGAGAGCATGCATAGCGAGCGGGAAGGTATGGGGGCTATGCACCCCCCATATAGCAACCCATAGTGTGGCTCACAATAAAGCATTAGGTGAAACAAATTGGGAAATAGACAAAATATTATTGGAACGCAAGTTGAGGATGGATCTTCAGGTTTATCATTTTTGAGATTGCCGTAAGGGTAATACTTCAGATTTGGAGTGCACAGTAGGTGGCGCTGTTAGTAGGCTACAATATATTTCTTATGACATCAGACGGTAGCTTCAGATGTGACCAATAACGGCGTTATATTTTGGAGGGGGGTGGGGATTTGTAACTTTTAGTGTCTAATTCTGCGCCTCTGCTCATTTATAGTTTTTTCTAAGTTAGGTAAGGTTTCTTGATATCTTTTATTGTTTGTTTTTTGTTTTCATATTTTTGTTTCACAGTGAATGATAACAGCTTCTTACTAGCAACGTCGTAGGTATAAATAGAACCTGCTTAACATTTGTTTCTCTTGCGTTATGACTTTTTCATGCTCTACTTGTGCTTTATTATTCTAATTTGTGTTTATTTTGCATGACGGTGAAAAACTTTTAGATTATTTAGAGGCACATAAACTAATCAAGAAACTTATAAAAATAAGTATTGTTTGTCATTAGGTTAGGTTTTTCTGCCAGTAAAAAGCTGTTGGGGAAAAAAGCAGTAAATTCAAGGGGACTGCTCACAGGAAGATATCACTGCAGGGGGACCACCCTGCGATGATCTTGAGTTTTAATCAATTGGGGGGTCAGTATATACTCATATACAAAAAAATATAACGCCGTAATTGTTCATATCTGACACTACCGTCTGACATCATAAGATATATTGTAGCCCCAAATTGTAGCCTATAAACAGCGCCACCTACCGTGCGCCCCGAAACTGAAGTGTTACCGTCGTAAGGTCAGTTTATGGCCCTAAATTTAAGCCCACTTTTTGGATCCAGCTGTGATGGATAGGCCAGCCGATTACAATTGTAGTCCGGCGCCATAACCACAGATACTTCAGGTCCTTCCACCTTTACCAAGAGGAACAGGAGACCCTCATCTGATGAAATTGACCACAGAACATCCGGTAGTAGTAAAATACCCAGAACCTCCCTGCCATCTTCCCAATTTCTAATATACCTAAATCCTTTACCAGAAATAGCTGGATGATGCACTGTAATGCAATGACTGTTGGAGGTCTTTTGCTTTCAGTTGGTCTTGTTCTGTTGTTCTTTTAATCCAAAATTTATGTAATACCTCTTTTTGTTGTTTTCCATATTTTCTTCCAAGAAAAGTAATTCTCTTAATAATTCTTCTTCGCTTTCTTTGTATGGCTGTTGTAGTTCTCTCAACCTGTCTTTCTTCTTCATATTTATTACAGTCTAGGATGAAGTGTTTTAAATCTTCTTTTTCAGCCTTGCAAAATGGGCACTTTACCTTGATGAGGGTCTTCCCCCTCATCAGTCTCTGCTGCATCTTCCAACCAGGATAACAGAATGGATTACAAGTAATTTAACCATAGGTTGGCTAATTTCAGATGCAGATAGACCACCAATAACAAGATGGAACTAACAAAACTCAAAAAGTAATAGACCAAGAAAAATTTCAAGTTTGCGCTTAAAAATATGCACAGAACTCGCAGAAACAACCTCTTCAGGCAAAGAGTTCCATAAATTGATAGTTCTAAGTGATAAATGAGCTAGTGGCATCAGTATTGTGAGGAGGGACAAAGATTTTTTTAATGTGACCTCTAGTTCGATCAAGACCTCTGTAGTTGAATAGGTCAGCCAATTGGGTGCAATGGCCATTTAGAATCTTCCAAACCATTATTAAGTCAGCACAAATAAGACAGCCTTTGATTGAGAATAAACCCAATCTTGATAATCTTTCAGCATATGGGAGATCCTCCAGGCCACTAACTTTTTTAGTCCACTTTCTTTGAACTGATTCAAGAAGGTGCAGATCATCAATATAACCGGTATTCCATACAACACAGCCAAAGTCAATAATTGGACGAATATGCATGACGAACACCTGACACATAAACTGAATTGATCTACAAATGGTACCTCAGAGAATATTATTAGTAATACCATTAGCTTTAACAAAGACCTCTCTCACATGAAGATGGAATTTTAGAGTTGCATCTACCAAAATGCTAAGGTCCTTAAAGGAAGATTTAGATGGAATAGGACCATCACCCAAGTAGTACACATGCATAGGGACAGCAGGTGAATGACAAAAGTAGATGTGGGCCAATTTATTTACAGAAAAGGAAAGACCTCAAGATTTACTTTTATTGTAAATTAAAGAAACAGCATTTTATAGAGAAACACAAGCACCATTATTATTAAACTTGCTCAGATCAACATGTAGGAGAGCCATATACAATTTCAAATCATAACATAACATAACATAATTACACGGATGACAAAAGCCACAAGGGCCTATCAAAGGTCATCCGCCCCCGTCAAAACCCACCCACAAAAAGCACTGATTCAAGAAGGTGCAGCACAAGAGGATTTTACTGCTGAGACCAGCACAAATGTGATTTATTTAAATTAAAAAAAGAACAGGTCCCACTACAGAACCCTATGGAACCATGTAGAACCCTGCAATACAACCTTCAAACTTCTGTCTGTTAAGAAATCACTGAACCATCCAAGCATTGGGTTACAAATACCAAGTTGAGAAAGTTTGATGATAAGCAATCTATGATTAACAATATCAAAGGCTTTACTATAATCAAAGATCCATATTTTTTGCTAATATAGTCATAAGTCAGTAGTAATTGATCAGGCACAGATAGGTTAGCACAGAAGCCAAATTGAGAGCGTGAAAGTAAAGAGTTTGACTAGATAATTAAAAATTTTTGAAACAATGACTCTTTCCAATGTTTTACAACAATTAGACATCATACTAATGGGTCTATAATTGGATGGATTGGAGTGAATGCCACTCTTGAATAAAGGAAGCACATGAGCAACCTTCCACAGTGAAGGAACCATCATTGAAGAGAGGCTTTTACTAAAGAGAAGAAATAAGGTATAACATAAAACAGTAGCACAGTTTTTCAGAACAATGGGAGGAATATTGTCAGGGCCACAGCTTAGAGAATTTTTTAACATTTTTAATGCATTTAGCACATCAATGATTGTAAGATCTTCAAACGTCAACTTTGAAATAGAAAACTGGTGAGGAAAGAGATCTAAGGGCACTTTCCCCACAAAAACTGATGAAAAATGGTTGGCCACTGAACAGTTATCATACACCCAGGAGCCATTAGTGATCAAAGGTCCCACAGTAGGCTTGTCAGTCTTTTATTCTTCAAATAGCAATGGAGTCTCTTAGGATCATTATGCTGGGCTAGAGATTCTTTGTAATTAGAAACTGTGCTGATAATATCATGTTTAAAGCGAATGTTAATTTCACGGAAGTCAACCAGGCTTGGACAGTTAAAGGAGAATTTCAACCGAAATGCGTCCATAGGATCTTATACCTATGCTAGGCATTAGACTTTTGTTTAGAAATGGCCAATGACAACTTCCTAGTCCAAGGAGGGTCGAATCCCTTCACCTGTTTACAGGGTACAAAATAGGAAATAGCGGAGGACAAAATGGACAATAAATTAGTATAACTCTGTTCGATATTACAACCATGAAATACCTCCTCCCAGTTGAAAGTAGAGAGATAGTCTTTCATTAAGGAAAACTTAGTCCTAAACCAGTCAAAAAATTAACTTCAGAGGAAACCACACAACACCTGAACCGGACACCTACATGATCATGACCAGGAAGAGGGTCCAAGCATGGCAACTCAGAGATTTTGTCATTGCTAGAAGTGAACACCAGTTCAAGAATGTTATTAGAACAAATGAAAGTGGGAAAATTGACCCATTGAGTAAGACCGAAAGAGTTAAAAAGAGCGGGAAAGGAGTGAGTGTGCAACAGGGACTAAGCCAGAGCAGTCAATTTCAGGCAGGTTGAAGTCGCCCATTAAGATTAAATCTTTACCAGAACAGAAAGATTCCAAAAATGAAAGCAATATATCATTATCAAACAATAAATAGCTAGGAGGTCTATATATCACCATGATATAAACTTTAAAACTTGATAAAAAGACACAACAGGTATTAGGGTGGTTATTAAAAACCTAGCCAACTTTATAGGAATTATCTACATACAACCCAACTCCATGCTTAGGCAGATTGGAGGGAGAATCATTTGTGTAAAAAATATATCCGGGAACAGTGATCACAGAAGAAGAAGTAGCAGAAGTAAGCCATCTCTCAGTTACCCCCAACAATCCCCAAACCAAAATTAGAACAAATATTAGAAATAAAATTAACTTTATTAACCAAACAATTTAAATTACATAACCAAAACAAAACAGAAATGAAATTAGGCAAAACTACATTCTTGCTTGAAAATTTGCCACTTGTGCACGAACAGATCCACCAGGAGTGAGACAACTCGGCAAGGTGTCACAATTGTCTCACAACCATAAACAGAAATGGCCCAGCGTCAAATCCTTGGATGGGGTATGGCTATGTAAAATTGGGTCAAATGACCTTTATTTATTAGAATAGGTAGAAAGATATAAATAAAACTCATAGGTCAAACTCCAAGCCAACACCATGAGTGACTCGGACCCCATTCAGTATATTGATTACATTGCCCCGCTGAACAGCAATACTTAGTCTCTGCTTGAACCATCCAGCCTCCCTAGGGTCACCAGTTATTTCCCTGAGAAGAGAACCTATTTCTTTAATAATAAGGCCCAAAGACCCCATTAGTTTTGATGACTATTGGCTCAAACAGAAACCTCTCAGTCAGGGCAAAATACTTTATTTTAATTTTTTGCAGCTGAAGCTACAGAGACAGCTGACCTGTTAATAATATGCTCAGAATAAGTATTAACAGATGTCACATCCCAACACAGACTCTTTCCATTCCTAAAAGGAAACATTGTTATCCCATCTGGACACTTACCATCTCCTAGGTCAAGTCCAACTGGCTTCAAAACAGTTGGCAATCCCGCTCTTTTCAGGGTTCAGCATACTATGTCATTGAGGTGAGCCCCTATGCAGCAGTCTTGGGTAATGTGGCGGTCTTCCACTTCTGTCTTCAAAGAGAGTGCCCTCCAAACTACTATCTCACCTTCATTCAACCAAGACCTTGGCAGGAATTAAGTATGCTGTTGGCATGCAACCTCATCAGAGGATGGGGAATTTGTTTTGGGGAAAATCAGCCCAGTCTCCCTGTAGTATGATGTTAAAACCATCCTGGAAGAGGCAAAATGACATTATCCCTATGCGGAAGGGGGGTGTACTTGTAGAGGCCTCCCGCGAATGGACAGTCAACTGCATCCTTAGTGGTGTGGTTAAAATTTCATGGTACAATCCCAGAGCAGATTCTGCTAGGGCACTCAAGCTACCGGGATCAGCCCCTACACATTTCCTGTACTCAGATACCAGCAATACGGCCACAGAGCCATATCATGTAGAAAAACAAATTCAATGTTCCTGCTGCAGCCAGTTCCATGCTAGAAAAGTCCAGATTGGACTATATGCCAACAGGAACCATACTGCTTCAATGTAGAGGTTCCCACACAGTGGCTTCAAAATCCTGCAGAGTCTACCAAGAAGCTGCCAAGGACTTGGTCTCCCAGCAGGAAGTCAGGCAACAGCTACAGCCCCTGAACAAAAAAGCTACTCCCTCAAAGCCTAGGGATCCTATCCCCCCAGCAATCTCAATCCCTCCCCATACTCCAAGCTGACCAGTGCAAGACTCCCTCCCCTTTTCTCAAATAGTTCAAAATTGCTTCGCCTGCCTAGCGAATGAAAATGACACAGAAACCATCACACAAGAGGAAGTGGACATCATTATCCACCCCTCACCCCCACTCGCTGTGGCAGAGCATGCCCTTTCAACCTCTGCAAATAATCACCATCCATCAATCATGACAGCGTGCCCTCCGCCAACCAAATCCAAGAAAGAGACACCCTCCTCCTAGGCAGGAATATTCCGGACCAACAATCTAACATCCCCGACCAGCCGAGAATCCCACACTGGAGAAAAGAGCCTCTTCTGACAACCTTTCAACAACCCAATGCCCTCCCTCCCACACTCTGCCTCCCAATACCTCTCCAGCTATCACACTCCCAGAAACCCCCACCGGGTCATTCTATATCAAGTGGTCCAATTTTAGGAATTGGCCCCACCTCACCATCTCAGATTTTGATGAGATTGGTACATTTGGGTCTAATGTAGAGATTATTAGAGCTAGAAACTTCCAATTTGGCACACAGACTAAAAAGTTAGATGCCAGTCCAGGAAAAAAAAATTGGTATCATATAACCCCAATGTTCAGGAGATATAGGCTCATGAGTGCAGCACTGGTTGGTGTTATAGGTAATTTTTGGGCATTTTAAATCTCAGTTTATGAGAAAACCAAGTCATCTGGGTCAAAACTAATTTGATTTTTGAAACCCTTGCAAAAAGGTAGGCCAGACTAGTCATTTTCAGCACCTCAAAGTATATAGCAACTGAGTAAAGGCCCCCTAAAAATGCCTCCGTGAAACTGCCAGTCCCGGTTTCAGTGTTTGGGGTAAAAAACAGGGGTACTGTATCTTGGAACCTATAGCAGCTACAGAGCTGAAATTTGGCACAGGTTTGCTTTGGCCAAGTACTAACTTATGTACCAAATTTCATCAAAATCTGAGATGGGGAGCATTGGACCACTTGACATGGAATGACCCCACCAGAATGCCAGAACGATCTCCTGCTTGAAGCACTTCAGATGTTCCAATCTGGGAACACATTTGATCAAATTTTCACTGCCCTCTTACCACATCTGCTGTCCTTGCTCTCAATCTTTGCATAATGGACCCGACCCCCTTATCCTAATTCTTCTTTTGGAACTCACAATAAGAACATAAGAACATAAGAAAAGAAGGAGACTGCAAAAGACCATTCATGGCCTACACTTGGCAGCTCCTGTTCCAGTCAACACACAAAAGATTTCTTACCAGAGAAAAGTCATCAACATTGTCACCCTTTACAGGAGTTTGTCAGATCTAATCTACAATATACATAAAATGCATCCAGAGGATTATGTCCATTCATGCAACCGCAAAATAATCTCCCCACTCCTTAGAAAAATATATACATATGTATATAAAAAAGTCAGTCCCATCTAGCAGCTTCATTCATATATTTATCTAATCTATTCTTAAAACTACCCAGAGAGGAGGCTTCTATCACATGTCTAGTGAGCCTATTCCATTCATCTACCACACGATTTGTAAACCAATTCCTCCCAATCTCCTTCCTAAACCTATACTTATCAAGCTTAAACCCATTGCTACGTGTCCTGTCATGTTCACTAAGTATAAGAACCTTACCCAGATGCCCTTTATTATATCCTTTTACCCATTTGAAGACTTCAATCAATTCCCCTCTGACTCTTCTCCTTTCCAATGTATGTAGATTTAGTTTTCTGAGCCTTTCACCATAAGGTAAGTTCCTTAGCCCACCAATCATCTTTGTCATCCTTCTCTGCACAGACTCAAGCAAATCAATATCCTTCCTATAATATGGTGACCAAAATTGTACTGCATAGTCTAGATGAGGCCTAACTAGCGCCAGATACAGTTTTAGAATGACTTCAGCACTCTTATTGCTTACACTCCTCCTAATGAATCCCAATATCCTATTAGCTTTATTCTTAGCATTTAGGCATTGCTTTCTAGGACGAAGGTCTGAACTTACCACAATACCCAAGTCCCTCTCACAATCGGTCCTCCCTAAATTTCTCCCATTTAATTTAGAACTATTCAGTGGATTATTTCTACCTATACTAAGTACACTACATTTGTCTATGTTAAACTTCATTTGCCATTTCTCAGCCCAATTGGACAGAATGGTCAATTCCTCCTGCATTACAACAGCATCAGAATCAGCCCTAATGGCCCTACGTAGCTTAGTATCATCAGCAAATTTACTCAGGTCACTACTTATACCTATGTCAAGATCATTAATATAAATTAAGAATAGCAAGGGACCCAAAACAGATCCTTGCGGAACTCCACTGCTAACACACCCCCACTCAGATTTAACTCCATCTATACTAACTCTTTGCTGTCTGTCACCAAGCCATGACTGAATCCACCTAAATATACTGCCATCGATCCCGTGTGCTTTAACTTTGCTCAGAAGCCGTAAGTGTGGCACTCGATCAAAAGCCTTACTAAAGTCCAAGTATAAAATATCATAGTTTTCATCCTTATCTGCTGCTTCATACACCTTACTATAAAAAGACAGCAAATTAGTCAGGCAGGATTTACCCTTACTAAAGCCATGCTGTGATTCTTTTATCAACTTATGCTTATCCAAGTGATCCCTAATATTCCTTGCTATAATAGATTCCATCATTTTCCCTACCACTGATGTCAAACTTACTGGTCTGTAATTAGACATATTTGCTTTATCCCCTTTCTTAAATATAGGTATCACATTGGCTTTCTTCCATGCCACTGGCACAATGCCACTCTCCAATGATTTTCTAAAGATGCATGCTAGGGGCTCACTTAACACATCCTTACATTCTTTCAATATTCTAGGAAAGACCTCATCAGGACCGGGTGCTTTACTACTTTTGATTTTATCAATTTCCTTTGTCACTATCTCCTTTGTGATCAAGATATCCTTTAATTTCTCTTCATCATTACCCCGAAAGATCATTGACACCTCGGGTATATTTAGAGTATCCTCCTGTGTAAATACTGAGAGAAAAAAGTCATTTAGCATTCCAGCCATTGAGTCCCTATCACTCACTAATTCTCCATTGGAATCTATAAGTGGGCCTATTTTATCTCTAACCTTAGTTTTGTATAATTGATAAAAACTTTTAGGATCTTCCTTTGCCCTATTTGCCACTTTAATTTCATAATTTCTCCTTGCTACTCTAACTAACTTTTTAACATCTCTTGCTAGTTCATTATATCTCTGCCTTAAGTGATCCTCTCCATTTTTTATTTTCCTATAAATGCCCTTTTTAATGCCAATATAATGCTTAATTTTATCTGTCATCCATTTTGGGTCATTATTTTTAGTCCTAATCTCCTTATAAGGAATGTTAATCATCTGACCTGTAATTAATTGCTCAATTATTCTTTCATACTCCTTTTCAATTGTAATCTCTTCCTCCTGGTGATTATTGTCTCCACTAACTGATATCATTGAATCTATTCCTGAATTGATTTCATTGCCTGGTTTCTGTACAACTGCCTCCAGGTAAGTCCTTAGCCCATTATAATTTGCTCTTATCAATACCATTCCATTTCATCTTGAATCTAATTTCACAATGGTCACTATTACCCAAATTTCCTCCAATCTCAGTATCCTTAATAACTTCTTCCCTATTTGTCAGAACTAAATCCAGTATATTATTACCTCTAGTGGGTTCGTTAATAATCTGCCTCAGAAAATTATCTTGGACAACATTCAAAAATTCCTCAGCCTCCTGATCACCCACAAGAGCTTCCCAGTCTATATTTCTGTAATTAAAATCGCCCATTATACACACATGCTTACTTCTACATGCCCGTTTAATCTCCTGCCACAGAAGATTTGAAGCTTCCTTACTAAGATTTGGTGGTCTGTATAATAATCCTATGACAAGCTTGTTTTTACCTTCCTTTACATTTAGCCATAATGACTCTGTGTTATCATCTAATTTAATTGTACTGTTTACACAACACTGGAGATTATCTTTAATATAAATAATAACCCCTCCTCCTCTCTTCCTATTCCTATCTGTATGGAACATGTTAAAGCCCTCAATCTCAACCTCAGGTTTAAAGTGATTTCCTGCCAAATCAAGCCATGACTCTGTTATCGCAATTATATCAAAATTCTCTTCACTCGCTAACGCTCTTAAGAGATCTATCTTATTCCTTATACTCCGACCATTTGTGTAGTATATTTTTAAGGTTTTTTTATTATTCCCATCTTCATTGCATCGTGCTTTTCTATTCCTAGTTATCTGCTCATTCACTTGTGCATTAGTCCCCCTATAACGCCTCAGTATGCCCTCTCCCTTAGCTATTTCTCTATCTCTGCATCCCTTCCATTTCCTACACCTGCCCTCTATTCCTGTTATTCCCTTACCTCTAACAGCTTCTAGTTTCCCACCCGTAAGGACCTAATCACACTATCCAGCTCCCCCCATAGAACCTCAATACCTGCCCGACTAAGATGGAGCCCATCCATCGCATACAACCTCCTATTCCCGTAAAACCCTCCCCAGACATCTACAAACACCAATCCTAACTCCTCACACAGTCCTTTCACAAATTCATTCAAACCAATTGCACGCGACAACCATTCTACCCCCACATCCAATCTCGGAAGCACACCAGAAACAACACCTTTTACCCTGCTTTTACTCATCCTTTCAACTAACCTTTTATACTGCTCACGTAACTCACATGTACCCACCTTCTTTACATCATTCACTCCCACATGCGTAATCACAACTGCATCCCTCTCACACCCAGAAACCAGCCTATCATACCTCTCACAAACATCACTTACACCAGCACCCGGCAGACAAACTCTCATTCCCTTCCACTTGCTATCACTCAACTTCCTATCTAAATACCTAATCTGAGAGTCACCCATCACTAGCACCTCAGTCATTCTCCTATTCTGTCTTGGCCTAACATTACCCTCCCTCCTGCTCTCAGTCACACTACCACCCATCCTGCTTTCATCCACAATCACACCAGGCAAATCACTTTCACTCTCTTCCTCTCTCAGGACATTGAATCTGTTAGTCAACCTAACAGGTTCTATGTCCCTCTCATTCACACACCTAACCTGTCCTAACTTATCTATCCTATCCATTTTCACCCACCATTCATCATCACTCACAACTTCCACACTGTTCCCAGTCCTAGCCCTATCTTCCACCCTCTTAGCACTAATCTCACCCTTCAATCGCACACTTGCATCTCTTCTCACCTCAAACACCAAATCATTCAACCTCTTACATTCCCCACTCAACCTCCTAACCTCCCCTTCCAGAAAACACACACGGCATTCAGTTACATTCACTCTCCTTTCAACTCCACATGCATCACACACCACATACACACTACTTTCAAACGGCATGCTCTCACCATCTATACAAACCGCCATACTCTCAGAAATTTACTAAGGAAAAAGTTAACACTCACCAAAAAAAATTCTTGCTCAGGATCGCTGCCAGTTATCTTCCCTAAGAAAACTCTTGAACTGAAAATGACACTGCAGACCCTCTTCCCTGGGCTAGTAGGACTCCGTGAGACATGGCTATCCTCCCAGACTGTCAGGGTGGAGGGCTGGCGATATTTGTCAGAAATGATATCCCCTGCTCAGAAATCTCTTTCCCAACACCCCCAGGAGCAATACTAGAGATATTGGTGGTTCGACTTGGCCTCTTGACTGGTTGTATAACAGTGGCGATATGTTACAATCCCTGCTGAGATATGCATAGGGATTAACTAACCCATTATCTGCACTATGTACAACCTCCAAGTTTACTCTTAGGAGTCTCTAATGTGAGGCATCCCCACTGGGATCCAAATATTACACGCCGTATCCAAAACCAGTCCAGTCGATCCCTTTTCCAATTTCCTTTAGAACCTCCTCCCCCCCCCGATTATCTCTCCTCACCCCCCAGGACTTCCCACCCACTTTGAGCTCCACTCAGGCCACATATCCATCCTGGATATTTGCATTGGGGACTACCTCTTCCAAAATGCAGTGGTTTCCACAGGCCCCAATCTTGGTAGCGATCACCTCCCCATCCTACTGGACATCCCAGGCCTTCCTCCCGAGCCCCGGTGCAGACTAACAGAAGGACATTGGCAAGATTTCTGCTCAGCCCTCTGTCCCCCTATGGATGCCCCAGAGTCCTCCATTGACAGAAGGGTAGAGTCCTTCACCTCCTCTCTCATAGAGGCAGGCCAGGCCATCTACTGGCAGGAGAGATGGTCACCCAACAGTCCCATGGTGGACTGATGAATGTGCATGTGCAGTCTGTGTGAGTAAACAGGTAATCAAGAAGGCCAAGTGTGACTCCATGTCCACCTTCTGAGCCCCCCCATTCTACCCACTGGTAAGAGATGGAGTCACCCTCATCTCAATGTGGGACGAGGCAAACTTCCTTGCCAGTTTCTTTGAAGGACAGCTGCCAGTACACTGCCCCTTGGTAGTGGAGGCACGGCTACTACAGAACTTCCATGATAGCACCTTGGCTCCTCCTTCCCTGGATGGCCTATCCTCCCCTTTCTCTATGTCAGAAATTAGTCATGCAATCCACTCAATGAAGTATGGCAAAGCGTATGGCCCAGACATAGCCCCCCTCCCCCTGAGTTCCTGAAAAATCTCCCTTCATGCTATGAATCTACCCTCCTAGGAATATATAATGATAGCTGGACCCAAGGATATTACCCAGCCATATGGAAAGAATCTATCCTTCTCTCTTTCCCCAAACCGGGCAAAGACCCATCCCTTCCTTCCTCCCATGCTCCTGTCACATATGGGAAAGATCATGTTGCGCATGGTTTCCTGCCATCTCACATGTTGGCTGGAGCACCATAGACTCCTAAAAACAGAACAATGGGGTTTCAGACCCAGACAGGGCACAACAGACATCCTCCTACAGCTGGAGCACTACATTCACCTAGCTTACGCCTGCTCTCAATACCACCTAGTGGCCTTCCTGGACATCCAAGGAGCCATCGATAGTGCCCCACACATAGGTATCCTGCACAACCTAACCTGCATGGGGATTAAGGGCCCAGCACTAAGATGGGTCCCAAACTTCCTGAGCAATAGGGGCTTCTCAGTCTTCCTGGGAGGCATCACCTCTACTTGTGTCATCACCCTTGAGGCATTCCCCAGGGATCGGTAGTTAGCCTTCTCCTCTTTAATATACTACTCTCAGATGCTCCTATCCCACAAAAAGCTTCCCTCCTGATATACGCCGATGATATCTCAATCCTCAGCAGTGAGGACACACTTAATGCAGCCCAGACTGCCCTACAACAATTGGTGTCAGAATTTGACTCATGGGCCTCAAGATCTGGACTGGTGATCAGCCTTAATCTGTTAATGTGCTTCACACGATGAAGTCTCCTGGCCCTTCCAGAGATCCAGTTAGGTAACACACAACCACCCCTACAAACAAAACACTGTGGTGGGATACAATGTACCTTCCACACCTTTTTCACTAGGGTTTGGGACTCAAACTGTTGGGTAAGCAAAAGTCCACTTCTCGCAGCAAAGGAGACATACGCAACCTTCTATCTTATCTACTAAATTTTCTCCAAAGAAGATTTACATATTTACAATAATAGTTACAAATTAAATTAAGATATAAATATACAAAATTGAGACAGCGGTGTCAGACTTATGGCAAACCAAAAAAATATTGGAAATCTTGCTGGCCACTCAGCCTTATAAAGGCTCTGGCTTCCGCATGAGTGTCTCCCCCCACTCCTGATGGAACCAAATTGACCCAAAGGGTCAGCAGTGGTGGTTCTCAAATTTATGATGGAAGTAGGCCGGCCAAAAAGACCCCAGAAAATAAACTGCCAAAGACTGGGTCAGGATGCCAAACAATGAATGGTGATGGCCACAATAAATGAGCTGGTGACAAAAGAGTTTTTGCAGCCAAAAGGTGGGCTGATTTTTATGCAAGAACTTTCTAGACAAAATATATTTTCTGCAACAAGAGAAAAAAATTTTAAACCACATATATAAAAATATAACTATCTACACTACCAATACCTATCTACCCTAATCTATCCCAACCCCCCCCCCTACCTAGCAAAACACTCACACTCTTCTATCATAAACAAAGTAAAGTAGAGTAAAAGGACAGACTAAGGTAAAATGGTGAAAATCCATAGTGGACAAAATGGGGATAAAGGCTCCCAAATGTACTCTCCATTCACACATCAGCCATCCACGATATCCCTCCTTCCTTAAGCCATTTGATCCATTTTGTCTATCCACTCATTCTACAATCATACTCATTACACACTTTTACCCTCACCACTTTTGATACTCTAATATATCACCTTGAACCCATTCACAGTCCCACATGGGTCTTTGACTCCGCAGAGCAGGTCAGTTCATAAGGTCTTTCAAGTTGTCTGAGTCAGTCTTCTCAGGAGATATATCTTTACTATTATCTCTGCCTTCTACACTGTCACTACTCATCATTCCATCAACCACACTACTGACTCGGTTCATCATCTCTCTTGCATTAGCCACTGCCATACGCTGCACATTCACATTTAAGTTCCCATTCATATCCCAACCTTCAATCATAGCTTCCATCGAACTTAAGGCATACTCAGTGGCCATTGACAACTCTTTCACACTATCCACCACCTTAGCATAACTCGTTAGATCACTCCCAGTCAGACTAAAACCAGAAAAATCATTCACTCTCGAACTACTTACAGAAATACTCATACCTTTATAATTCACACGAGGGCTAAATCCAGAGAAATCTGCACTTCTATCATTCTTACTCTGTCATTTCACTATCTGCAGACTTCCTAGATCTCTTCTTTCATCCACTCACTATTACTAACTCTTTCCCAACCAAGTCAATCATTCCATCTTCATTCCTTTCTTCAACCACACTACTTATATTCTTACACAATTCATACACTGGATGCAACACCAAGTATTCAGGAGGCTCTCTCCATTTTCTCAACTGACTTTGGTGAAATCTTTCATTTGCCTCATGCCATACATCATATTCTTTCTCTCCGGATGCAAACATTCTTTCATAACTTAATATATACTGAAATGGAGACATACCTATCACACTATGCACTGTCGAGTTGTATGCCCATAACACACTTCCTAACCATGCATCCCAATCATACTCACCCATAATTCGCAACATCTCACATAATGTTCATACTGTCCTCTCTGCTAACCCATTCAAAGAGGGTATATACAGAGTTCTTATATGCTCAACTCCATTCTGCCACAATATTCGTTCAAACTCTGGACCATTCTAACTCAAACACTTCTTCGGCTTCTATATACACATTAGAAAAAACAACTCCTCCACCACTCATGTAACAGTCACACTCCTTTTATCCTTCACTGGTGCATCATATGCAAACTTACTCATATGGTCTAACATCACAATCATAGCAACATTCCCAATTCCCAGCATTCATTCTCAGCAAAGAGACATAGCCAATCACTACCATCTCATATGGTTCATTTACACCAATTTTCAACAACGGGGGTTTTGCCTGCATACCTTGAATCTTTCACCTCTGACAACTTTCACATGTGGTAGCAACATCATTCATAACAGTCAACAAACATGGATTAAATACTCTTTCTTTCATACACTCCCATAACTTAAACTTACCCATGTGTCCAAGATATCATGCATAACTTTCACTAGCCCTATCTTATCAGGTATTTTGGAGTATCTCCTTCTTCTTATGTCCCCTTTAAATTAATTAGGTGTTATAAGTGTTATTCATGTAACTTTGGGCCTTTGGGTAAGGGACGTAGGACAGGGAGGTTATTCCGGGAACTCTTGTCACTAGAGTAGCGAAGCCTATTTTCATCTTCAACTACGCCTGTCATTTTGGCTTTAAACAATTTATCCATAGAACCCATTTTTGTATGTGCAAATAACTTTTTGGTTAAAATGACTTTTGGTCGTTCAATGGTGTTAAGCATTTGTGACTTTTCTTATTGTTTGATGACCCCCGTATAATTTGGTAACAGTTAATTTATTTCATTTTAATTTTGTTTTAAATAATGCTATAAATACTTTTTGTGTGTGTATTTATTTAACCCCTTGCGGATACCTCATAATTTAGCACCGTCCTGATTAATTCTGGTGAATTTCTGGTAGGTCTTTAGATCCCTGGTCTTCTTACAATTTTTATGTGTGTGTTTTCTTTGGGCAGTGTGAACCGGGTTCCGCGATAGCCTTTACAGGGGGAAAGCCCCCCCCCCATTTAGAAATTACCTTAAAAATGATAATTTGGGGTGGAAATAGCCTAAAGTAGGTGGCGCTATCATCTCAATTTAACAATATTTCAACACAATCATTCTTGTATGACTCCATCTTGAATTGTTATGAGTTGGATTAATGTTTGCTCATTTCACTATTCTTTTGAGAGTCAGACTAAGTAATGTACTTACCTGATTGGCTACTCCTCAGTAATACATCATAGATTCAAAAGGCAATGGACAGTAAGGTAATTGGTAGCCCAAATCTGCTAGCATGCCAGCCCACCAGAGGTTGTACTATACAATAACAAGTGGGCGGAAGGATGTGTCATATGCAGTGAGATATATAGTGCTATTTACAGTACAGTATACAAGATATCATAAAGACCTCATTCTGTGTAGGAAAACAGTGCTTCCTCCAGTGACTGGTGAAGATCTTTTTTAAATATGTCTATATCTGCTGCCCTTACTACACTTTCTGGTAGAGAATTCCAGAGGTCAATACATCTAACACTAAAATATCTTCATCTACATTCAGTAGTTACATGAGGCTTAACCAATTTCAATCAAAAACCCCTTGTAAAGGTAACCTGAGAGACAGTAAATATATTAGAAGGAGCAATGGCGGATTAAGGAATTTCAGTCACTCAGCCTAAGTTAGATCAAATAAGCCGTCAATCTGCTTGCTCCAGCGGCGCTGCACTGACTCAAGAAGTTTCAGATGACCCAAATACCCTGTTTTCCACACTGTTGATCCAAATTCAAGCAGAGGCCTAATATAGGTCTCGTAAATGGTCACCATGAAATCACTTGAGCGACAATGAGTAGCTCTAAGGAAGTTATTAGCTAAGATTTGTTTCCTTACTGGCTATGCTTTTAATGCAAGCATGAAATGTCATATGATGGCTTGTTACACTCCCTGGTTTGTTTTTAATGTTAATATTAAAATTTTATAATTGTTAAGATTAGTGGTGTATAATTTTTTTAGTGATTTTTGTTTGCTACCTTTCTAGCTAACTTTTTGTAGGTCAGGCTGGTGATTTTTTGAGAAATTTTGAAATCTCAGATATTACACAAAATTAGTCACTCTCCCATAATAGTAACTGATATGGTTATTTGCTCAGAAATGGTCTACTATATACTAAATAAGAAGCAAAAAATTGTGATTGCTTTATCAAGTATACCTATTGAGATAAAAATACCTAAAAGAGGCATATATCTGCTCTGCATTTAATTCCTGACAATTTTCAGAGGCCTGTAGATGGAAAAGTATAAAAGATTTGACAAGATATTTGAATTCTACAGAAAAGGTTAGCCTCAAACACATGATTTCAAAGTTGTGCTGGCCATATTAGAGGAAAAATGGCTGTCTCAAGTTGGTCTGAGAGGCTCATTTGGAAAAAAATGTAAAATTAATTAATATTTTAAAGGCTTAAAATTTCAAAACTATCAATACTTTATATTTTTCCATCATTTAGATACAGAAGCTAGTATGAACTTTTTCAGGGTGATCTGAGATGACTTGGGACCCCCTCTGGGTGATTTGACATAGAATGAACCTTAAAGGTATTGACTTATGCTTTATATATTAATATTATTGCTAGATTATTTTTACTAACTATTCAACTGATTCTAACAAAATTTGAAACCCTTATGTTGTTTTACATTCTCTTTTGAATGATATAATTGCCAAGGTCCTACCAAGATTAGTCTGGGAATTATTAAAAGTTTTGAAGGTTGTAAGGTCATAAGTCAGGATAATTGAAAGCATGTTACTTAGGTCTATTGCCCTTTTGTTTTTTTAACTTCTACGCAAATAACATTCTAAAATTTTGTATAAGAATATTAGATCAGTAATAATGAAAGCCAGGAACATTTTTTTTTTTTCAGATGAATAGACTAAAATATCTAATTTTGAAAATTTATGTTGAACCCAATTCAATCCTGTTTTAACTCAAATATAAAGTTGAAATATATTTCAAGCTATTTACATATTTAACTTATTATGGCCAATAAAGATTTGAAGAAAAATGATGAAAAAAGTTATGAGGTGAGTGGCTATTGGTTTCTTTATTTGGTGGGTTTTTTTTATCAGAATTAAATAACTAGTACTAGGTAGAATTTTGAATTATGGCAATTCATGTACTTGTTGGCAGTTGCCATATGGATGCTTAGATAAAACGAAGAAGAAAAGTACTTCTTTGAAGGATGGGGCAGGTCCAGAATTTTTAATGATAAGGATTCATTAGAGATATCAAGAATAGATATCTTGATGTGTTGTCTGTGTATCTCAATTCATTGTATTTTCTAAGTAAAAATTAATTTCATTTTTTATGTATACGTACAAATTCATTTTATTTCCTAGGTGTATGTACAAATTCATTTCAGTTTCTAGATATATGTACAAATTCATTTTATTTTCTAGGTATATGTACAAATTTATTTCATTTTCTAGATGTATAGGTGTATATACAAATTCATTTCATTTTCTAAGTGTATGTACAAATTCATTTTATTTTCTTGGTGTTTATACAAATTCATTTTATATTCAAAGTGTATGTACAAATTCATTTCATTTTCTAGGTATATGTACAAATTAATTTAATTTTCTAGATGTGTGTACAAATTCAGTTCATTTTCTAAGTATGTATAAATTCATTTCTTTTTCTAGGTATATGTACAAATTTATTTCATATTCTAGGTGCATGTACAAATTCATTTCATTTTCTAGTTGTATATACAAGCTCTTGGGCAGGTGGTGGAGCCTCTGTTTCTGCTCAGGATGCCACTCTGAAGTGTACCGCCTTTGATTATTTGTTGTGCTGCCTCTGTTCCCCAAATTTCCACAGTGCTGAGAGTATTGTTTGACCTTTTTGGAGCATACTTCTTGTCACAGTGGATCCATCCCATTGTAGAAAAATGGCTCCAAGTCCCAGGAGGGGGCCAGCTACCATGTAGTATCCCCTCACTTTGAAGTCAGTAGGACTCTACCAGGCACCGTGCTGTCTTCATGACTGAGCTTGTTACAATACACTGCCTGGTGCAGGAGATAATGCATCATTTCCTGTTTGGAGACAATTGTGATCTTTAGCGACTCATATGGTGCTATATTTGTTCCCAGGGCATTGAAATCTCCTACACTCTGGTTCATTGTATCCATGATCACACAGTTATTGCAATCCAAGTGGATGTGAGATTATATTTTGCTGGGTTCCTGGACATGTGTGGATTGCAAGGAATGAGGGCCAAAGAGTCTGCAAGGACTATACAACCAGACCAGTGTTTTGCTCTTCCTCATCCTGACTACATGGCAGGTATCAGGGCTGCCTAGCTATAAGATGTGAGACAGCCACAGGTAACTTAAGTTGCATGCTATTGCATTATGACTTCTCTCCAACCTACCCAACCCCCAATTTCCCGTAAGGGGCACGACGATTTGCCATCTTGGTCGCCATGCTGACGGGACTCAGCACCCCATCAGACCCCAGCTTAGCCTATTTTCCTTCTTTCAGACAGCCTGTATTTCTCCCCTACTTCGTCGCTTTTCATACAACCTCTCCCACAACTTTCTCTGGTTGGCCTCTAATTTCACAGGGTAGAAGCTGACCTTCTCAGCCAACTGTCCCGGATCAGGGCTGAGGAGTGGGAGGACAATGTTCCTTAACCCCTGAGCTCTGGTTCAAGATGTTTTTTTTAACAACCTGCTTCATCCCCACCCATACCTTCCTCACATCCCATTTCCTTTCCTCTTCACACTCTTAGCAATTTTACGCTGTGTGCAAGGTAGAGCCGCCATGGCGATGGACTGCCAGGCCACCAGGTAGGAGGGGTGGTCCAAAATGGCGGCGCCTGGCTCTGCCGGGCCTGTAAGCACCTCTTGCAGTGCGGGCTACTGCGAGAGGTGATGCGCGATTGCGTCCTGTGATGCAAATAGGGTCACCATGCCCAATGATGAATATAAAAAAAAACAACCCCCAACTTTCCCTGTAACATCAACGGAGCCACCCTCGGGCAGCTCCAGCAAAAAAATGGAGGTCCCCCACCCTTGTGCTTGCGCAGAGGACCCTCCATATCTCTCTAACCGGAGAGGAGGCTCAATCCTCTCCTTCGCCTATGGGTGTAGGGGACTCCCCCTCACCCCCTTCTCTGGAGGTGCTTTCGGGCACCTCCCTCTTTCCAGCGGCAGTTCCCTCTGTTCTTTTCAAGGAGACTGCCAAGAAAGCCAGCAGGCAGCCCTTAGCCAGCCGCTCCACATCGAAGCGGCTCGGTAGGGCAAACCTCCTTAGGGGGGAGAGGGAAGCCAGGCCCCTTCAGTCGCTTCCCTCAAAAGACCTGCTGGCAAGAATTTTAAACCTTGGCAGGGTCAAGGCCTGGGCCTCCCCACAATAGACTCTTGACGCTGCCAAGGGGACCTGCGATGTTCTGGGAGGGGATGGCCAACTGGAGGCCCCTCCTGAGATAGACATGGTCCTTGAGGAAACCCAGCCTCAGACAGTAAGGCCTTCCATGGGAGGAAATCCGGGCTCGGCGCCAAGCACCAAACCCGAATCCGCCCCTATGCAAGGTCCTCCTCAAACGGCTGAGGGCTCCGAGGCAGTACAAGGAGGAGAGGGATCTCCTCCGACAGGTGCCCCTACGACTACCAGGACCTTCTACATTTCGGAGAGGGACCTGGCTGAGGCCGGTCCATCTGGCATGGGGGCTTCTGCCGGCGAGGGTGAGAAGCGGGTTCATTCCCCGCCCTCCTCTCCAAAAAAGACAGACTAGGAAGACTCGGGGCTCCTCTCCACCTGCGGGGGCTACAGGGACGGATGGGTCTGCTGCCACTTTGGCAAGCGACCAAGCCAAGATCGGCACCTCCGGCCCCTCTGCCCCTCCGGTTGCGGAGCCACTGACTAAAACTAAAAGTGTGCAGGGCGGAGCCTCGATAACATCGGGGCCCTTGATTCAGGTTACCTGGCGTTTTAGAGCCCCCTGGCTTCAAATGCTTCCTCGTCATTCGCTCTACTGATGGCAGCATGTTAGCCAAGGGCAACATGATCCATCAGAGGCGAGTATTAGCTAGTGTAATTGGTAGAGAGCCGAAGGTGACCCATTTCTCGGAAGGGAGCCTTCTGGCGAATGCGGCGAATCCCGCCGAGGCGGCCAAGATAAGTGCTCTTCGGACACTTCATGGCACCCCGGTGAGTGTGACGCCGCACTCTACCATGAACTTTGTGAAAGGAGTAGTTTATGCGAGGGAACTCGTTGACTACTCCATTGAGGACATCACCCTAGAGCTGGCCGACCATGGGGCGGTCAAGGTCGAACGTGTGATGAGAAAACAGGGAAGGGCCTCGAGACCCACCCCTACACTCTTCGTCACATTCGACTGTGACAAGTTCCCTGAGTCGGTGCGTGCCGGTTGGTACCGCTACCGCATGAAGGCATTCGTGTCACTGCCGCGGCAGTGCTATTACTGTCACCGCTTCGGCCATACGAATCGTTCTTGTAGACATGCAAAGTCGGGGTCACCCGAAGTTTGTGTAAATTGCTCCAAGCCCGCACACGATAAGTCCAAATCGTGTGTGGCCAAGTGTGTCAATTGCGGAGAGCCGCACTCCGCTTCTTCGAAGCAATGTGGTGCATATCTCCTTGAGAAAGAAATCCTGGCCGTTCAGGTCCAGGATCGACTCTCATTCCGCGAGGCTAAGGACTTGGTCCTGGCGCGCCAAGCTCTGCCTGGGACGTCATATGCTTCAATAGTTAGAAAGGCACCCTCTGCTCTTGGCCTATCCAGGCCAACGAGCACGGTTGTTTCCGCGCCAATTCGAAGCCCTTCTGCGGGCTCTACTCAACCCGGGCGCTCCCCTGGTAAAGCTGGCGGCAAAAAGGGTTCATACCCAGCCCCGGCTAAAACCAGGGCTGCCCCTCTTTCCCCAGCGTGACCGTTTCCCGTAAGGCGAAACGGCCACGCGCCTCCACCGAGTCGTTAGACTCACCGGAGGCAACACTCCTGAAGATGGTCGCTAGGCCATCTTCCGGGGTTCCTAAAGCTTTCCCGAAAGGAGGACAGCAACAACGGAGCTTCGGCTCCTTCGCCCACGCCCCGAGGTGGAGCGAGTGGCTCGGAGACGGTGGTTCCTCGAAAAGAGGGCCCCCCGCCTCCGAAGCCGCAACGCCCGCCTAAGGCTTCGAGGCGGAGGGAGGAAAAGACTCGCATGGCGAGCCCAACCTCCCCCAATAAGTCCTCGAAGGGAGGAGCTGCGGAGGCTCGTCTTGTCCCGTTTCCCGTTAGCTATATTTTTGCTGGAGACCATGCTAGGCGCGTGCCCCCTGCCCGCCCTCCCAGGGTATAAGGGTCTTGCGACCCCACCACCGCGGAATGGCCGGGCTGGGAGATGCGCGGTTTACACCCGGCATGATGTCTCCGTTCTTCCTTTCTCTTTAGATACCTCCTTTCAGGCAGTGGCTGTGCAGCTGCACCTAGATAGGAGGTATACTATCATTTCTGCGTACATTCCACCGTCAGCTGACTTCGACGCGCGGGACTTCCGCCGCGTCGCGGCACGGTTGCCGAGGCCCTATCTCTTGCTTGGAGATCTGAACGGCAGGCATCCTCTCTGGGGAGATTACTCCATAAATCCCAGGGGACAAGTCCTTGCCGATCTGATCGAAGAGCTTGAGATGGGTGTCCTAAATGTGGATGAGTTTACACATCACTGTCCGAGAACCGCTTCATTTTCTTGCCTTGACCTATCTTTGTGCTCTTCGGATGCACAGCCTGATTTTGATTTGGGGGTGGTCGATGACGTCCATGGTAGTGATCATTTTCCCATTCAAATATCATTTTCAGGGCAACTGCCGTCTGAGAGCCCACCTCGGTAGTGTTTGGCGCGGGCGCGGTGGCCTGCATTTCAGGAAATGACTGAATTCTCTATCTCAATCGAGGAGTTTAGGTCGGTAGATGAGGCCGTTGAGTTCTTCTCCGGCAACCTCATCGCCGTGGGCCTGACTACTATTCCTAGGGCGTGTGGCCGTTTTGTACGCCGAACACTCCCATGGTGGTCGGCCGAGTGTGAGACGGCCCTCGAACAGAAGCGTTATGCCTACATGCGCTATAAGCGCCGCCTAAACGATTTTGCTTTCGGTGAATTTCGTCGGGCTAGGGCTAGGTTCCGGTATATTTCGAAGCACGCCCGCCGCTCTTCTTGGCGGGCATACGTGTCTTCACTTAACGGGAAGACCCCTTTAGCTGAGGTGGGAAAGCGAGTCGAAAGGATTCGGGGCAAGTTCTCGCAGGACCCTCTTCTTGTTCTCCAAGAGAATGGGACAGCAATCTCGGTCCCCGCGTCCGTGGCGGAATCATTAGCGACTGCTCTTTCCGCATTCTCTAGCCGGGATGCTGCTCCGCCAGCATTCAATGCACGTCGTGATGTCGCGGAAGGCCGCCGACTGGCCTTTACCTCCAGAGGCCGAGAACCCTTCAACGACAGGTTTACTGTGAGTGAGTTGCGTTCCGCTCTCGCTTCGTGTGCGGACACCGCCCATGGTCCTGACGATGTCCCGTACGTCATGCTTCGACACCTAGGTGAGTGAGGCATGGCCTTTCTGTTAGATTTGTTCAACAGGATCTGGGTGGAGGGTCTTCTCCCAGACTCCTGGCGAATCGCTACTGTGCTCGCCTTTCGCAAACCGGGACAGATCACTCTACTCCGACCGGTTTCCGCCCAATCTCTCTAACCTCTTGCGTGTGCAAGTTGATGGAGAAATTGGTAAATGTTAGATTAGCCTTTTTCCTGGACAGCGGAGGCCATCTGTCTTCTGCACAGTGCGGCTTCCGCAAGTTCCACTCCACGTCGGATGCTTTGCTCCGACTGTAAAATGCCGTCTGCGAGGCTTTCCTTCGTAGACAGCACTACGCCACGGTGTTTTTCGATCTTGAGAAGGCCTATGATACCGCATGGTGATACGGTATCATGGAGACTCTCCACACGATGAGGGCGAGGGGACGCCTCCCAATGTTTATATCTGATTTTTTGTGAGATCGTCGATTCCACGTACGGGTGGGGGGGGGGCGCTCTCCGGCCCAAACGAACAGGGAAGTGTCCTCAGTGTCACACTCTTTGCCCTGAGCATCAACGGCATCACCTCGGTGCTGCCGGAAGATGTTCTCGCTACGCTCTACGTGGACGACCTTTCGATCTCTTTTGGCGCGGCCCAGATGCCAACTCTGGAGCGTCGACTCCAACAGGCATTGAACCGCGTCTCTCGCTATGCCGAAGCGCACAGGTTTCGTTTTTTTTGGCCAAGACTAAGGTGGTGCACTTCTGCCGCCATCCACGGATTCACCCCGATCCAGATTTGTTTCTTAATTGGGTGCGCCTGGATGGGGTGGAATCGCACCGTTTCCTTGATCTTGTATTCGACCGACGCCTCACCTGGGAGGCTCATATTCGCAGCCTTAGGGTCTCTTGTACCCGCGCCATGGACATTCTCCGTTCCGTGACATTCAGCGCTTGGGGCGCTGATAGGTCTACTGCCCTACTTCTTTATCGATCCTTTGTTCGTTCGAAGCTCGACTACGGATGCGAGTTTTATGCATCCGCAGCCGAGCGTTTATTGCGGGAGGTGGATTCGATCTACCACACCGGCCTTGGCCTTGCGACCGGTGCCTTTTGCACTTCCTCCATTGAGAGCCTGCTGGTCAATGTTGGGGAGATGCCACTCGCTCTGCGCCGCGTGCAGTGCATCACTCGCCTGTACGCGCGAGCCCGGCGCCTCCCTCATTCGCGAACAGGTCTCACGGCATCCGCAGCCTATCCCGACGGTGCCTATGCCGCCGAGAGACGCCAGTCATATCCTAAGCCCCGCTCTGCGCCGCGTGCAGTGCATCACTCGCCTGTACGCACGAGCCCGGCGCCTCCCTCATTCGCGAACAGGTCTCACGGCATCCGCAGCCTATCCCGACGGTGCCTATGCCGCCGAGAGACGCCAGTCATATCCTAAGCCCTTTGGGCTTAGTGCCAGGAAACTCCTTCGAGAGCTAGATATAGCTCTGGGGCCGGTGGCGCCCTTGGTTCTGCCCAGGACGCCACCCTGGAGGGTACCACAGTTGGCTATTTGTCGCTACGCCTCTGCTCCCAAAGCTTTTTCGGCGCCGGGAGTATTGCTTTCGACCTTTTTGGAGCAAACACACATCGTGTCACACTGGAACCGTGCCAGTGTATACGGATGGCTCCAAGTCCGAAGAGGGGGTCGGCTTCCACGCCGTATCCCCTCTGTTTGAAGTCAGCGGGGCTCTACCAGGCGCTGCGTCTGTCTTCACGGCCGAGCTGGTGGCAATACACCACTCGGTACGGGAGATTACGCGACGTGCCCGGTTCGGAGACCGGATTGTGATCTATAGCGACTCAAAAAGTGCCCTGAGTGCTCTCGGGGCATTGGAATCGCCGCATCCCCTGGTTCGCGATATCCGTGACGCCACGGTTTTGGCGAGCCGGGCAGATGTCGAGATTCTCTTCTGCTGGGTTCCTGGACATGTAGGAATTGTTGGGAATGAGGGCGCCACAGAGTCCGCGAGGACTCTGCGACCGGACCAGCGTTTCGCTCTTCCTCACACCGACTACATGGCAGGAATACGGGCAGCTCTTCGGACTGCTTGGCAAAGAAGATGGGAGACGGTCGAAGGTAACTTAAAGTTGCGTGCCATTGCGCCGCGACTGTTCCCATGGACCTATCCCCCAATGCCTCGGCGGTTTCAGGTTGCTCTCTGTCGTCTCCGAATCGGACACACTCATGTGACGCATCGCTATTTGATGGAGCGCTCGCATGCGCCCTATTGCAACGACTGCGTCGTCCCCCAGACTGTTCGACACATTCTTGTCGAATGTCCCAGTCTGGGTGATCTTCGCGCACGATACCTGTCCCGGTACCGGGATGGCCGGGGTCGCTACCGCCTGTCTCTTGTACTCGGGACAGATTCGTGCACATTGACTTGTGGACTTGTTGACTTCTTGGGGCAGGTCGGCCTTCTCTTTCTATTATTTAAGCAAGGTTTGTTTTGTTTGTTTGTTTTTTGTTTGTTTGTTTTTTTCTTTAGTTGCACGCTCCTGCGCCGGGGGGACCTCTCCCCGACGCACCAGCTTGCTTCCTTTCCCCCTTTTTGGGGTGTTGTTTTTTTTCTCTTTAATTTTATTTTAAAGTAGCCTAGAACTAGGCCAGTTTTAATACGTCGACTAATGCCCAAGTAGGCAGTCGCCAGATGAGCTCTTAAAAAAAAAAAATTCCTGTTCAAATTTTTTAAAGTAGCCTAGAACTAGGCTGTTTGTTTACGACCACTTATGCCTAAGTGGGCAGTCGCCAGATAGCCCCGTAAAAAAAAAATAAAACAATGGCCTGGTTATGCTGAGAAGCGTTCCACTCTTCACTTTGTGTAAGATATCCCCCATGGTCATGATGATATACTGTATACCATGCTTCGACACGTTTGAATGATGCATGACCTTTCTGCAGGCTCTGTTCGCAGGATCCTAGCCGAGGGTATCCTTTCTCACTTCCCGTGAATGGCTACCGTGCTTTTCGCAAGCCAGATAGAGATTATTATAGCCTGGCTCGTTTCCGCCAATTTCTCTAACTTCTTGGTTGTATTTTTAACGACTCACAGCGCGCTGAGCCTCCTTCCCGTGATGCCACGGCTGCTGTGATCCGATGGTATCTCGAGATTATTTTCCGCCGGGTTCCTCCGTCTGTAGTGATTGCGGGAAATTAGCGCACCAAGCGGTCTATAAGGACTGGGCAGCCGGACCAGCGTTTCGCTCTTCCCCACTCACAATACATGTCAGGAATCAGGTCAGCCCTTCGGGCTGCTTGGCAAAGAAGATAGGAGACGACCGACGGGAAACTAAAGTTGCGTACTATTGTTGTGCGTTTCCCGTGAACCTAGCTCCAAAATTAATCGACGGCTTAAGGTAACTTTTTGTTATCTCCGAATCGGACAAACTCGCGCGATGCACCGTCATTTGTTGGAGCGCTCCCCAGCACTTTACTGCGTCGACTGCTTTGTCTCCCGAACTGCTCGGCACATTCTTGTCGAATGTGCCAGTCTAGGTTATCTTCACGCACGTTGCCTGACGAGTGGGGTCGCTACCGCTTGTCCCTTGTACTTGGAACAGTTTCTTGAACGCCCCGACTCTGTAATAACTGAGTTTCGGAAGGGGAGTCACCTTCTCGAGTATTTAGTCATGCGTGCTGGGTTCATACTCTGCCCAGAAGGAGCGGAGGCCCCGTCGTTTACGCACCATTGCCGCTGCAGTCAGTCGCCATATGGGTGCCCTAAAAAAATATTCCCTTTACTGGGGCGCTACTCGACGACCAGCTTTCGTCCATTCACCCCGGGGGAGCGTAACCTTCTGTTCGAGGGTTATCATGCCTGCCTTCTTCCCCACACTTTTCTCCTTTATTTTTTTACGTACAGGTTGATGTTTGATGTAGCATGGGCGACTATGATGCGGCTTACATCTGGAGCATTGTGTTCCATCTGCACCGAACTGCCAATGTTTGTCCTCCCTGCCCCAATGCCAGCAGTAGATGCCCTCGTTGGTATTTCCCTTTAAATTCGAGAATAAAAGAACTAACCGAGATTCTCCACTTTGTTTTTACTTTGTTTTTAATGAATACAAAGCATGAAACTTGAGAAATTGCTATACTCTGTACGATTTGCGTCCTCCTCGAAGTTCCTGGGCCATGAGTTCGGCGTTGTTTGTTTACTCGCTCATCTCCCGATTCCAATCCTGGCATTGCCGTCCTCACCCGCGCTCACTCAGAATCAACTCAGTTGCTTGTGATTCTTCGTCGGGATAGGTTATGCGCGCGGTGCATTTCGGTCCCGATACGCGATACCATTCGTCTGTGCGTGCGTTTGTGCTTGCATTTGAACTCATTTGGGCGAGTTTGTTTTGGAACATTTCCAAATCTGTTTTTTGTGTGAGTGTATGTCACATTTCAAATACATGTTGTGTACAGGAACCGTGGTTTTCAGTGTCCGCGCATGCAGATTTTTAACACCAAAACTCCGTAAATCGCTTTGACCTTTCGATTGTGCCCAAGTCGATGGTCGGTAGTTAAAGATCGTGTCGTACTTATGGATTTGCTAGTGGGGGCGAGGTGGTTTGGGTAAAAACGCGACCCGTTTGATCGATTTGCTTGTGTATGGGAATAGGACTCGTATCAGATAAGTTCAGTGCCTGGTTTCCTTTTGAGCTGTGCCGTATTGAACTTGGCACTCATCGGATGGTATATCGGGCACTTTAAAGGTCTTGGCCAATTGACCAATTGAAGCTGAATTAGTGGCAATTTCGATGTCTTATTCGGAATAACGGATGCTTCCCATCTTAGCCCCCAGCCCCCGCTTCTTTTTCTAGCATAAAAAGGGGAAAGAACCCCCATTCGTACATTTTAGTGGTAAAAGAATCTGATTTGACACTATCATAAAAAAGGGGAAAGAGCCCCATTTGTGCATTTTTAGTGGTAAAAGGAGAATCTGGTTTACCGCTACCATTTTAGTGTTAAAATAATATGATTTGCCACTATCATAAAAACGGGAAAGAACCACCCCATTCGTACATTTCAGTGGTAAAAAACGATTTGGCACTAAAATAAGATGGGAAAGAACCCCATTTGTACATTTTTAGTGGTAAAAACCTGATTCATCGCTACCATAAAAGGGGAAAGCACCCCCATTTAGACATTTATAGTGGTAAAAGCAACTGATTTGTCACACATTTCCCTCCATCTTTCGAGAGGCTGTAATTCCGGCCCCCCACCCCTTCGTCGGGAATATGATGAAAAGCCCCGGCGATTCCTCCATCAGGTGACTCCCGGTGGAATTCCTGCCCCTGCTCCTTAAAGGGGGTTCTAGAGTTCCCGGCGTGGCCACTCTTCCACCGCAGCTGTCATCCTGGTGCCAATCCAGGGACGGTCAATCGTCATGAAGTACTTGCTTAGCAACCAACCCGCAAAGGTTGTTCACGTGCAAGAGGTAATTTAGAGAAATGGGATTTAGATAATCCAACTGGGAACAAACATAATTTGTAGAGAATGAGGGTAGTGGGCGGAAGATTTTGGGGCCGGAAGGGCGCGACAGTAGCTTCCAAGGAGCTCATCCTACGAAGGTTCCAAGTACTCTTAAAGTGTATGTACCTAATGCCACGAGGCACTGCCGTCTGGTGCGTATATCTCATTGTCACCGCTACAGTTAAACATGGGTTCCTAGCAAAGAATGCGTGCCCTACTGGTCCCAACAGGGAGATACCCTCGTTGGTTTGCGTGTTAAATATGTAGATCGTACTGCGACTGCCCTTACTGCAGATGGCACGTTCAGGAGAGTTGTGTGCTCCCACATAGCCAAAACTAGTCCTTGGTTGTTTTTTTTAGGCTGTGTATTTACCATATATTTTCACATCCCCCAACTTCACTGATTATTTTTACCTCGCCTAATCACCGATTTGCCATATATTTTCACCTCCCCTGACTTCACCGATTTTCCATTTATTTTCACCTCCCCCAACTTCACCCATTTCGCTACAAACCTTTTCTCAACAACTTCCAGCCGTAAATACCCCACTGGCCATCCTTTTCTATACGGGGGGGGGGGGGTGATGTTTGTTATAGCAGTCATTGAAGCTTTAATCTTTACTATGCTTTTGCCTTAAGAGGTTTGTCCTAACCCTCCCTTTCCCGAAGACTCTGTTCCCTCGTTGGATTACCTCACTCGGGGGGGGGCACGTTCGGCATAAAATAAATATAAGCAAACTTGAGGTCATCTAACGACGCCCGGGGCTGAGCCCTCAAGAATTCGGTCCTTTTGGAACGCCCCTCCCCCACTCTGGGGTACTGTGTGTACGTAAAAAACTTGTGTGTGTACGTCCCCTAAATTTGTATGTGTGTGTACGGCCCCCCCAATCTAGTGTTTATGTACACCCCCAAATCCAGTTTCTTGTGTGCACGTCATCCGAAAATCCAGTGTGTGTATGTGTACGTGCTCCGCAAATCCAGTGTGTGTATGTTCAGGTCCCCCCCATCTAGTGTGTATATGTGTACGTCCTCCGAAAATCCAGTGTGTGTATGTTTACGTCCCCCAATCCAGTGTATGTGTACGTCCTCCCTCCGAAAATCCAGTGTGTGTATTTTTACGTCCTCCAAATCCAGTGCATATGTGTACGTCACCCCAAATCCAGTGGTTATGTATACGCTTAAAAAAGGCAGTGTGTGTACGCCCCCTCGGTGTGCGTGTGTCCGTCCGTGCGTAGATCCGGTTCGGATGTTTGTTTCGAGAGTAAATATCCTCCTCGATGCGGGACAGAGACCCGCTTTCCTCAGTCTTTCTTTTCTTTTTCCCGCGGCTTTTCCTTTCTTTTCTCGTTTCTCTTTTTTTCCTTACTTTTCTTTTTATCGATTTTTTTCTTTCCTCTTGTCATTCTTTTTTTTTGTTTTTTTCCTTAGTCTTTTCGGGTTTTTTCTTTTTTCTCGCGTTTTAATTTTTTTTCTTGTTTTTTCCTTGTTTCACGTTTTTTCCCTTTCCTCCTATTGTTCTTGTTTTTCCTCTTCCTCTTTTGTTTTTCTTTTTCTCGTTTTCCCCCTTTCCTTTCTTTTTTCTCGCCTTTTTTCCTCTCTTTTTGACTTCGCCTAACCCTCTTCAGGGAAGACGAGGCCACGATCGAGGATGACAAGAACTAATAGAGCTTCCATCTTCGCGCCTCCCCGGCCCCAACACTTAAGGTTCGACTGGGTTTTGCAACTGCAAAGCCCCTCGCAATGTTGCTCCTTCCATCCCCTATTCAATTAAGCTGCCAACCTCAATAAGAGGGGGGGGGAGTCCCCAGTCTGCAACCACCACACGGATATTATTGCCCATGTATAATCCAATGGGGGTATTTGCACTTGGTTGAAAGCGCGAAAGGAGAAGTAAATGGAAAGAAACCCTAAATTGTGGGACACTGCTCCCCCTCGAGCGGGGGGGGGGCAGGAGAAAATAGCCAATGGGAATGGTGGTTTAAGAGGGTTATTCCCCCGCTCTCATCCCCCTTCGACATCAATCAGGGGTATCAAAGCATAGCTCGTGAATGTCCATGAATGTGTGTGTGTAGGTCAATCCTGGGTGCCTGATTGTGTGTGTATGCTTACGAGTGCCATTTATTCCAGTTAGGTTGCTTTGTTCACGCCTGTTCGTGGACATTTTTTCCCAGTGTGTCGTGGGACCACCAATCCATCGAAGAAGTACCCGCAACTTTCCACTCCGTTATTGGAAGCCGAGGCATACGCGCGAGAGTTCGCCCTTTGTTGGGCCGGAAAGGGGGGAGGGGTCAATGATTGGATTCGAACCCCTCGATGACAAGTTTCATCTCGGATCCCCTTCCCCCATTTGGGGGACTGGAATGATGACGGCAACACCCTAGTCACAAGTGGAGCAGCTGGTCATTCACGCCTCCCGAATTCAGGTGAGCCTGTGTGTGTGTCTGTGTTTGCCTCCGTGTGTATCGAGATACGTCTACACGACCCTGTTTTAAGCGTGGAATTGTGTGCACTTTGGGCGGTGCACGATATCCAATGGTGAGGGAGATGAGGGCACGGCCTATTTGCCCGGACACAGTTTATTCATGAAATCCCCCCTCTTGTTATTGAAGGCGATCTCGTATATCCGGTTTCGCGCTCGTGCTGTAGGAGAGTGTAGGGAAAAATAGGGTAACCAAACGAGGCATCTCAACCAGCAATTAGTGGTCGTGAGAACCCGCGTTTCCTCTTAACGATCAACTTGTTGTCTCATTGGGGAGTTTTTTCCCTCATTCAGAGCGAGATACCAACGGGGGCATCTTCGGCAGAAAGTTTGTAAGGACTTTCCCCGGCGAATTAAAAGCGCACGAGAAACGAGGCCGATTCGCGCCGAAATTTCCGAGAGATGTGTAACGAAAATGAAAATAGTTGCATATAACCACAGATCCTCGTTCAGGCATGGAGGGCACGCCCCTCCACATGTCACCCACAGCAAGGTTCTCCTCGCTACACCATTTTCCCGCTAACCCCCGGAGGGGGTTTAGCGGGGAAAGACTGAAATTGTGCTCTTGAGTTCGTGTTTGTATAATACCCATGGATGTGTATATTGGTGTGTAGGTCAATTATGTATGTACATATGCGTTTATGCACATAGCCAGTTAAAGTGTTGTTTTGGCCTGTCCGTGGAGATTTTTTCCGAAGATGATAACAATCTCCGTTAACCTTGGGTACTGGGTGGTCCTGGAGAGAGGGTACTATAAACTTAGTAGTAGTATGGTTGTTGCAGGGATTGAAAAGTACCCACTTTCCCCCTCCCCTTTTGAGTTTATGGGGGGTAGGGGGCATAAAGTGGAATTTGTATTCTTTGAACTGGCACAGATAAACGTGCCATGATCCTCCAAGCGGGTTGCCTTATATACGGTGGGATCGCCCTGGAGAGTTGCACACCCTCCTGGTCCAGCATGCCGCAAATACTCACCGTTTCTTCCGCCTGTGTCAGGGGATCCACCCTAATCGTGGAGAATTGTGCATTTTTGCAACTAGTAGCCTCTTCCTTTGACCACTCGAGCTATGTACAATTCTTTTTTTTTCGTAATCTCTCATTCACATTTTGACAGCGATGCCTTTGTTAGTTTTATTTTTTTTCCTTTACACACATCTTAACATTCCAAACGTCAACTTTTTTTGGCAATTTCCCTGTTGGTATTTACTTTATTTGGGGGTTAAATAAAATAGGCGATGTCTGCATGCAATTTTGTGTTGCTGTATTCATTGTGGACTGTCCTGTGCTGTTTCACAAACAAGCGTCTTGCCATGAATGTCTCCAGTCCCAGATGTGGGATGAAGGCCGTCCCCCCTCCTTAAGCCTATCCAATATGACCCTCTTTAATAAGGAAATAACAATTATTTGGTTTGTATTTAATTTTAAGATTCCTGGTTCATTGCCCTCATTGAATGTTGTGATAGTATCCAGGGTGATGATTAGAATCCTCAACCTTCGTTTTTCAAATGTCCAAGTAGTTTCTTCTTTATGCTCCTCAGGTTATATGGTTTTCTTAATTTTCCCTATTCTTTTTTTTTTAATCTTTATTCTTATTATATTAGGTCATCTGGAAAGCTTGTGCCCCTTTGATAAATTTGAAAAATATTATAACATAACATAATTCATTGGATGAGAAAAGCCACAAGGGCCTATCTAAGGTCATCCGTTTCAACCGGAACCCACAACTGCATCTACAAGATCGGGTCCGAATTGTCCCCAAAGGCATCACCATCATGGTTTGTCAGAAACATTATATATTTTTTATTAAAATTAATCAATTAAGTAGTTAGCATTTTGTTTTTTGGCCTTTTCCCATTTTACTGGTTGGATAAAAACAAAAAAAATGGGAAAAAAAAAAGAATTGGTATGCAAAATATGTATCTGCTTAATGCAAGACAAAAGAGGACTAGGCTATTACCGAGGACTAAGATAGCCAATTAACGGAAATAAAATGCAAATTTTGACAGGCAGAAACAGGTTAGAACTTGTTAAACAGTTGTTATAGCCTAACGATGCTAGCCCCTAACTAGGGCAAACTATTTTGCATAGCAATTCTTATTTTTTAAAAGACTTTTATTTTGTTTTTATCCCACCATTAAAATGGGAAAAGGTTAAAAAACAAATTGGTAACTATATAATTGATTAAATTTAATTAAAAATATTTTTTGCAAATTTTCTAAAACGGCATAAACTTTCTGGATAGCATGATACTTTTCAGGTGGAGATGGCACCTGTAAACTATTTTGCATGGAAATTCTTATTTTTTTAATATTTTTTTATCCAACCAATAAAAAGGGAAAAGGTTGAAAAACAAATTGGTAACTATATAATTAATTAAATTTAATTACAAATATATTTTCAAATTTTCCAAAACAGCACAAACTTTCTGGATGACGTAATACTTACAGGTGGAGATGGCACAAACTATTTTGCATAGCAATTCTTATTTTTTTAACATTTATTTTGTTTTTATCCAACCAATAAAAGGGAAAAGATGAAAGACAAAATGGTAAAAACAAAGTGGTAACTATATAATTGATTAAATTTAATTAAAAATATTTTTTGCAAATTTTCTAAAACGGCATAAACTTTCTGGATAGCATGATACTTTTCAGGTGGAGATGGCACCTGTAAACTATTTTGCATGGAAATTCTTATTTTTTTAATATTTTTTTATCCAACCAATAAAAAGGGAAAAGGTTGAAAAACAAATTGGTAACTATATAATTAATTAAATTTAATTACAAATATATTTTCAAATTTTCCAAAACAGCACAAACTTTCTAGATGGCATAATACTTCCAGGTGGAGATGGCAGATTTTTCTTTGTGTGTGTGTGTGGAGGGATAAAGTCTTGTGGATGCCATGCTCGTATTAGTGTTTGCCATCTGACTAAGTCATGCCTCGACCCACATCTTGCAGAGTCTGGCAGAGGTGTTCCGGTGCTTTATCTGCATGGAGAAGCTGCAGGATGCCCACCTGTGTCCCCACTGCTCCAAACTCTGCTGCTACCTATGCATTCGGCGGTGGCTGACGGAACAGCGTCCCCAGTGCCCCCATTGCATGGCTAACCTGCACCTGCATGAACTTGTCAACTGCAGATGGGCAGAGGAAGTGACCCAGCAGCTGGATACACTCCAACAAGCCGGGGTCAAATCCCATCAGGTCGACCTTGAGAAAGATAAGTGAGTAAACATACACAGACATTTTCTCATTATTTAACCATATAATGACTAGAACATAATTCTTTACTCTTCAATTAAGAGAGAATTTTAATCCCATAAAAATGTCACCATCTTTAACATTTAAAAAAAATACATAATTTATCAGGTTTTGCAAAAGTTCTATTACACTCATGTTTTGTTTTTTTATCTTTTGAGAAGTTTATGTATGTGATAGAAAAAGTTCTAGCATGTGTCACTAAAACATCTTTTCCATTTTGTGGAGGTGTGCCGAGATGGAAGTGAAAAGAAGCGAGATCTCTCTGCTTTCCTACACGCGGGTCACAACAAGTCCGACATCGCCAAGCAGCACAATCTCAGTCGGATGACCGTCCACATGGTCGCGGAGAACTATGAGAATGAGCAAGACCTCAAAGATCAACCTCATTCAGGCAGACCTCAAGTTGTCAACCCTTTGGCTGTGAAAAAGGCCTTCAAAAGTGCCTCAAAGCTCAAAATGACTACTCGTGAACAAGAATATCTTGGTGGCCGCAGTATCCAGGGTCGTCCTGGCAAAGAGGAAGATAGCAAGAGCTTGAATTGCGTGGGAAGGCTTTTACTCACCGAGCGTATGCGAAAACAACGTTGTGAGCGCTGTTGTCTCCTTCTCAACGACTTGAACTTTCATCGCAATCAAATTCTCAGTTTTTCTGATGAAAACAGCATCACCGTCAATCCGGGCATCAACAAGCAGAACTACCGCGTGGTAAGCTTCAGCCAGGACGTTTCCGAGGTCCGCTACGTGTCCAGAACCAAGCACCCGGCCTCCGTGATGATGCTTGGCGTCGTCGCTTTGAATGGCAAGAAGATGCCACCGGTGTGGTTCGCGGTCGATTACAGGCACATTTTGGCTACGAAAGTCCTGCCCTGGGTGAGAAAGATCACGAAGAAGGACAGCTAAGTCTTTCAACAGGATGGCGACCCAGCCCACACGGTCAAGGCCGTGCAATAGTGGTTGGGGTCGAATGACCTTTGGTCACCGTAGTCGCCTGACCTCAATCCCATTGACTACAACGTATGGGCGCATGTCGAAGGCAAGGCCTGCAAGATCCGCCAAAGTAACGTCGACCAGCTGAAGTCCTCCGTCAACTACGTGTAGGCCAGCATGAGGAAGGACTTCGTCCGCAACATGGGCGCTGACTTCAGATCTAGTCTGGAGTGCGTGCTCGCCGCCAAGGGCGGCCACATTGATTAATATTACAATTTAAACATTTATGTTAAAACTAAAAAACGTGTCTAATTGCATCAACACTATCATTGTTTGAAATGTATGCAATGATGGTATTCGGTTAGTATAGCAAGGACTAGCCACCCCCTCAGTTCATCTGGCATACCTGTGGGGGGGGGGGATGCTCCTTATCCATAGCAAGTGACTATCCTATAAACCAATCCAACAATCTTAAAAACACAACTATCAATTGGCTATTTTAACCTTCACTTTTGTGAAGGTGTGGATGAAGAGCATCCACCAGGCATTCTCGATGCAGTGTGAAAGTGTTATTTACCAGTCTGTCATCATAGGGGTACTTATTCTCCCATTTTATGCCTATAATCACATCATGTTGTAACAAGTACCGGTGAAAGAGAGGCAGATAGTACCAACACCCTAATTCCTATCCTCAGCAAGTGTGTTAAGTTTGAACCTTCGACTTCATGTGCTCTTATGAACTTGCTCTCATGGTACCAGTATTGGCTGACCAGGTTGGTTATAGCAGTCAACCCGCGGGGGAAATCAGACCTACCCCGACGCCGAAGCTCGCTTCCTTCTTGTTGCCTTTTTGCTTATTTTGTTCTTTAGCTTGTTTCTTCGTCTTTGTTTTTAACTTTATTTGTTACTTGTTTTTTAATCTATCCTAGTATTAGGCTGTAGCGTGATTACGGCGACTTTTGCCCTAGTAGGCAGTCGCGAGATGGGCTCATAAAATAAATTTTTATAGCAGTCAACCTCCTAATTATTTTTGGCTTTTGTATTGAATTCTTCCCTTAAATTCCCACAAATGTCATTTCTCATTTATCTCATTTTCTTAATATTCATAAATGAAAATATAGCTACAGAATGTTTGCAGGTGCGAGACACACCAGGAGAAGCTGAGTGTGTTTTGCTGGACCTGCGCTGTGTGCATATGTCACCAGTGCGCCCTGTGGGTTGGGACTCACTCCGGACACACGTTCAAACCTTTGGGGGACATCTACGAACAACACCTGTCACAGATCCGGGAGGAAGTTGCCCAACTGAGGAGACGTCTTCAAGAATTGGTTTCTCTGGTCCAGGAAGTGGTAAGAACCAGGAACCTGTTGTGGGCTCATTATTTATCCAGGATTTGGGTGGATATTTAACCTCCAGGGAGGTGCAATATACCCACTTTGTCCTGCATCTTCAGTTCCCCTTAACTCGTCACTTTCTTTACAAGCCTTTATGGTGGAGATTTCCCTCGTTCGTTTTTGTTTCTTAGTTTTAAGTCGATGAGAATCGAATCGTTCTTGCAGGAGAGGAACGTCGAGTCCGTTCGTGCGGCCAAGGACGAGCGTGTGAAGGAGATTCGGAACGCGGTTGAACTGATGATCGCGCGCCTCGATTCTCAGCTCAAGGCGAAACTCCTCACTCTGATGGGCCAGAAGAACTCCCTCACGCAGGAGACAGACCAACTTGAGTCTCTCCTTCAGGAGATTGAGCAACAACTTCACTCCTGCTCCAAGTACGTCCCCAACCTTCTTACTGTTGGGCGGGGCTGCGTTTTTGTTCTTTTACAACGTCGCGAGTTTGGACTTCCCAGTCTCATGTTTTGCTTATAAGAATTTGTTCCTTGAGAGGCTTCAGAATTCTTCCTCTTCATTCCAATGTTTACGGTTTACAGGATTTACTCCTCTCTCCTTTATCCTTTCCACTTCTTAGCTTTTGCATAGACTGCTAGCACAGTAGGGTGCTAGAAAATTCCCACCCTCTTTTTCACACTCTCAGGACTACAAATGAGCAGATAATAAAAAGAAAGGTGCATTAACTCCTTCCTTAAAGGCTTAGTTAATCGTATTTAAAGACTACAGGAAAAAATATGTACAAGGAGGAGATGAACTCAAAGCTCCATTTCGAACTCCATTACAGGGAGGGAATTGTCCATTTTTGTAATTTGTTTAACTCTGCCTGTAGAACTTGCTAGCCGAGTGGATGCGGTGTTGGTATCCCAACGTCATGGTACCCGGTTTGATCCCAAATCCCGGCATGAGCAGACACAAAAGTCAGCGCACTTAGAGATCTGGCTACCGATTGGTGGACGCGCTGTGCTCACCCCTGTATTCGGGTGGGTAGATCTTGCACTTCTCATCACACACATAGCCAATTACAACACTGCCTTCTTTCTTCTCTCGTCTTCGCAGCACAACACACACACATTCTCTGTTCCAAGGAATCCTACCGATGGGTATCTATATCCCCGTACCTCTGACGTGGAACAGGTCCCTCGCCCCCGAGGTGACGAAGGTTCCACCTGAACGCCGTTTGGTGTCAAAAAATAATACTTCCTGGCACCTCTTCCCAAAGAGGACCCGCCCCTGGTACCCTCGGGTTCACCAACGATTGTCATACTGACCTTTATTTCTATTTCATTATCCGGTCGGGATCTGCTTGGATAAAGGGAGGTTGGCGAACTACTACTGCTACTATTACTCTGCCTGTCATTCCCTTCTCAGTGTTCTGCCTCCGTTGGATTATGTTTCTTAGCAAATAACTGTAGCAATTTAATAATCATTTCGATGGGTCTAAAGTTTCTTTTTTGTTGTCAGGTCCGAGTTAATCCAGCGATCTGCGGACCTCCATTCTATGATTGCCGGCGTAAACAAAAAGCCAATGGCCTCTTTCGTCACGGCTCCTGTCCCGGCTGACTTCCAAAGGTACCTGAAACCAATATACCTTCGATGGGGGGTCCTCCTATTTGAGGAATACCCTTGGCCCAATTTGGTGTTGTATAAAAGAACCACACTGAATTTTGGTGGTTAGTGTTACGAGTATGTGTGTTGGTAGAAAGGCAGGGGAAGACTCGATGTATATGTCGCTGAAGGATGAAAGATGGTGGTTGGGTAAAGACCAGAAAGCTCATCCATCATCCGGGACATGTAGATGAAATGCTGAGATCAGTCTATAACGCTTAGGCCACATTTGAAACATATATGAATAAGAGCACGATTAAAATGATGCGTGACTTTATATTTAATAAGACAAAGAGGTGGATACCCAGCGGGCAAGGCTCTGTTTTGACACTCTAGCCACCCTGTAGGACGAGAAAGAGAGTTGTAGAAATGCAAGTTATTTCCAAGTGGGTATGACAAGACCACCCCACCTGGATGCAATCATTGAGTTTATACCACCTTACTTGGATGTCCTCCACGTGACGATAGATTGCAATAGAACTTCCACTTCCTTGTTGTTCCATGGACCGCTAGTACAGAGGGGTGATATAAAATTCCCTCAGCATGCAACAGCCTCCCTCCATTCTAACCCGGTCCCTAAGGATAGTCTCATAGAAGGCCCCACTTAATTGTGGTAACGTTGATGGGGGCCTACAGCACAGCACAAGCTGAATAATTAAAGCTTTCTCCCTTAATCTCCCGAGTGGTCGGAGTGAGCGGAGATGTCAGCTGCTCTTGGGTAGCTATGAGCAACAACAACAACAACATAAGGTGAGAGGAGGGTTTAGTAGCGTTGATACGCCCCGACCATACTGATGATGAAGGATGAAAGCAAGAGAAGGATAGAGTCGTTTTCACATAGGAATGGATAAGAACCCTAAAGGCAAATAATTGGGGGTCTGGGAAGCTGAAAATTTTCTGTAGTTTGAAAGATTGATGGGAAGAATTGGGTTCCTAACCCACCCCCTTTTCTTGACAGCGAGATTGTCCCCCAGTACGACAGCAGCACCTTCGTCATGAACAACTTTTCGCAGCTGCAAAACAAAGCGGACCCTGTTTATTCCCCGCCTTTGCACGTTAATGGCCTCTCCTGGAGATTGAAGGTGAGGGAATGGGGTGTTACACCGCCAGAAATAATCAAATGTATTATTACTCTCGTCTCCAATCTATAGCGGTCCGAGTAGTCTCTTTAGACTAATCAGGCTGTATACTTTTCACCCATTTTTGTATCCTCACTCCCCTCCTGACCAATCATTTTAAAGACTGGTGGATTGACCACATTGGTTTTTGCTTTTTAGTTCCCATAATTCCCTCATTAGTCATGTCCTATACTTTCTTTTCTTCATATTATGACATGAAGGAGTCATCGCTGCGTCTTTGTGCATTGAGTTCACACTTTGCTCAGTTTTCATTATTTTTAGTTTTTGTGCAGTAGGTGGGTGGAGTGTCCTAAGACCCCATTCTATTTCATTGGCACATCTTTGAGAAATACTTTTGTGTTGATGGAAGTCTTTCTTTCTTTTTTTTTAAGGTTTACCCCGATGGAAACGGAGTGGTGAGGGGGAACTATCTGTCCGTCTTCCTGGAGTTGAGTGCAGGGTTGCCGGAAACTTCCAAGTAAGGCTCTGTCTCTCTCTCCCCTCCTGTTGCCATCCCTCAATGTTTTTTGGGGGGTATGGGTCTTACCACCAATCTGCATTCAATTACTACCGATGTGCACCCATTTACCACTGAAATACACATTTACCACCTATATACACTCATTCCCTATTGACATACATATACTCATTTTTCACCTATGTATACCATTTACCACCAATCGGCACTAAATTAAGATGCCTTTTATATGTCATTTGGGAGTTGTAGTTCAACATGGGATCCGTGTCACTTGGTACCTGAAAGAGGTGCACATCCTCCCATCCTGAGTGCAAATTAGCACATCAACCCTCTCACTGGGTTGATGTGAATTCTCTGAAGGGGCCTGGGAAGATTATTGATAGGCTTTCCACTCTCCCTTTCTCAGCAATACTTTACCTTTTTATTATTATTAGCATTATTATTTTTAATATAATTCCTATTATTAATTTTTATTATTATTTATTTTTATATATTTTAATTATTGTGTAGTATTATTTATTATTATTATTATTAAATAGTATTTTTTATTATTATTTTTATGGCTATCCCCTCAACCATTTCTACCCTCAGGATGAGTGTTCCCACCTGGACAGAGTTCGGTTCGGTAGTTATGGTGCCTTGTGGACTGCATGCCATCCTGGGATCACCTAGCACCAGAGTATGATAATAGCCCTACTTATTAGTGGCCCCGCCTACTCCCTTCCAAACTAGCTCCTTTATCTGCAGAGGTTCTGGTTGTCTGTCACACTTTCGTCCTCTTATGAGCCTGAGTCGAGTGGCAGTGTTATACCCTGATGTCCCTACCTGCTACGAGGAGGGCCGAAGGCCCGCTGGCTAGGGCAGGTATTAAGTACAGGGTATGTTGGGCCATCGACTCTGCTCACCTTCCAGTAGACATATAAGGTGGCTACACTGGCACCATCCTTTATGGCTAAAGCTCCAGTGCAATTTCACCTAAATGGTGGGCTGGGTTGGGAAAGCGCATCAAAGCTGGAGCGGGACCAATTATGTGTACATGATCACATTAGGGAATTCCTGATCCTATGGAGACTTTTCTCATAACCTCCTAAGTCATTGGGAGGTCATAATATCCACTTTCCATGTGCCCTTTTTTTCTTTTGTTTGACAGAGAGTCGTAGTGAAGCTGCACCTGGATATGAGGTATAGTGTTATTTCTGCATACATTCAACCGTCAGCTGAGTTCGACGTGGGGGACTTATATCGCTACGTAGCACGGTTGTCGAGGCCCTTTCTACATCTCGAGAATTTGAACGGTAGACACCCCCTTTGGGAAGATTAATCGATCAATCCCTGGGCTTAGGTCCTTGCCGACCTGATCGACTCAAGGATCTGGAGATAGGTGTCCTAAATGTGGATGAGTTTACGCATCACTGCCCGAGAACCGCTTCATTTACCTGTCTTGATCTATTCCTGTGCTCCAGATCACAGCCTGATTTTGGATGGGTGGTTAGTCGATGGACTCCATAGTAGTGATTACTTTCTAATTCAAATATCATTTTCTGGAGCGCTGCCACCTGAGACCCCCCCCCCCCCGCGTGCTTGTCCGCATTTCAGGAAATGGCTGATTTATCTGTTCCATTCGAGGATTTTAGTGTTTGGTTGGTGGATGAGGCAGTTCCATTCTTCTCTGGCAACCTCATCGCCGTATGCCTAACTACTATTCCTAGAACGTATCGCCGTTTTGCACGCCAACACCTTCTCTGGTGGTCAGCCAAGGTGAGACGGCCAATAAACGGAAGCATTATGCCTACATGCGCTAAAAGCGCCGCCCGAACGATTTCTCTGTCTGTGAATTTCGTCGAGGTAGGGCTAGGTTCTGGTATGTTTCGAAGCACGCCCGCTGCTCTTCCTAGCGGGCTTACGTGTCTTCACTTAATGGGAAGACCCCACTAGCAGAGGTGTGGAAGCGAGTCAAAAGGATTTGGACAAGTTCTCGCATGCCTCCCCCCCCTTCCCTCCCGTTCTCCAGAAGAATGGGACCGCAATCTCGGACCCCACATCCGTGGCGGAATCCTTTGCGACCGCTTTCTCCGCATTTTCTAGCCGGGATGCTGCTCCGCCAGCATTCAATGCACGTCGTAATGTCGCGGAAGGCCGCCGGCTGGACTTTACCTCGAGAGGCGGAGAACCCTTCAATGACAGGTTTATTCTGAATGAGTTGCGTTCCGCTCTTGCTTCGTGTGCGGACACCGCCCATGGTTCGGACGATGTCCCGTACGCCATGCTTCGACACATGGGTGAGCGAGGCATGGCCTTTGTTAGATTTGTTCAACAGGATCTGGGTGGAGGATCTTTTCCCAGATTCCTGGCCTATTGCTACTGTGCTCGCCTTTAGTAAACCGGGGACAGATCACTCTACTCCGGCCGGTTTCCGCCCAATCTCTCTAACCTCTTGCGTGTGCAAGTTGATAGAGAAATTGGTAAATGTTAGATTAGCCTTTTTTTCTAGACAGCGGAGGCCATCTGTCTTGTGCACAATGCGGCTTATGGACGATCCACTCCACGTCGGATGCTCTGCTCCGACTGGAAAATGCCGTCTGCGAGTCCTTCCTTCGTAGAGAGCACTACGCCACAGTGTTTTTCGATCTGGAGAATGCCTATGATACTGCATGGCGATACGGTATCATGGAGACTCTCCACACGATGGGCGCGAGGGGACGCCTCCCAATATTAATATCTGAATTTTTGCGAGATCGTCGATTCCGCGTACGGGTGGGGGGAGCTCTCTCCGGCCAAAAGGAGCAGGAAGAGGGTGTCCCGCAGGGAAGTATCCTCAGTATCACACTCTTTGCCCTGAGCATCAACGGCATCACCTCGGTGCTGCCGGAAGATGTTCTTGCCGCGCTCTACGTGGACGACCTTTCGATCTCTTTTGGCGCAGCCCAGATGCCAACTATGGAGCGTCAACTCCAACAGGAATTGAGACGCGTCTCTCAATATGTCGGAGCGCACAGGTTTCGGTTTTCCTTGGCCAAGAATAAGGTGGTGCATTTATGCTGCCATCCACGGCTCTACCCTGACCCAGACTTGTTTCTTAATGGGGTACGCCTGGAAGTGGTTGAATCGCACCGTTTCCTTGGTCTTGTATTTAACCGACGCCTCACTTGGTAGGCTCATATTCTCCGTTCCGTGACGTTCAACGCTTAGAGCGCTGATAGGGATATTGCTTTACTTTTTTATCGATCCTTTGTTCGTTCGAAGCTCGACTACGGATGTAAGTTTTATGCATCCGCAGCCGAGCGTGTATTGCGGAAGGTGGACTCGATCCACCACACTGGCCTTCGCCTGGCGACCGGTGCCTTCCGCACTTCCTCCATTGAGAGCCTACTAGTCGATGCTAGGGAGACGCCACTCGCTCTACGCTGTGCACAGTGCATTATTCGCCTGTACGCGCAAGCCTGGCGCCTCCCTCAGTCGCCAACAGCTCTCACTGCATCTGCTCCTGGTTTCTACGGTGCCTATGCCGCCGAGAGACGCCAGTCATACCCTAAGCCCTTTGGGTTTAGGGCTAGAAAACTTTCGAGGGCTAGGTATAGCTCTCGGGCCGGTAGCGACCCTGGTTCTGCCCAGGACGACACCCTGGAGGGTACCACCTTTGGCTATTTGTCGCCACGCCTCTGCTCCCAAAGCTTGTACGGCGCCGGCAATATTGCGTTCGACCTTTTTGGAGCACACCTCGTGTCACGCTGGAACCGTGCCAGTGTATACGGATGGCTCCAAGTCCCAAGAGGCGGTCGGCTTCCACGCCATATCCCGTCTGTTTGAAGTCAGCAGGGGCTCTGCCAGGCGCTGCATCTGTCTCCACGGCCGAGCTGGTGGCAATACACCACTCGTTACGGGAGATTACGCTATGTGCCCGGTTCGGAGACCGAATTGTGATCTATAGCGACTCACAAAGTGCCCTGAGTGCTCTCGGGGCATTGGAATCTCTGCATACCCTGGTTCGCGATATCCGTGACTCCACGGTTTTGGCAAGCCGGGCGGATGTCGAGTTTATCTTCTGCTGGGTTCCTGGACATGTAGGAATTGCGTGGAATGAGCGGGCCAAAGAGTCCGCGAGGTCTCTGTGATCGGACCAACGTTTCGCTCTTCCCCACACCAACTACATGGCAGGAATACGGGCAGCTCTTCGGGCTGCTTGGCAAAGAATCTGGGAGTCGATCGAAGGGAACTTAAAGTTGCGTGCCATTGCGCCGCGACTGTTTCCATGGGCCTACCCCCAATGCTGCGAAGGCTTCAGTTTGCTTTCTGTCGTCTCCGAATTTTACACACTCGCAGGACGCATCAACATTTGATGGAGTGCTCGCCAGCTTCATACTGTGAAGCCTGCTTTGTCCCCTAGACTATCCGGCACATTCTTGTTGAATGTCCCAGTCTCGGCGATCTTCGCGCACGCTACCGGAACGATCAGGGTCGATACCGCTCGTCTCTTGTACTCTGGACCGGTTTGTATCCACAGACTTGTGGACTATTCCTCTTTGTTGCGCCGGGATGGGTTGTGGGGGAGATCGGGTTTTCCCCGACGTTGGAGCGCGCTTCCTTCTTGCTTTTTTTTCTTATCTTATCTTTTTTTGTTTTATTATTTGTTGCTGTTTCTTAGCCATTGTTCCTGTATAGGGCTGTGGCGTGAATTACGGCAACTTTTGCCCTAGTATGCAGTCGCCAGGAGAGATCTCAATTTAAAACAAAATTACGTAGGGTCCATGGGGGAACCGAGGGGCTCTATAACATATGGCAACCGCCATGAAGACGACGCGAATCGTGATTCTATCCGGCGAATAACCTCACCCGTTGTAGCTTAACTACTCTGTAATCGGAATAGGTATTTCTACTCGGCCACACCGTAGCCCGAACCTAAGTTTAAAGCTAATATCGCCTTCTGGCTCCTGGCGTAAATGGTAGCTAAGCCCGGATATGGGCCGTTGGCCTAGAAATCCGCACACCCATAAGTTTTGTGTCCCTGTGAGCGCATATGCAATAGAGGGAATGTGTAAGTTTTTCTCTGGAACCGTCCAGGCCGGTAATTGTGTTGATGCGCGCCAACCCTCGTGAAAAAGCGAGGGCTTTGAAGTCGACCAACGCCCACGGGCAGCGTTTGGTTAGGGGAGGTTGTGGTCGTTTTGTCGCTCTTGGTTATCTCCGGTTGACCAAGTTTTGCAGGAAGTGTCCAGTGGTCAGAGTAGTAGTTCGCCAACCTGCCTTTATCCAAGCGGATCCCGACTGGATAATGAAATAGACATAAAGATCAGTATGAGTATGGCTGGTGAGCAAGAAGGTACCTGGGCATCTCTTCAAAGAGATGCTGGTCGAAATGACCTTGTTTTTTTTTTGTTCACTGTCCTGTCAGTTGCCCGTCGTAAGATATTAAATATAACTTCATCTTCGTCCTTGTGCCCTTCATATATTTTCACTTCCCATTTTTACCACAAGCTTCTTTTCAAAAACTTTCTGGTGGAAATTCCCCTGTTGGTTTTTATTTTTAAATAATACAAAAGACTCTTTTCCTTTTGTCTTTTCTGTTCCTAATTCCCAAGTCTGTGTGAATTTGACCTCTTTGGATTATTCCACTTTGCCCTTTTTTATTAATAAAAAAAATCATTTTATTTTTCCCCCTGACCGTTCGTTTTTTGTCGACCCCACTCGGAACTCCAGCTGGGGCCAGATACAGCACTTAACGAGGCATTTTTTGAATGAATCCTTTATAAATAAGATCATCCTCACTCTACCCCTCATTTCGGGGTGGAGGTGTAGCTTGGTTCTCCCATCTTTCGATGAGGGTCGTGAAATTCCCCACTGCCTTGACATTGCTGTACCATTCAGGACTATCCACATGCCCACGTTTGGTGTGGTAGGAGCCGGGTGCTAGTCACAATTTGGGTCACTTTGGGACAGAGACATATGCTATAGCGACCCCTCGTAAGGATCCTACATTGGGACTTGTCTACACTGAGATACTCATCAGACGTTGCGATTCGGTTGAACTTATCGTATAAATACTTAAACAACATAAACCACACATCAACGAGTTCGGCGGAAGCCGAATTACTCCTCGACCACATGCCTCGTTCGTAACCTACCCTTCCTTGTAGGGAAAACCCGTCTTGCAGAATGAGATGCCCCCCCCCCCTCCCTCATGCGCGCTTCCCATAAATCTTCACCTCCCCTAACTTCATTTCAGGGAATTTTCTGTCTTCGTAGGTTTTATATAATAAAAACCAGGCAATGGCTTCGCCACTCCCCCCTACGTGGGAAGCTTGCGTTTCGCTACTAAGATTAAAATGTAAAATCTAAAAAAAAGCAGCCATGGTTATATTTTTATAAATTTTCTGAACTTCTCCAATTATAATAATTTTAAAAAGGAACTCTAAAGTAAATTCCTTCCCTTTCAAAATATCACGTTGCTAAAATATAGTTATAGAAGAAGATATATAAAAATACATTTTCTGAACTTCACCATTTGTAATTCTTTGGGTTTTAAGAAATTCACAAAATTTCGATACGTAATTATTTCTGAACTTTCACCATTTTGTTTTTTGATATTATAAAATAATTATTAGAAATATTAAAAAAAACATAAGTCATAACCAAACTAAAATGAAATTATTATTCAAATACTCCAAAAAATCCCCTTCTTAAATTATAGTTAGTGATGATGATGATGATGTGCAAATCGGTTCATTTGTTTTTTCAGGTACGAATACCGCGTCGAGATGATTCATCAGGGGTCGCGTGACGCCAGCAGAAATATCGTCCGCGAATTCTCTTCCGATTTCGAGGTCGGTGAATGCTGGGGCTATAACAGATTCTTCCGTCTTGACCTGCTGGCGAGCGAGGGGTATCTCAACACGGAGACAGATACCCTCATTTTAAGGTATTCTACATGGAGTTCTTGCGTCTTCCTGTCTCTTTCTCCACTTTCTCTAGATTTTATGGTTGGCCTAATCTCTCTATGTTTATTATGTGGTGAGTGGAAACGTCGAGCTCTTGGAAGGCCATTTGTTTAAGATCGAAGTGGCGAACCTGTCCAGAGACGAGGGCTTCGCAAATAAAGCGGTACCCAGATCTGGCAAAAGCCGTAGAATTTCCCCTATTCTTGGAAAGGGATGCACCCTCAGGCTGTTGCCGAACCCGAGGTCTCCACCCCCTTTGTCTCCTTCCTTCACCTCCACTTTTTCTTCATGACGCGTTTTACACCGGCAAACACTCGTCTCCTCTCCTTAGCCGAAGACGTTGTACAGAATTCTGGTCCCCCTCAGCTACATATGCCCCACGTGCCACTGACAGGTGCACCGTTCACAAGCCTCTGTCCTCGTACCACAAATGGCATCTGATCCACCTAAACAAGGACCCACAGCAGTTGACTTGCAACCTATTCATAACTACCCACACACTCCCTCTAAAAGATCCCGCCCACTCTTAAACTCTTCTAATTCTCCAGGAACGGTATCCGAAAACCACTTATGATGTACATCTACCACCCCACAGCTTACTCATCTTAATAGACAAACACATCCCATTCTCCAATACCATCAGGCACACAGAAACCTCCCTAAAAAATGACCGCGCTATAAAACTACAATCTATTGCCATTAAAATCAACCAAGTTACTAACTTCATTAACATCTGCATCCAACCTAGCTCCTCCCAGCACGGCCCAGCAGGTTTTTCGCCAAACTTGGCGCCAATCTCACAGGTCCCCAACTTTTTAGGGAACGACTTCAATGCACACCATCACGCCTGCTTAACCTCACAGCTAGACAAACCAAAAGGAACGACCATCATCGGAAAACTACATTCACTGAACTTGTTGAACAATAGAAACGAACCAACAAGATTACCCCCATGTCCGCTGCTTCCCTCACTTATTCTCTAGAACCACCTGGCAAACCCTTCACACACACTAATCCTGCCACCTCCCAATCCTCATCATATACCTCCTAACTAAAGAGCCTTATAGACCTAATTTACAAAACACAGTAAACACTCTTTTCAACTTCACACTTGAACACTTCCCTTCCTTCTACCAAACTCTCTTTCACTCACCAACGCAAGCCTCCAGGCAAGTAGTAAGAAATATATCCCCCAAAGACAGAAAATGTTTCAATCCCAATTTCACTCCGGAAATCGACAACCTCATAAAGGAAAGAAAAGACAAGACAGAACTCCTACACCAACACCTTGAACAAATATACGATTTCAACAGGTGGTTCACTCTCATCTACACCAAACAAGAAGGAAATTGAAAATAATCAACCCCTAATAACAGCCAACTGGCCAACAATAAAAAAAATATCACACACCCAACCAACCTCCATACATGTCTCTCTCCTCACCAGAGAAAACAAAATTTCTAGCCCAACCAAACAGGGCAATCTGCTCATGCATGACCCACTACTTCAAAATCCGCCACCTACCCACCAGTTGCAACAATAAAAAAACACTAAAAAAACCTACACAAATTACACAAGCACCACATATCCATCCCTATTTTCCCCCTGATGATTAGGTGAGGTGCAACTGTGGAGTGTATTAGGCTGCCTTTCTATTCGCAGCTTCGAGTGCACCTATTAGGTAGCTATGCCGGCTTCATCCTTTATGGGATAAAGCGCAAGAACAAAGTCGTTTGGATCATCAAGGCCCATCCTAGCTCATGACTGAAGGCCATTATTTGTAAATTATAATATTCTAAGTGTTTCTAATCCTCTTGGGAACCTTTGCTAAAGTATTGGGAGGGCAACTTAGTCCTTTTTTCTTCCATTTAACTATCATGGCTACAATTGAGGAAAAATTTCCATTGCATCTAGAAGAAGCGCTTCCTCGCCCCACCTTAATGCCTGGAAAGGGCGTTTCCCTTCTAAGAAGCCGGTTGAAGGGGCTTGGGAGCAGCAGGAGGCCTATAGAGACTCGCAGAGATGGCCTATGGGTGGCGGACACCTTCGGGCTCTCTTGCCCCTCTTTGTCCCGCGGATTGTAACTCTTGGGAAAGGGGGGTCTGTGTGCTAGTTCCACAAATCTCCGTCGGTGGTCTGCGCGCCTTGTATACCTTTGAACCAGAAGTGGACACCGTGCCAAAAAATTCCCCCATCAGGTTTCCCAACGCATTGGTGGGGGGGCGAGGTCCCTTCCGAGGCGATTGGGGATCCAAGGTGCCCCCCCCTTCTCAGACTGCAGGGTCTTCCCTTAAAGGCCGAGGGATTCCCGACTCTCAAAGCTTCCCTGCCAGACAAAGGTTTCAAAGCAGTAAGTAAAGGCCTGTCACCGAGCCATTCCTCCAGTAAGCCGTCGAAGGCAGCAGCGCATTCCGCCGCCAATAGCCTTTGGAACACCTCAAAGAGCTCCCCCCTGCAGCTTCCTATGACTAGACCTGAAAGGGATTTTCCTTCATTAGAATTGCCGTGCACTATTGGGAGGAACTGAAGGATCTCGTCTCCTTCCGTTCCCCATTAGTTATCTGCCTTCATGATACTATGTTGGGTACATATCTCCTTCCCTTAGTATCAGGATTTTACTTTCTCACCACTTATGGATATAGGCCGGGCAGATATAACACAATTGATACCCGTTCTTTATTTTGCCTTAAATACCACCCTATGGGCAGTGGCGGTCCAGCTACGATGCAGGAGGTACTCTCTCCTCTCTATCTACTACGTTCCTCGATCAGCAGACTGAAGGGGCGGATCTTCGTCGCATCGTAGTCCATTTGCCAAGGACTTTTCTCCTCGAAGGATTTGAATGATAAGCACCAGCACTTGCGAACTACATGTCCATTCCAAGTATTCGGGTCCTTGTGGGCCAGACTGAAGAGCTGGAGATTCGTTTCTTAAATGTGGATGAATTCACTATCGTAGAACCGCTTCATTTTCCTGTCTTGACCTCTCCCAGTGCCATCCCTTCCTGCCTCGACCTGTCTCTGTGCTATCCGGATGCACAGTCAGATTTTGGGTGTGAGGTGGTCGATGACCATGATAGCAATCACTTCCCATTAAAATATCTTTTGCCGGGCCACTGCTGCCTGAGAAGTTACTTCTGTAGTGCTTGGATCGGACACAGTGACCCCCATTCTAGGTAATTAATGACTTCCCTGTCTCACTAGAAAAATTTAGGTCGGTTGATGAGACCGTTGAGTTCTCCTACATCCTCATCGTCTCGGGCCTGACTATTATTCCTCGAACGCCGTTTTGCGCGCCGTCCGCTACTCTAGTGGTCGGCCGAGTGTGAGACAGCCCACAAAGTAAAGCGATATGCCTATAGTCGCTCCAAGGGCCGTCCGAATGATTTCATCCCTTCGTGGTGGGCATACTTCTGTTCACTTAATGTGAGGACCCATCTTGCGAAGGTGTGGAAGGGTGTTAGAAGGATCAGGGTAAATTCTCACAGGACCCCGTTCTCCAAGAAAACAGGATCACATTCTCAGACCCTGTCTCTGTGGCGGAGTCTTTGACGACTACATTCTCCAGCCCGAATTATGTTTCATCAGCATTTAATGCACGCCCCACCTCCCTCTATGGGACCATTTCTTTCTTCAGGGGTTGGTACCAGAGAGGTTCTGGCCTTCTTGTGGTAAGGAGGGTCAGCCCTGGTGCTGCGAACTAGACTTTTAATATACCCCTCCCCCTATTGCTTTCTTTTACTGCCCTTTATTTTCCCCTCTTCTCTCTCCTATATAGTGACCCTGACGGTTACCTGACCTCTGCTTGTTTTTTTTTTTTTTGGGGGGGGCTGATTCTGAATTCTTTTATGAAGGACGGAGGAGGTTGGGCATCTCCACTGTCTTCGTCTGCCGATGCCCAAGGAGAAACCAATCATTGGCCCCTTTTCTCCGCGCGTAGGAGAACTCGGGCAGCCTCTCTGGTCTATAAAGATGGTGTGGTGGATCCGTATCCATTCTCCAAGAGGACATACCGGGCGTAACCGAATCTAGAGTTGCAGTAGTGCAGGGCCCTTGTAGGCCTCCGTGGTGGGGAGTCCCGAGGGAGAATGTGAAGTTATTTCTAAAGGGTCTTTCAACAAGGACGCTCGAGCTTCGTCAGGTGATAGTGGCCATGTTGTTAAAGCGACATCTGGCAATCTCACTGTGAACAGTTCGGTAGTACTTGGCAAGTCACGATGGAAGGTTATAGCGTTGAACAGCGTGTGCAAATCATCAAATGTTATCAAAATCAGTGCTCCATTCGACAAACATTCCGCGCATTACGTGATTTCTATCCTCTTCACAATCGTCCTGCCGAGTCCACTGTTCGACGCTTGGTGGCCAAATTCGAGACAAAAGGGTCGATCAACAATCAGCCAACACCCGTACGTCGCCGAAACGCAAGGTCTGCTGAAAACATCGCTGGCGTAAATGAGAGTGTACGGGAAAATCCGAGGCAGTCAATTTCTCGTCGTTCACAAGAACTTTGCCTTTCTGCGACTTCAGTTTGGCGAATTATGCGTAGGGACTTGGGTCTGCACCCGTACTAAATACAACTTACCCAGGAACTTAAGGTAAACGACCATAGACAACGCCGTGTGTTCGCTGATTGGGCTCTAGAGCAGTTGGAAGTTCCCCCTAATTTCCCCCCCAAAAAATCATCTTCAGCGACGAGGCCCATTTTTGGATGAATGGATTTGTGAACAAGCAAATGGTCGGATTTGGGACGAAAACAATCCACATGAGATACACCAGCACCAATTGTATCCTAACAAAGTCACTGTTTGGTGCGGATTTTCCTCTAACGGAATCATCACTCCGTATTTTTTTGAGAACGAAGATGGGATTGCTATAACCGTCAACGGCGAGACCTACAGATCGATGATAAGCAACTTCTTGTGGCCTCAATTGGATTATATGCCTGATATGGCTACTGACATGTGGTTCCAACAGGACGGCGCTACGTGCCACACTGCGCACGCCACGATAGACATTTTGCACCAGCGATTTCAGGGCAGCGTCATCTCGCGCGGCGGCCACTGAGATCATGCGATTTAACGCCATTAGACTACTTTCTTTGGGGGTACCTTAAATCGCAGCTTTATGCGAATAATCCGCAAACAGTTGATGTCCTCAAAGTCAACATAACGAACACCATCCAGCAAATTCAGCCAGATTTATGCGACAAAGTCATCGAAAATTGGGCCTCCCGAATACGTTCCACCAAGCGAAGCCGTGGCGGACATTTAAACGACCTCATATTCCACACTTAATGGCATAAAATGTACTTTCAATTTAAAATAAATTGAGTGCATATATCACACACAACTTGTTTTATTTACATTTAAAAATCGAGCGACCTTATTGAAAGACCCTATATTTGCAATGGCTAGCCATAAACATAAAACTTTCCCTTCTCGTAAGGGTTCTTGTGTGTGTCAAATGCTCTTCAGCCCCCCTTTCAGCCTCCTCGCTCGTTGGATCCCAATGCCAACAATGTGAACTCAGATTTAGACTATCTCCGCTTTATGGTCATTTGTTCATCATCTAACCCCACTTGCGAAAGTAGATATGTTTGAAGTTAATGAATCATTTGAGTCCCGCTTTGGTGAGCCCCGCTGGTTGTGGTCAAGGGGTAGTGGTGGTATAGTAGTCAATGTATCATCTCACTCTCAACATAATCTTGTGTGAATTCTGTCTTCGATAGCCGAAGTTCCCGTAACTGTTTCGCCCCTTCCACGTCTGAATTTTGTCAAAGGTGTCGTCCGTTCAAACGAATTAAGGGACTACGACCTCACCCCGCTTTCTGAGCAAGCTTGGTACCCAACGCGTCACACATGTACACAGGGTGACTAAAACTATAGGCTCTATTAGAGTCCCAACTGCCACACTGATTTCGATGTTCGAACGTCGGGAACTGCTGCAGTTTATTAAATCTAGTTACCTTTGTGTCCCGGTAAGTCACTACATCGAACTACCCAGCTGTTGCTTCAATTGTAATCAATTTGGACCTATTGGTCGTGCCTGTCGGCACTCCCGTTCCTGCGTGAATTGTAGTTCTGATTACCATGGCCCTGAATGCACCAAAACACCGTGCTGTGCCAACTGCGGAGGTGCCCACAGTGCTGCGTCAAAAATTTGCCCAATATTCTTATATGAAAAGGAGTCGCTCGCTTTGCCCGACTCTCTGCGTTTAGACGTGAGAGAGGCTCGCCAATGTGCTCGAGCACAAACCTCACTTCTTGGCCGTCTCTTCTGAGACGTCTTGCGTGACGTTGGACGAAACCGACCATCACGTTCAAGTTCCGGCCTGCCTGAAGCATCTCATCGTCCATTAACCGGTAGTGTCAGAAGCATTCACGATATACGGGTCGAAGCATCGCTCTCACACCGAGATACCTAATGTTGCTCCCCTCTCTCCGGCAGCTCTAGCCGGGACCGACGCTCAGGGTGAGACACTTGAAGACAGCCGTTATCTGATAGAATCTTCTATATTGACCAGTGACCGCGTAGGGGCGCGGCGATTTGCCTTCTTGGCCGCCGTGCTGATGGGATTCAGCGCCCCGTCCGGCCCCAGCATAGTCTCTTCTCATTCTTTCTGACCGCCTGTATTTTTACCCTACTAGCTCACTTTCCCTACAACCTCTCCCACAACTTTCTCTGTTGGTCGGCCTCTAATTTTACAGGGTAGACGACGACTAGCTTCCTCTCACCCAACTATCCCAGATGGGGCTGAGCTGGGAGGGGACAACGTTCCCTTACCCCTGAACTCCGGTCTGGGGACGTGGGTTTTTAACAACATGCTTCTTCCCCAACCACACCTTCCTCACATATCCTTTCGTTTTCCTTTCACTGTCTATCAATTTTACGCCGTGCCTAAGGTGGAGCCGCCATTCCGATGGGCTGTCATGTCACTAGGCGGGAGGAGTGGCCTGAAATGGCGGCAGCTGGTTTTGTCGGCCCCATGTTCACCCTTCAATGCGTGGGGTGATTAGCGTATGCGTCCCGTGCTACAAAAAAGGGTCACCATGCCCAATGATGAGAATTTAAAAAGCACTCTCCCTCTACCACCATCGGAGCCGCCCTCGGACAGCTCCACTGCAGAAAAGGAGGTACCCCTCCCCACCTGTCATTTCTCAGGGGACCCTCCAAACTTATTCTACCGGAGAGGAGGTTTACTCCTCTTCCATGCCTACGGATGCAGGGGTCTCACCCTCACCCCCTTCTTTGAAGTGCGACTCTTTCTTACTAGCGGCAGTCCCCCCTTTACTTTCCCAGGGGCCTGCAAGAAAGCACGTAGGCCGCCCAAAATTGACCGCTCCCGGTGGGAGCCCCTCGATTTGGCAAATCCCCTTAGGGTAGTAAGAGATGACAGGAATGGTCGGGCTGTGCCCCCTAACGTCATGCACTCGTGTGTTCAGAGTCTATAGGGGGTCACTGTATGTGCCCCTGCACCCTTGCCTCCGCGGTTGGTGCCGGTTCGCCGGCCGAAAACGCGACGAAAGGTTCCTCTAATGGGATCTGTAATATCTTAGGGGGGAAGATGGCCACATGGAGCCGCCCCCCCTTGAGATGGACATGGTCCCTGAGCTGACCCAGCCCCAGACGGTAGGATCTTCCATGGAGTCGCACTCGGGCTTGGTGCCAAGAATAGAACTCTAGTCCGCCCCGGTGCAAGCTCCGCCTCAGACGGTTCGAGCCTCCGATGTCTCACAAGGAGAGGAGGGGTCTTCTCCCCCAGCTGGTGCCCCTGTGTCAGCCAAGACCTCCATTTAGGAGAAAGATCTTGCCCACGCCGGTCGTTCTGGCCTAAGGGCTCCTGCCGACGGAAGGGTGAAAATAAAAGAAACAGAAAAAAGCCTGGGCGGGGGGGTCCTCTCCCTCCGCGGGAGCCACGGGGACGGACGGAGCCATTGCTATTTCTATATGCGACAAAGCCAAGATCGGCACGTCCCGCCCCGGTGCTCGCCCGGGTGCGGAGTCACTGACAGAGACCAAAGGTGCTGAGAGCGGAGCCTCGATTACATCTGGGCCCCTCATTCAGAGGTTACCTGGCGTTTTCAAGCCCGCTGGCTTCAAACGATTTCTAATTATTCGCTCCACTGATGGCAACATGTTGGCCAAGGGCAACACCTTCCATCAGCGAAGACCACTAGCTAGCCCGATTGACAGAGAGCCGAAGGTGACCCGTTTCTCGGACGGGAGCCTTCCAGCGAATGCATCGGATCCCTTAGAGGTGGCGATGATTAGTGAACTTCGGGACACTTATTGGCACCCCGGTGAGTGTGACGCTGCACTCTACCATGAACTTTGTGAAAGGAGTAGTTTATGCGAGGGAACTCGTCGACTACTCTATAGATGACATCACATTAGAGCTGTCCGACCAAGGATCGGTCAAGGTCGAGCGTGTGATGAGAAAACAGGGAGGGGCCTTGAGACCCAGCCCTACACTCTTCGTCACGTTCGGTCTGTGACAACGTGCCCGGTTCGGAGACCTGACTTTGATTTATAGCGTCTCACAAAGCGCCCCGAATGCTCTCGGGGCGTTAGAATCTCCGCATCCCTTGGTTCGCTAGATCCGTGACGCCACGGTTATGGCGGGCCGGGTGGATGTCGAGATTATCCTGCTCGGTTGCTGGACATGTAGGAATTGCGGGGAATGCCGTGACGGCTTCAGGTTGCTTTCTGCCATCTCCGAATTGGACACAATCGCGTGACTCACGGCCATTTGATGGAGCGCTCGCCTGCGCATTATTTTCACGACTGCGTTGTCCCCCAGACTGTTGGGCACATTCATTCTTGTTGAATGCCGTAGTCTGGGTGATCCTCGCGCACGTTACCTGTCCCAGTACCGGGGGTCGCTATCGCTCGTCCCTTGTACTCGGGACGGGGGTTCATGCACACAGACTTCCTGACTATGCAACTTCTTGGAGGAGGCTGGCCGCCTCCTACTTTATTTGACCGTTTGTTGTAGGTCGCATGTTCTTGCTCCGGGGCAAAACGGGCCTTCTCCAAACGCCGTAACCCGCTTTCTTCTTGTTGCCTCCTTGCTTTTTTTGTTGTTCTTTTATCCTCTTGTCCTTTTTTTATCGCTGTTATTTGTTATTCACATATTATTTGTTTTTTAATATTACCGATTATTAGGCTGTGGTGAGTACGGCGACTTATGCCCAAGTAGGCAGTCGTCAGATGGGCTCCAAAAATTAAATTTAAAAAAAAAAATGGATATAATGGAAATCAGGGCGCCAGATATCTGCACAGACTGGACGACCGGACGAGCGTTTTGTTCTTCCTCATTCTGACTACCTGTACGAATCAGAACAGCCATTCAGGCTGCCTCTCAACGAAGATGGGAGACGAGGAGCCGAAATTTAAAGTTGTGTAGCATCTCTTGACACACACAAAACACCTCAAATGACTTTTTCAAACTCACAAAAAGAAACAATCTTATACAGCCCGTTCATCCGAATGACACTGAACTACACACACCCAACCTGGCCACCAACCATAGCTAATGAAAGCCTATACTAGATACAAACAGTGTAAATTACTGCTCTTACACCGCAACCTACTCCACTACACCACCTCTATTCTGAAACCCAAATCCTCACACTCGAGGACCACTAAAACCAACACATTTCTTCACTAAACCTCTTATGCCCCTCACACCCGATACACACCCTATCCACTCCACTCCACTCCACTCCACTCCTTGCTTATCCCCAGAAACCCCCAAACCCCTCCGCCTTACATTGCACCCACTTATTAGCTAACCTTCCCCCCAACTCCACCGAACCATAACACTATAAAACACATACATAAACACTTTACCAGCATAGCACTTCAAAACAAGCCGCAACACGCCACTTTTTTTTGTCTAGACACCTCTATCTTACCACTTTTCGACACCACTTTTACAATCCTCTTTTCACCTATTTTCTTGCAGCATAGTCGCCGACCAGCTTTCCTCCACTCGCCCTTAATTTGGGCCGGTAGGGTTGGGTATTTTTTCTTGCGACGATGTGAACCGATCCCACTGTGCAAAAGATGTTGATTTTTTTTATTTAAAAAAAATCACTACTTAAAAAATTGCTTAGGTTTCAGGTCCGGCCTCCGACGTTCTTCCAGCGAAGTCGAGACCAACAGTGGTACATCCACCAACTCCAAACCCTCCAAGCCCAATACGTCCAGCAAATAAACAACCTTAAAGAGGTGAGGCAATTATATGGGGCTCTTTCCGCTATTAACAGCCCCGCTGCTGGGGGGTTATTGAGGCCATGTGCAGAGAAGGAGCTGAGTCCCCAAATGGTGGGAGGGGCAGTACTTGTCGGTGTTTTGTGCCTCGCTCGCCGCCCTCTGTGACTGTTTATTTCCCTTGTGTGTACCTTCCCTTTGTCGGTTTTATAGTTAATAGTTAAGTCGTGATCTTTTAGGGGTTCTTCCTTGCAGGGGGAGCCCTTGTGTAGCCTGTTACACTTGGTCCCTGGAGGAGGTGGGCGTCCTCCCAGCCTGAGTGCAAATTCGGGAAGGCCCCGATCAGTGGGTGCACTTGAACTCCTTGGCGGGGCTTTGGGGAAGCTGGTTCGTTTCTCTACCCGCAAGAGGGTAGATGTTGTGGCCGGGGGATAACCCCCTGCTACAAAACTCCAGGAGGGCAAGCACGTCCTCCCATTCTGAGTACCTGTAAGAGGGAGGGGGTAGACTGTATAGACATACGCAAATAGGGATGTCTTGGCTCACTTGTGTGAATCAACGGGGCCAGGGGTAACTGGTGCATTCCCCACACTTTTCCTGACGACTATCCCCCTCTTTATTTTTCTGCAAGAGGATGGAGGGTGTAACCCAGTTGCAACGGAAACCTGGACAGGCACTGCCTCCCACTTCCCCCTTGACTGAATCTGATAATAATAGGTGATCATCCACCTTATCCCTTAAGGTACCCGCTTATCTCCATTCTTTATTACATACGCCTTTTCTACCCCTTCCTTCTTTTGCCCTTATTATCCAGAGAGGTTCTGGTGGCTCGGCGCACTTTCGTCCTCCTACCACAACCTAGCTATGTGGCAGGTTACACCGCGAGGGCCCAAAACACACACTGGCTGAGGGAGGTATTAGGTACGGTGTGTGCTGAGCTGCCAATTCTTCACCGCTTTCAGTGCACATACGAGGTGGCTAGAGCAGTTCCATCCTTTATGGTTTAAATCACAAGGACAAAAGTGCCATTACGGCGGGTCGGGTTGTCAAGAGCAATCTTAGCTCGAATCTCTGCAGACTGAGTATGTGTAAATAATCACATTCTTGATGTATCTGATCCTATGGGGACTCTTCTATTTATCCTTCAATGCCTTTGGAGGTCATGGTATCTACTTTCCTTGCTTCCTTTTCTCTTTTTTCAACTATAACTATGGTGACAACAGAATGTGTTATTACTTGCCCGCGGGCAAAAAGAATGCCGCCCCTAAGCGCGGCATCGTCCCCACGAGGTGCTGAGGAGGGAGAGTGCTCTCTCCTACCTTGGACATGCGGTAAATAGGCTTTCCCCTTACCATAATTTGAGCTCCCCTCGGGTAGCTCCACCTCTAAAAAGGAGTCCGCCCCCTCCTCCTTCTTTCCCAGGAGCCGCTCTGGTCTCCTAGCGGAGAGGGGTTTTCCACTCTCCTATGTCCACGGGGAGGGGATTTTCCCCTCACCCCCATCTTCCGAGTCTTCTCCGGGTGACTATTTTTACCAGCGGCGGACCCCCTTTCTTTCCTAAGGGCCCACCAAGACCAGGAAAAGCTCACGGAGTATGCACCGCCTGCAGCAGTTCGACTACTGATAATGGCAATTAGACGGGGGGAACCCCCTTAGAGGCGCGATGGAGGGGGGGGTCTACTGTGCTTTGCTCTCCCCATTTTTAATGCCACGCGTAGTGATCTTGCCGGCTTGCCAACCTCCCACTTTTTCGTGATGGAGGTCAACATGCCAACCCCGACGATACTTTTTATAGGCCTATTGAAGTCCCCACCCCCTTGTGGCAGATTGCCAGATAGAGGCCCTTCACAATCTGGAAATGGTCCCTGTGGTGCCCCCACCTAGCAGGATCTTCCCCTGGCGAACAATGACTCAGTGGGAAACACCCCCGAACCAAAGTCCGCCCCTGAGCAAGATCCCGAGGTGGTACGGCTCCACGAGAACTCATGAAGAGAGAAGGAACTTCCTCCCTCTGATGGAGCGCCCAAGAGAGCCGATTCCTTCACCATCTCGGGCAAGGATAATATGGCTTAGGCGGCCTCGTCGAGCATCGTAGCCCCTTCCAAGTTGGAGAAGAAAGCGTTCACTTCTCGCCCTCCTAAAAAGAAAAAAAATAGGGATTCCTCTACTTCCGATAGAGTTCCGGGAAAGGATGGCTTCCTTGTTGTTTCGACAGGTAGTCAAGTCATGGATGGCATGTCCGGCTCCGGGGCTTCCATGGGTCGGGAGGGTAGGTCCCAGACAGTAAAAGCCTCGAGAGGAGCGGAGTCTCAGTGACGCCGGAGCGCCTCATCAAGAGGCTACCCGGCGCTTTCGAGCCCACCGGCTTCAAATGCTTCCTTGTCATTCCATCGTCGCATGGCAACATGCCGGCCAAAAGTCGCATGTTCCATCGGAGATTACAGGGTGTCCCCCAACCTGGAAAAGTCAGGAAAAACCTCGAGAACTTGGAAAAGTCAGGGAATTTATAATTGGTCAGGGATAACCTAGAAGAGTCAGGGAATTTTGACTTACCTACTGTAAATTTTTTAAAACAGGCTCTGTAACAGGTACTTTTTCAAGTGGTACTTTTAAATATGCTAGGGGCAAAACTCGCTTTCTTTTCTATTATTGCAAATCAATTTGAACGATTTTTAACAAAATTTCAGGAAGATTTCCCATTGACACCATTCCTTTATGAGGAACTTTTTTGTTTACTGAAATATATTGGCAAAAGAATTCTGAAACACAAAGTATATGAGGAAAATAGTAGTTTTTGTAGTGCTTTGCTAAAAGCTGATCTTTACAAAGGTGATAATCTTTTACATTTCAACGATATAGATTTGTTATTTGCTACAAAAACAGCTATTAGAAACTCGCCAAGACGACCAACTGATGAAGAAATAAAGTTGTTCGGAAAAGATTGCTTGATTTTCTTTCAGAATACCATCTTAAAAATAATAGAACGATCCCCCTTGTGGTTTAGTATAGTTAGAGCCTTCAGCTCCATTTCTCCAAAGGTCATGATGTCATCTAAAGTAAGCTGTCAAAGACTTGATTTCCTGTTAGAAAACCTTATTAAAGTAAATCTCCTAACAGGAATAGAACTAGATTCCATAAAAGAATCTCATTCTAGATTGATTGAGAATCCGTTTGTTAAAGAAATGTCGTAATTATGACTGAAAAAGATTGATTAGATTCATTTTTCTCAACATTTATGATTATCAAGATTTTGTTAATATGATACTTACAATGTTTCATGGCAATGCCTCAGTTGAGAGAGTATTTTCAAAAATAAATATTGCATGGACAGTAATTTTCATGATCAGTGATTAGTTGCAAGAAGAATTATATGATGAAATCAGAGAGATGGATTGGGACCCATCTTGTTTTGAAATTGACAAACGGTTGTTATTAAGCTGTCGTAATACTTGTGGATATTATAAGGATTACCTCGAGGAACAAAAGAAAAAGAATATGGAACAAAAAATGCAGCTGCGAATAAAAGAAAAGCAATGGAAGAAATAAGAGAATTTGAAGGGAAAAAATGAAATAATAGAAGAAAAAGAAAGAGAAGTTCAAATCCGAGAGGACCAAATTCTAACCTCAAAAAAAATATACTTGTATATAACTTGCATATTGTATAACTTAATGTATATATATTTTTTATTAAATATAAAACAAAAGAAAGAAAGCAGAGCATGAACCTGGTACCTTCATAAAATTTGTTATTGCTAAAAAATTGAATTTGGTTTTCTTATTTCTTTATTATTATCATTATTATTATTATTAGGACATTTGTCTTCTACCAGGTCGGTATGGGGTGGGTCCTGGTGGGCTTTCTTTTATTTTTATAATTTTAACAAGATTTTGATTCTTTACCAGAATTTCCTTTAGGTCAGAGAATTTGAAATTGGAATTTCAGGGGACAATTCCTAGAACGTCTAGCCGTTTTGCACGCCGTCCCCTTCCTTGGTGGTCTACCGAGTGTAAGACAGCCCTCAGACATAAGTGATATGTCTACATGCGCTATAAGCGCCGCCGGTACGACTTCACTGTCGGTGAATTTTGTCGAGCTAAGTCTAAGTTTCGCTATATTTCGAAGCAAGTGCGTCTCATACCTGTCTTCATTAACAGGAATACCCCTCTTGCAGAGATGTAGAAGAGAGACAAGTTCTCGCAGGATCCCCTCATGTTTTCCAGGAAAACGGGACCACACTTTCGGACCAGCGTCCATGACATGATCTTTCACAACCGCTTTCTCAACATTATCTAGCCGAGATGTTCCTCTGCCAGCATTCAATCCACGTTGTGATGTCGCTGAAGGCCGCCGACTGGACTTAACCTCCAGAGGCGGAGAACCCTTCAACGATAGGTTTACATTGAGTGAGTTGCGTTCCGCTCTCGCTTCATGCACGGACACAGCCTATGGTCCTAAGGATACACCGTATGCCATGCTAGACATCTAGGTAAGCGAACCATGACATCTGCTAGATTTGTTTAACAGGATCTCGAGAGAAGGTAACCTCCCAGACTCCTGGCGAATGGCCACTGTGCTCAGTCTTCTTAAACTAGGGAGAGATCACCCTATCTCTGTAACCTAGGCAGCAGAGGCAACCTGTCTTCTGCACAGTGCGGCCTCCGCAAGTTGCCCTCCATGTCAGAAGCTCTGTTCCGACTTGAAAATGCCGTCTGCGAGACCTTCCTTCGTTGACAGCACTACGCCATGGTTTTATTTTATCTGGACCAGCCCTATGATACCGTATGGTGATACGGTATGATGGAGACTCTCCAGTCTATAGTCTCGATGGTCGGGTCTCCTAATATTTATTTCTGAGTATCTGCGTACGGGTGAGGGGAGCGCTCTCCGGCCCAATGGAGCAGGAAGAGGCTGTCCCGCAGAGAAGTGTCCCTAGTGTCACACTGAACTGAGCATCCACGGTATCTCCTCGGTGATGTCGGAAGATGTTCTCGCCCCACTCTAGGTGGACGACCTTTCGATCTCTTTTGGCATTGCCCAGATGCCAACTCTGGAGCATCGACTCCAATAGGCATTGAACTGCATCTCTCGCTATAGTAAAGCAAGACTAAGGTGGTGCACTTCTGCCGCCATCCATGGCTCCACTCTGACCCGGACTTGTTTCTAAATGGGATTTGCCATAAAGTCGATTGGCACCGTTTCCTTAGTCTTGTATTTGACCGACGCCTCACCTGGGAGGCTCATATTCTCAGCCTTAGGGTCTCTTGTACCCGCGCCATATGGATATTCTTCGTTCCGTGACGTTCAGTGCTTGGGGCGCTGATAGGGCTACTGCCTTACTTTTTTATCGAGCCTTTGTTCGTTCGAATCTCGACTACGGATGCGAGTTTTATGCATCCACAGCCGAGCGTGTATTACGGAAGGTGGACTCGATCTGGCGTTGATCCCCTCCCCGACGCAGGAGCGTGCTTCCTTCTTGCAGTTTTACTTTTGTTTGTTGTTGTTGTTTTTTTAATCTAGCCTAGCATTAGGCTGCAAGATGATTTCGGCGACTTGTGCCCTAGTGTGTCGTCGCCAAATGGTCTTTGAAAAAAAATCAGTTATTTTCTTGGTTGGCTGCTGATTTGGCAGGCTAGTCGCCGACCAGCTATCGTCCATTCATCCTCCTTTTATTTCTTTTCCATTTCTACACTTTTCTCACACGCAAAGGTATGTCAGTTGACATCTGGATACATTAATCTGCGCCCCAACACCCCTACTTTGCCCTCCCTGTCCTAATATCTGCAAGAGGATCTGTGGTTATATATCTTCCATGCCTTTATCCTTTATAGATCTCTTCTTACAAACTTTCTGGTAGAGATGTCCTCTTTGCTATTGCACTTCAATTCTCAGGTTTAGAACCTTCCCACCCACCCCCCGGCCTAGGGTGGTCCTGAAATTCAAAGACGACGATGGGATTGGTGCTCATTGCTCTATAGATTCCACTTCTGGAAAAAGTCCTCCAGCTAAAATTTCTCCGCGATCGAACACTATTTAGGGTATGTCATGGGACAAGAAATGTTCAGTCCTTTGTATGATACCAACCACACATGACTAAAGTTCCCAAAACGAACTGAAAGTACACTTATGACACTTTGTTTCTTGCTAAAAATATCGGAAATGAAAGAAAAATGAACGTTCTACATTTATTCAATCGAAAGAGGAGTGCATTCTCACATGTGAGACAAGAAAATCACCCTTCACTTCTTCATAACAACAGTGCCCTTTTTCGCATTGGGGAAGTTTTGGCGGTGTTCGGAGATCTGCTGAAGGAGGGACTGGTTTTGGTCTTCGTTTTTGGTGATCAAGGCGTTATAGTCCTCAATCAGCTTCACGCCGCGCTCCGCCACGTCGTTGAGGGGGTTCATCCCCTGGAGGGTACGCAGTCCAAACTGGGACGATTTATCCTCTTTCCAGGAGACGGGGTCCTTTCCAAGGAAAGTTTTATCTAGTCCGACCATGTCGAAGAAGCGGCTGCTGGTCGCGTTGGCCAACTCGCTGAGGAATTGGGGAATTCGTTTTCCCTCGATGTTAAGCCGCTTTGTGTTCTTGACTATACCTCCGTCCACTTCCATCGCACGGACGATGTTCGACTTTTCGCTAGGGTCAACATTGTTGCTGAAGAGGGACAGAGGGATCATTTGAGGCGTCAAGTACCACCAGTGGCGCTTGAAAGCGGTCAACGCTGCCTTCGCCACGGTCTCGTTGGTGGTAAGGAATGCGTTCAGCTCCTGCAGCAACCGGAGATCGTTGGACGCCGCGTCTGTCAGGCTCGGGGCCAGGAACCAAACTCGTCAGTACACCAGGAGAACTCGCGAATGGTGGTCGCTCCTCGGGCTGTCAGTTGGAATTGTTTTCGGTACAGGAATATGTGGAGGGAGTACAGACACTTCGCCATCCAACGAGTATGGTGAATTGGTCCAGGCTTAGGGAACTTCACCCACGACCTGGAGTTCCCTTGAGGAAGATGAGCACCAGCTCAAGGAAAGCGCGGAAGTCATCCCTGTCCTGTTTTGTTTGAAGTTCATTAGCAATGAACGCTTTTGTACTCTCCACGGTTTCCTTGTTAGTTTCGAACGCTTTTCGTATTTCCGGGTCACACTCCATCCATCCTCGTAGTCTCCCTGGTCCACGAAGGCCCAATGATTCTTAAATCTATTGAAAAGAAGAACGTCTAGTCTAGTGGAGGACCCGTGAAGGGCCGTGGAGACATGCCCAACCACAACTTCGAGGACGTGGTGACGACATGCGAAGTACAAAAGTTCGCGGCCGATCAGTCTCTCTAGTCGAACACAGCAGGCCGCGGAGGACCCTGTGTTTGATGAGGTCGTGTCGAAGCACAAAGCCATGATGTTCTCCTCCAGGTTCCACTCCCGCAGCACTGACACCACTGCCTCCCCTTGTGCCTCACCAGTTCCTCCTCCAGGGAGCCGAGGAACACCAAGAAGTTGGGCGGAATTCCCCTTCCGAGAAATATCTGTTCCCGTCACCTAGATGGGCAGTCGGTCCCCACCATTCCACTTCCAGCGGTGTCATCAGAAAGGATCTTTCCGTCCCAATGGGCGACGAGAGCCATCCTTTGGCACGCCGCTAATCGATCCTTGACGGAGGACGCCGTAGTGCCCTGATGACGCATCCTTGAACGCCGAATGGTGGATCGGTTGATGGCGAGGTCACTCGCAGCAGTCGCAGCCCCTCCCAGAGCTTCTGCTGCGGCTGCCAAGATGTAAACAGCATTTCGATCGCTAGTTTTCGTTCTGTCAAGAGCAGCTGCGACCTCAGGGGTGACTATGGACTTGGGACGCGCTAAAGGTGCCGTCGATGGACCAGGAGCGGAGCAAAATGAACCTGGGTCTGTTCCACGACGAGGGGTCTTCGGTGGAGAAGGGCAGGACGTGTCGGAGGACGAACTGCTTGGCAGGAGCACGACGGCCTCGCTGGAGGTCTCCTGCTGCTGTGCTTCAGCTTTTCAACGTGCCTGATCGCGTTCAGCTCTCTCCAGCCGCTTCCTCTCTGCTCTGGTGTGTTCTTTGTTCTCCAGACCCATGTATCCCTTGCACTGGGTTTCCTGGTCCAATAGAAACGCTTTGTCTTCGGGAATCTTGATCAGGGAGTTCCAATCTTTGCGTTTCATGTTAAAGAGGGAATCAATCTTCCCCTGGAAAGCAGCTTCTTTGGTCTTCTGGTTGGCCTTCTGATTCTTCTCGTGCTTCTTCAAGAGCTCCCACTCTCCAACCATACCTTCCAGCTTCCGAACAATGTTCCTCTCCTCCATAGTTGGTATCCGGGCCTTCTCCCAGATCCCTAGCACTTCACGCACTGTATCCGTCGCCGCCGAGCACTTCATAGTGGAAATACCGCTGAAGTACCTGGAAAGATGAAAGGAAAGGGTTGCTACAAGACCAGGGAAAACTAATTCAGATTCAACTTTATTTCGATACAAACAAAGCACACATCATACAACATTTTTGCACTATAGCGCATATGTATCGAAAGCACACTAATGAGCTATTGAGCTTGCTACTTTTGGGGGCACAATTCAGAAAAACAACAAGGTGGACAAATGGCCATCAGCAGAGACACACGACAAAAATTATAATTAATTACTTAGTTATTTCATCCAGCAATGATGCCCAATCAAGAAATAGGATGAGACAGTTTATGTACGCAGGAGTAGTATGTTACTAGTATAATAATGCAGGAAATAAGCAAACTTAAATTATAGTAAGAAAACAAAGTAGACATATCCTCATAGAATCAGAACTAGACCGACAAAGGCCCTCTCCCATTCTGTCCCAAGAAATCTAAATTACCTGTTAAACCAACGGCATACACCATCTGTTTTCTTTTAGAAGAAGCCATGTTCACCTGCTAACGAAACAAAGGACGTCATGACACATCATGCTTCGGCAACTGAGACAATTATCTAACCAGAATTGACGATCACCACAATTCACAATAGAGTTGAAACATTGCTGCTGCATGGCATACCCTAAACAAAGTCCGATTTTTATCTAATTTCACCTCATATGTTCACTCATGTAGCAGCAACGAATAAGCAATGAGCACTAATAAAAAAAAAATAATTTTCACTATAATTTGAGGACCACCCTACCCCCCACCCTTTGTCATCACTTATATACTTGGAGTTGTATGGCCCAACCAAGGGGAAAATCTGCTTCCGATTACAGTGAAGTTAAGCCTCATCGGGTGTGCGTCTTTAGGTGGAGTCCCAATTCGGGTTGGCAAAGAATTACAAATGGTGAAGTTCAGAAAATTTATTTTGATATATCTTCTTTATTCTTCTATAACTCTATATTTTAGCAATGTGATATTTTAAGGGGGGGGGGATTTATATATATATATATATATATATATATATATATACCTCTGCAAATTTAGTGAGATTAGGTTCTCCTAAATTGCACAGAGATACCCTGAAAATATATATATATATATATATATATATATATATATATATATATATATATATATATATATATATATATATATATATATATATATATATATATATATATATATATATAGCAAACCGCAAGAAACCGATTTTTTTGTCTTCCAAGGAGCGGAGTGGTCTAAGGGACGGTTTATTTGTATCAAAGCAGTTGCTCGCTGCCTCACTGCATGGTTCGATTCCTATCCAGGCACAGATTTTTTGCAATTTAGGAAATAATATTTCCAAAGAAAAATTATCCTGTTTTTTTGTTTCTTGCGGTTTGCTGGATTCATTTCATCATTCTTTCGTGCTCAATAAAGATTTTTATATATATATATATATATATATATATATATATATATATATATATATATATATATATATATATATATATAATATATATGTGTGTGTTTGTGTGTGTGTATAAATATATCATTAAAATGGCAATGTTGCATCTAACTAAGTTTTTCATCAAGCCCTCATATGATGCTCCTCATACTTACATGAGAGAGCAATTCATTGGCTGAGCTTGAGTGTATTATATTATGAATGGATGTCCTCCCCCCACCCCAGAAAACATCAAGAATTAATTAACAAGTTTCGTTTTTGGCCTTTTACGCACAGCGGATTACAATTGAACTTTCTCGCAACGCGTTTCGAAGAGGGAATCCCCGTCCTGGAGCCCCGTGTCCCCTGAATCTGGTTTCTTTGGGTAGACCCCAATCTACATCCCCGAAGAGGGTGGATCCCCATTCATCCAAACCCTTCCCCGTTGGGAGTTTGTCAAAACCTTCACCGAAGGCCCAGGCGCACACTCAGCGCTACCATAGGCACAACTTCCCTGCTGTGTTACCCCAACCTAAGCCAAAGCGAGACACCTCTAACATGCATGTGGACGAGCTAGAGGCAGAGCGCCAAAGCTCAAGCTCCTCAGAATCAGAGGTGAGGTGATCAGTTTAGGTATGTGGTTTGGGATCAAATAATTCAGGGTTTTTTTTTTGCTGTACGTGATATAAAAAGCGACCAAGCCCTGATCTGGGCTGCTAGCTGGGGAAGATTGCACCCCAAAGATTTGTTCCACAGTGCAATACACATTGTGAGTAATGGGCGGGACTGTCAAGACCTCCCCAGACGATAGTATCTTCCATGGGGTCGAACCCGGGCTCGGTGCCAAGCACAGAAACCGAGTCCGTCCCTATGCAAGCTCCTAAGATGGCTCTTGATCCCCAATGCCTTACAAGGAGAGGAAGGGTCTCCTCCCCTAGCTGGTGCTCCTGTGACAGGAAGTACATCGATTTCAGAGAAGGATCTTGCCGAGGCCAGCCCATCTCGCCTAGGAGCTACTACCGCAGGAGGAGAGAAGCGGGTTCATTCGCCGACCTCCTCTCCTAAAAAGAAAAAGACTAAGGGCTCCTCTCCATCTACGAGATATGCGGGGACGAACGGGTCTGCTGCTGTTTTGATAAGCGACCAAGCCAAGATAAGCACGTCCGGCCCCGTTGCTCCCCCGGGTGGGGGGTCCCAGATGAAGGCCAGAACTGCGCAGAGTGGAGCCTCGATTACGTTGGGGCCACCTGGTATTTTCGAGCCCGTTGGTTTCAAACGCTTCCTTGTTATTCGCTCCACTGATTACATCATGTTGGCTAAGGGCAGAAGGTGACCCGTTTCTCGGACGGGAACCTTCTGGCGAATGTATCAAATCCCTCCGTGGTGGCCATGATTAAGTGCCCTTCGGACACTTGATGACACACATGTGACTGTGACGCCGCACTCTACTATGAACTTCGTGTAAGGAGTAGTTTATGCGAGGGAACTCGTGGACTACTCCATAGATGACTTCACCTTAGAGTTGGCCTACCATAGGGGAGTCAAGGTCGAACGTGTGATGAGGAAAAGGAAGTGGCATCGAGACCGACCCCTACACTCTTCGTCACGTTCGATTGTGAGAAGCTCGCTGAGTCGGTGCGTGCCGGTTGGTATCGCTACCGCGCGAAGGCATTCGTGCCACTGACGCGGAGGTGTTACTACTGTCACCGCTTCGGCAAAGTCGGGGTTACCCGAAGTGTGTATAAATTGCTCCAAGGCCGCACACGATAAGTCCAAATCGTTTGTGTCCAAGAGTGTAAATTGCAGATAGCTGCACTCCGCTTCTTTGAACCAATGTGGTGCATATCTCCTTGAGAAGCAAATCCTGGCCCTTCACACCTAGGATTGTCTCTCATTTCGCGAGGCTATGGACTTGGTCCTGGCGCGTCCGGCGCTTCCTGGGACATCCTATGCCTCAATGTTAAGAAAGACACCCTCTGCTTCTGGCCCCTCCAGGCCTTTGAGCACGGTCATTTACGCGCCCATTCGGAACCCTTTTGCAGGTTATACCCACCCTGGGCGCTTCCCTGGTAAAGCTGGCGGCACAGAGTGTTCACACCCAGTCCCGACTAAAACCAGGGTTCCCCTCTCTTCCTCCAGCATGACCGTTTCCGGTACGGCGAAACAGTCGTGAGGCCATCTTCCGGTGTTCCTAAAGCTGCCCCCGAAAGGAGGACAGCACTAAAGGAGCATCAGCTCCTTCGCCCACACCCAGTGGTAGGCTGTTTGGCTCAGAGACGGTGGATCCTCCAAAAAGAGCCCCTTCCACCCTCGAAGCCGCCCCCCTCGCCTAAGGTTTCTAGGCGGATTGAGGATAAGACTCGCAGGCGAGTCCAACCTCCCAGAATAAGGCTACAGCTCCTTCAGCGCATTGTCCGGCCAACAGCGCCCGAAGTTCTGCTTCGGAGAAAAGTACGGCCATTCCCGTGAGGGTCTTCTCTTCGAATAGGGCTCGCGCATCTCCTCGAAGCTAGGCCTAGAGCGCATATTCCTTGAATGGAATTGCTGCGGACTCTGGGTCAACAGGGAGGAGTTGCGGAGGCTCGTCTCCTCCCTTTCCCTGTTAGCTATCTTTTTGCAGGAGACCTTGCTGAGAGTATGAGGGTTTTGCGACGCCACCACCAAGGGATGGTGGCCGGGCAGGAGGATGCGTGATTTACACCCGCCAAGATGCCTCTGTTCTTCTTTTCGCTTTAAATACCTCCTTTCAAGCAGTAGCTGTGTAGGTGCGCCTGGATAGGAGGTATACTGTTATTTCCGCGTACATTCCACCGTCAGCCCTTTCTCTTGCTCGGAGATCTGAACGGTAGACACCCCCTCTGGTGGGGAGACTACTCTATTAATCCCCAGGGTCAAGTCCTTGCCGACCTGATCGACGAGCTTGAGATGGGTGTCCTAAACGTGGATGAGTTTACGCATCACTGCCCGAGAACCGCTTCATTTTCCTGCCGCGATCTATCTTTGTGCTCCGGATGCACAGCCTGATTTGGGTTTGTGGGTTTTAGATGACCTCCATTGTAGTGATCACTATCCCATTCACTATAATTTTCTGGGTCGCTGCCTCCCTATAGCTCGCCCCGGTGGTGCTTGGCGCGGTGGTCCGCATTTCAGGAAATGACTGATTTCTCTGTCTCACTCAAGGAGTTTAGGTTGGTATATGAGGCTGTTGAGTTCTTCTCCGGCAATCTCATCGCAATGGGCCTAACTACTATTCCTAGAAGGTCTGGCTGTTTTGCACGCCGACTACTCCCGTGGTGGTCAGCCGATTGTGAAACGGCCCTCAAACAGAAGCGTTATGCCTACATGCGCTATAAGCGCCGCCCGAACGCCTTCACTGTCGCTGAATTTCGTCGAGCTAGGGCTCGGTTCCGGTATATTTCGAAGCACGCCCGCCGCTCTTCTTGGCGGGCATACGTGTCTTCACTTAACAGGAAGACCCCTTTAGCTGAGGTGTGGAAGAGAGTCAAAAGGATTCGGGGCAAGTTCTCGCAGGACCCCCTTCCCGTTCTCCAGGAGAATGAGACCCGAATCTCGGACCCTGCGTCCATGGCGGAATACTTCGCGACCGCTTTCTCCACATTCTCTAGATCCGGGAACCCTTCAGCAACAGGTTTACTCTGAGTGAGTTGTGTTCCGCTCTCCCTCCGTGCGCGGACACCGTCCCTGGTACGGACGATGTCCCGTACGCCATGCTTCGATACCTTGGTGAGTGAGGCATGGCCTTTCTGTTAGATTTTTTCAACAGGATCTGGGTAGAGGGTATCCTCCAAGATTCCTGGCGAATCGCTACTGTGCTCGCTTTTCGCAAACCGGAGATAGATCACTCTACCCGGGCCGGTTTCCGCCCAATCTCTCTAACCTCTTGCGTGTGCAAGTTGATGGAGAAATTGGTAAATGTTAGATTAACTTTTTTTCTGGACATCGGAGGCCATCTGACTTCTGCACAGTGATAATTCTGCAAGTTACACTCCGCGTCGGATGCCCTACCTCGACTGAAAAATGCCGTACGAAGTCTTCCTCGAGTACTGGTGGGGGCAGCCCTCTCCAGCCCAATGGAGCAGAAAGAGTGTGTCTCGTAAGGAAGTGTCCTCAGTGTCACACTCTTTGCCCTGAGCATCAACGGTATCACATCGCGGCTGCCGGAAGATGTTTTCGCTACGCTCTAAGTGGACGACCTTTTGATCTCTTGACGCCGCCCAGATGCCAACCTTGGAGCGTCGACTCCAACAGGCATTGAACCGCGTTTTTCGCTATGCCGAAGCGCACAGGCTTTAGTTTTCCTTGGCCAAGAGTAAGGTGGTGCACTTCTACCATCATCCACGGCTCCACCCTGACCCAGACTTGTTTCTAAATGGGGTTCGCCTCGAAATGCTGGGCTTGCACTGTTTCCTTGGTCTTGTATTTGACCGATGACTCACCTGGGATGCTCTTTCAGCGCTGAAACGGCTACTGCCTTACTTTTTTTCGATTTTTGTTCGTTCGAAGCTCGACTACGAATGCGAGTTTTATGCATCCACAGCCGAGCGTGTATTGCGGAAGGTGGACTCTATCCTCCTCGCCGCCCTCCTACTAGCTACCGGTGCCTTCTGCACGCGCCCCATTGAGAGCCTACTTGATACCGGGGATATGCCACTCGCTTTGCGCCGTGCACAGTGCATTATTCGCCTGTACGCGCGAGGCAGGAGCCTCCCTGAGTGGCCAACAGCTATCGATGCATCCGCACCTGATCTCGACGGTGCCTATGCCGCTGAGAGACGCCAGTCATACCCTAAGCCATTTGGGTTTAGGGCCAGGAAACTCCTTCGAGAGCTAGGTATAGCTCTTGGACCGGTGGCGCCCCTGGTTCTGCCCAGGACGCCACCCTGGAGGGTACCACCTTTGACTATTTGTCGACACGCCTCTGCTCCCGGGAGTATTGCGTTAGGCCTTTTGGAGCACACTTTGCGTCACGCTGGACATGTGCCAGTGTATACGGATGGCTCTGAGAGACAAGAGGGGGTTGGCTTCAACGCCGTATCTCCTCTGTTTCAAGTCAGCGAGGCTGTGCCAGGCGCTGTGTCTGTCTTCACGGTCGAGCTGGTGGCAATACCCCGCTACGTAGGGGAGGTAACGTGACCTGCCTGGCTCGGAGACCGGATTGTGATTTATAGCAACTCACAAAGCGCCTTGAGTTCTCTTTGGGGCATTGGAATTTCCGCATACCCTGGTTCGCGATATCCGTGACGCTACGGTTTTGGCGAGCCAGGCGGATGTCGAGATTATCTTATGCTGGGTTCCTGGACATGTGGGAATGAGGGCGCCAAAGAGTTCCCGAGGACTGGGAGACCAGACCAGCCTTTCGCTCTTCCTCACACCGATTACATGGCAGGAATACGGGAGGCTTGGCAAATAAAATGGGACACGGTCGAGGGGTACTTAAAGTTGCGTGCCATTGCGCCGCGACTGTTCCCATGGACCTATCCCCCAATGCTGCGAATGCTTCAGGTTGCTTTCTGTCGTCTCCGAATTGGACACTCGCGGGACGCATCACCATTTGATGGAGCGCTCGCCTGCGCCTTATTGCAATGACTGCGTTGTCCCCCACCTAGACTGTTTGCACATTCTTGTAGAATGTTCCAGTCTAGGCCATCTTCGCGCACGTTACCTGTCCCGTTACCAGGTCGACCAGGGCCGCTACCGCTTGTCCCTTGTACTGGGGACTATATGACATTTTTGAGGATGCTGGCCTCCTCCGCTTTATATGACTGTTTTTTGTAGGTCGCACGTTCCTCCGCTGGGGGGAGGTGGGCCTACCGCCGACGCCGGAGCGCGCTTTCCTTCCTGTTGCCTTTTTTGCTTTTTCTTTTTTTTTGTTGTTTTTAGTCTGTGCTTAGCCTTTGTCTTTCTTTTATCTTTATTTGTTATCTACACTATTTGTTTTTTAATCTAGCCTAATAGTAGGTTCTTTTCTGAGTACGGCGACCTTTGCCCTAGTAGGCAGTCGCCAGATAATCTCAAATATTTTGGGGGGCACCTTGGGGCATTTCGCCCCTTTTAACTAATAATCCCAGGAGTTGGTTAATTTATGTTTAATTGCATCATGGAACTCGAGACCCCCCCCCCCACCCCTGGCTTTTTAGGGACCTATCTGACCTTTGTGCCGAAGATATGGCCATGTTTGGGCATGTATCGGGCAGGTATAGGTGAGGCAAGGGCGATTTTCCAATGCTATCTACCTTCAAGCTTAGGTGTTTCTACCCTATGTGGTGCGGCGGGGGAAGAGGTACAGCATAGTAGATTGGGAACCCTCGATTTTGGTCGTCTTTGGATCCACATTAAACTCTCAATCCAAAAAATAATGGTTAAATCTATGTTATCCCCCCTCCCCCCTCCCCCCTCCAACTTAAAATGATGATAATCTTGTAGTCATACCTGTTGTCCCGCCTTCTCCATGGCAACCCAGGACCTGAGCGAAGGTGAACTGAACGAGTTGTCATCCCTCGCCGCCCTTGATGACGTTATCAGTAATGATGAGAATGACGTCGATGACGAGACGATGTCAGGTGACAATGACGTCGTGGAACGGTCCTCAGCCGCCGTCACGTCATCCCTAATCGCAACCGCGGCGCTCCACGAGTTATCCCCGGACGTAACCCCGACCCATCATAGCCAGCACCCCCGTCATCTTTTCGGTCGTAACCATGGCAACCTTGATTTCCTGTCTGAGCTCGATTCTTTTCCGAATACACTCGGTGCGGGAGACAAGCCCAGATGGTAAGTGGTTCACTCATTTCACCTCCCCCCCCCCCCCGATCCCATCCTTTTGGCTGTGTATGTGCTCAATTGGGTGGAGGCTACCTAGTGTGTACCTGCCCATTCCTCGAAACCGGGTTTCTGTTAATCGACTCTGGTGGCTAGTTCGAATGATTCCACTTCACGTGTTAGAGGTTGTGCTGGTAACCTCATTCACTGCCTCGATAAGAATTTGTTTGTGAAGGTTTGGAATGCAAGCCCCCACCCCATTTTGGTTTTGAAGGTGGCAAGGTCTGCTCTAAGGGACCTTGTTATAGGCTTTCCCTTTTCGTAAATTATTTTCTTTGTATTCCTTATCTTCGCTCCGATTTTCTTTCCTTCACTTTACGAGTGGAGTTCAAAAAGTCCGCGAAAATGTGAATCAAGAGCAAACATCAAATTTTGGTGGCATTGTGGTGAAAGAACAGTGAAATCTTTGTTGCTTTAGGTAAAGTTTGTGGGGGAGCCATGCGTAACAGAGGCATTGATTCCGCTGTCCTTCCACCAAAATTTCAAGATTTTGATGTTCATTCTTGCTTGAATTTTAACAATAATGCTACTCAAATACGAGATCATTTTCAACATCATCCTTCTAAGCCATCAAGTTATTTCCTCTTTGTACACCTCGTAATTGTTGTAGGAGCTTACCCTCCTGTATAAGATTGGGTATAGGAGAGATTAATGCTCTACCGGTTTCTAATCCCCAAGCACTACAAATTATAGTAGCGATGCCCTTCATTACAGTCTTGCTCGTATTCTAGCTGCCTTGACAAACTCCTTTTAGGTTTTGCTAAGGTGGGCACATATGGCTGTGCCTGGTTCCTGGAGTCATCAAGTGTATATATTTGCGGTCAAGCCAATGCGTTGTTTGTATGTCGTTAGTTTGGATGGCGACTGCATTGAAGCATTGTCAGGATGATCAATATCTGGTGAAATGGCTTTTATGAGGTGGTTTAGACAACGTGGTTGCATGGCTTGAGCTATTATGTGTTGGGTTTGTGTGTGATAGGAGCCTGGTATTTGAGTTGTGGGACACCATGAAATATCCTTGTGTAATATAATCTTGAAGTCTTGCATTTGTTTCTCTGTGACTGGTAGAGATCATTCATGTAATTGCTTGGGTGTGTCAGGATTTGTATGATGATGAGAAACTTTACTCCATCTGGTAGCCACCACAAAAAAATACAATTGGTAGAAAATCTTCAGAATAAAAAAAATGGAAGAAAATCTTCAAGAATATAAACAAGAAAATCTTCACAAGAATAAAAACGGAAGACAATCTTCAAAAGAAGAAGAAAAATGGAAGAGAATCTTGAGAAGAAGAAAAATGAAATAAAATTTTAACAAGAATAAAAAATAGCAGACAATCATCAGAAAAGATGGCTGTTTTGTGGTTGAATGACTGTTGGCATTTTTAAATGCCAATGGTTGTCAGATGTCGCATAAGCAACCACTTTGCAGCGGATATCTGGAAAAATGCCCTACCCAGGGTATCGTCATTTGATGTGGAGGCTGGTATTTCCTGTAGAGTTGCGCACCACCCTGGTTCCGGGAGCCCAAAGTCATAACTTTTATTGTCTATTCCATCTCACTTTTTTAGTCATTTACCTCTTAAAAGATTTGTAGTAGTGGTGCCATCATTGAGATTTGCTTCTCAGTTTTATGTGAATTCACCATCAACCGCTCTACCACACAGGGGGGCGAGGGCGAGCATCAACACCATCCACTACCCTACCCTCCCACTCTTTTATACCCTATCACATGCTAAGCCACCCAATCATTTTTTCCACATCAAATTTGACCTTCATCCAGATGGGTGTGCTGTGCTTGGGTATCTTGCCCAGTCAGTATTCATTCCTGGGCAGAAAACCCCCCAAGTACCCCCATGTCCATGCACATATTAACTTTCTCCTTGGTTATTAATTTTTCTCTCAAACACATTCATGCAATCAACCCACCTATGCAGTCTATGTGCTAACCACCCTTTAATTACCCCCTAACCTTCAAAACTAACCACCCTTTAAATACCCTGAAACCTTCAAGTCTAACCACCTTTTAATTACCCACTAACATTCAATCTAATTACCCTTAAATTAACCACTAATCTTCAAAGCTAACCACCCTTTAATTACCCCATAACCTTCAAAGCCAACCACTCTTTAATTGCCCCCTAACCTTCAAATCTAACTACTCTTTAATTGCCCCATAACCTTCAAAGCTAACCACTCTTTAATTACCCCCTAACCTTCAAGTCTAACCAGCCTCCAATTACAACTAACTGTCAAAGCTAACCACCATTTAATTACCCCTAACCTTCAAAGCTAACCACATTTTAATTACCACCTAACCTTCAAAACTAATCCTTCTTAACATTTCCAAGCTAACCACTCTTTAGTTACTCCCTAACCTTGAAAGCTAACCACTCTTTAGTTACCCCTTAACCTTCAAATCTAACTACTCTTTAATTTCCCCTAACCTTCAAATCTAACCACCCTTTAATTACCCCTAACCTTTAAAGCTAATCACTTTAATTACTACCTAACCTTCAAAGCTAACCACTTTAGTTACCCCCTAACCTTCAAATCTAACCACCCTTCAATTGCACCTAACCTTCAAAGCTAACCACTCTTTAATTGCCCCATAACCTTCAAATCTAACTACTCTTTAATTGCCCTATAACCTTCAAATCTAACCACTCTTTAATTGCCGCCTAATCTTCAAAGCTAACTACCCTTTAATTACTCCTAACTGTCAGCTAACCACCATTTATTTACTCCTAACCTTCAAAGCTAACCACTTTTTAATTACCCCCTAACTTTCAAAGCTAACCACTCTTTAATTACTCCTAACCTTCAAAGTTAACTACTTTTTAATTACCCCCTAACCTTCAAATCTAACTACCCTTCAATAACACTTCACCTTCAAAGCTAACCACTCTTTAATTGCCCTCTAACCTTCAAATCTAACTACTGTTTAATTGCCGCCTAACCTTCAAAGCTAACCACCTTTTAATTAACCCTAACCTTCAAAGCTAAACACTCTTTAATTACCCCCTAACCTTCAAAGATAACCACTCTTTAATTGCCCCCTAACCTTCAAAGATAACCACTCTTTAATTGCCCCCTAACCTTCAAAGATAACCACTTTAATTGCCCCCTAACCTTCAAAGATAACCACTCTTTAATTACTCCTAACCTTCAAAGCTAACTACTTTTTAATTACCCCCTAACCTTCAAATCTAACCACCCTTCAATAACACTTTAACTTCAAAGCTAACCACTCTTTAATTACCCCCTAACCTTCAAAGATAACCACTCTTTAATTGCCCCCTAACCTTCGAAGATAACCACTCTTTAATTGCCCCCTAACCTTCAAAGATAACCACTCTTTAATTGCCCCCTAACCTTCAAAGATAACCACTCTTTAATTACTCCTAACCTTCAAAGTTAACTACTTTTTAATTACCCCCTAACCTTCAAATCTAACCACCCTTCAATAACACTTTAACTTCAAAGCTAACCACTCTTTAATTGCCCCCTAACCTTCAAAGATAACCACTCTTTAATTGCCCCCTAACCTTCAAAGATAACCACTCTTTAATTGCCCCCTAACCTTCAAAGATAACCACTCTTTAATTGCCCTCTAACCTTCAAAGATAACCACTCTTTAATTGCCCCCTAACCTTCAAAGATAACCACTCTTCAATTGCCCCCTAACCTTCAAATCTAACTACTCTTTAATTGCCCCCTAACCTTCAAAGATAACCACTCTTTAATTGCCCCCTAACCTTCAAAGATAACCACTCTTTAATTGCCCCCTAACCTTCAAAGATAACCACTCTTTAATTCCCCCCTAACCTTCAAAGATAACCACTCTTTAATTGCCCCCTAACCTTCAAGGATAACCACTCTTTAATTGCCCCCTAACCTTCAAAGATAACCACTCTTTAATTGCCCCCTAACCTTCAAATCTAACTACTCTTTAATTGCCCCCTAACCTTCAAAGATAACCACTCTTTAATTGCCCCCTAACCTTCAAAGATAACCACTCTTTAATTGCCCCCTAACCTTCAAAGATAACCACTCTTTAATTGCCCCCTAACCTTCAAAGATAACCACTCTTTAATTGCCCTCTAACCTTCAAAGATAACCACCCTTCAATTACCCCTCTTAACTTGAAAAAAATACTTTGGCAAAGATAAAAATTTCTCAGAATAGTTAAAAATTTTGTTCAAAGATCTTTTGACCTCTATGTGGTCTTTCCCTTTATTTAAAATAAGCATTTTCTTTATTTATTTTTAAATTCTAATTATTTTGATTAACAGCATTTCTTTAAGTTGCCTTAATTTTATCTCGACTTTTTCGGGGGGGGGGGGTAGCGTAAAAATATTTAGAGGTGTGATTATTTTGATGTATCTTTCACCTTTTAGAGTGGGTTAGTTGAGTTGGTTTAACAATGAATTGGGTTGATGAGGAGTCTTTCCTAGATCTGCCCTGAGGGCAGGGCATTGAGCCATGGGGTACTTTTTCATTCTTATTGGCGGGGAAGGATGATCCTAGGTCTGAGGCTCTGGCAATGAGTTTTGCAATTGCAGTCTTTGTTATATTTCACCTTCTTCATTTTCTATTCTTTTTACTTCATGTCTTTCTCATTCTTTTCTCTGTTATTACACTTTTTTCCCCTTTTTTTAAAGAATTTTTCCTTTTCATCCTATATCAAAATTCAAATTTGTTTCTCCCCTCCCTTTAATAGCAACTTGAACTCAACTGACATGAGATCTGCACAAGGGGGCGATGAGATGATGCTGATGCAATTCCTTGACATGCAGGAGAACTCCAGGCCTACTCCCGACCAAAGGAGACTCTGGCGTAAGTGAAGAAAAGTCCCTTCACAACCTTTGCTCAAATTTGTAGTATTAATGTGTATCAACCCCACTATGGGAAAGTAGTTGATGATGATGATAAAAAGATTATCAACTTGAGCTTCTTTACTTTTTGCCCTACTTACATCAAGTGAGGCACAGATCTAATGTGCGTCAGCACAGCATGTGGACATGTTCACAGGCACCTCAGTGAGGTGACAGATGTTTAATGCTTATGAGAGGCTTAGGCAGTCACAGTGTTTAGTATCATCTTGGTCTTGATTACATGTGTGTTGGTCCTGGGGCAAGAAGGGAGAGTATAATTCTGTATTTTTGGAGAATGGAAGGCTGACCTTGTCTTAAGTTAAAATTGCTCTGTAGTGATTTCTTTGAGTTGTGTATTCAAGGAGGTGTATCAGTTAGCATGTTTGGCAGGAGGTTGCTCAAGCATCTGTGGATAGTTGGTTATATTAAGTTGTGGTTTGGTGGAGGAGGTTATTGTACTGGTGTTGGTAGTAGTGTGATAGAGTTGGGTTTTTATATATATATAATTTGGGTTGAGGTGATTTGGGTATAAATGTGTGGTTGAGATGGTATTGTAATGCTCTGATGAAGTGTTGGGTTCCTATAACGTTTGGTACGCAAATTGGTAGTATTTTGGTTTCTGTATCTGCAGGATAGGGTGGTTTCTGTGCATCCTGTGATAATTTCAACTTGAATAATTCCTGAACATTTTTGATGTTCAATTTTTTATTATGATGTGGGTTAATAACATCTTTCAACTATTGCAGGCTTTTCAAAATACCCTCATTGCATTCTCGTTCAGAGACCCCAAACAATTGAATGCTCGAAAATCTTGTTTTCTCTTGTTTCCTTGGCTAAGGTTCATCCATCCCTTAGGCTGGTTGCCTCTCCATCAATAAACCCTATCACCAGGACAGGGTTCTCCCTGAGATTCATCGTTCCCTGTATCTCCATATTTTGTCTGTTGTGTGTGTCTGGCATGTTCTGAATGTGAGTGACTTGAACTGTCTAGTTCATGATTGTAACAGAAGTAGATGTCCTATATTTGGTTATACCAGTGCAGTATTTGTACTTGTTTAGTTTTATGTGGAGATTGCACTGGAGCCTTGCCAGATTGACTCTTGATATAGGAGGACTATTTCTTCTTGATTAATATTTCATGGAATGGTAATGATGTGTGTATTTGTGGGTATAAGTAGCCTGGTTACAGGGAGATGGGATTCCTTCAAGCATTTTTATGTAATATGTTCTTGGAGTTTTGGCATAGGTGGTTTGTGTTTTGGGTACTATAGAGGTCAAGATAGTATTTTATGGGCATGTTTGTTTCACTATGTAAGTGGTTCATTGCGCTAATGCTGGTGTGTGGTTCAATTTTATGTTATGCGTTAAGGTGAGTGGCTGGGAGTTTGGGTCCCCAAGCTGTATATGTGGTCACTGGATTCCTTGGTTTGCTTGAATTTGGTTCTTTTGATTGTTTAGAATGTGTTCATTTTTTGTATCAGCTTTGTTCTGTTTTTGTATGATGTTGGAAAGTTTGTCCTATACCTATTGTTACGCTGAGCAGTGTAGGTATTTTATTTATTGGGAGTGTGGTGTTTGATAGCATGATGCTAGGGTGTTTGTTCTACTCCAGTTTATGAGTTGTAAAAATGGTAACAGAAGATTTTAAAGGTGAGATGCTCATTAAGTTTTGTTGCAACAGACATTTGAATATCGTGTTATGGAGTTATAGATTGAGAGCTGCTTGGGTATACGTATTATGTTGGGATTTCGTGTGGCAAGAGGTTGGAGTTATGTGGATGAGTAGAGATCCCTCCATGGTCACTGTGTATTTGATGTTTGTGATAGCTTACTGTGATGTATTGTGCTTTTGGACCTGTGAGAAAGCCATTATTTGTAGTTGTAGTCATGATGTTTAGTATTTTGTTGGTAAGGATCTGTTGTACTGTGTCATATTTTGCTTATGTCTTTTGTGGTCATTTCTGTCCTGCATGGTGATGCGAGTTAGTTGAAACCTTCTTGTATAAGCTGGTTGATGTTATTGAATGCAATAGATAAATGTGTGTTAGGAGGTGTCTAGTGATATGTGTAGGTTGATTTTGTTTAGTACTAGATATTTGATGATTTTGGAAAGGGTGCAAAGTAGGAATATAGGGCAGTATGTTGCGGGGTTGGTGGTTGGTTTGTTCAATGTGAAAATGAGTATTATGTGGGCAGGTTTCCATATGTTTAGAATAGATTTGTGGGAGAGATTGGTTAAAGATTTGTATGAGTGTCTCACTACCTCTTACACCTAGTTGATTTAGGTGCATGTTTGAAATGTTGTTAAGACAGAGGCTGGGGAGGATTTTGTCTCTCGTATCACCTAGGATACCATTACTGTAATGAATTATGTTGGAAAGTTGTGTTCTATTACAATTATGGGTTAGATGTTTGTTGCTATGCATGAGAGATCAAGATTTTAATACAGATTGGGATTTCTGATTCAATCCCATTGAAGGCCCACATAAAAATCCAGCATATGTGACAGACTGGCCACCCATTGGAAAAGTAGTCCCCACACATAACTACTTCCACTCAGGGTAGGTAGCTCCTACACATGTCATCACACAGCCAATCACAACAGCATATGCAAACCTTCCTCCATTCAGGAACTCTATTCATCCGGTTCTTATATCCAATTCCACCTGTGCAGAAAGGGTTATTTACACCCCACCCCACCCCAACCCCAGGAGGGCAGGATCACAAAGGGTTCCACGATCACTCATTGTAAAAAAAAAACGTAACGGGCGCGGCGATTTGCCTTCTTAGCCGCTGTGCTAAAGGGACTCAGCGCCCTGTCCGGCCCTAACTTAGCCTCTTCTCCTCTTTCTAACACCCTGTCCGCTTATGTTACTTCCTCACTTTGCATACAATCTCTACTGCTACTTTCTCTGGTCTGCCTCTAATTGCACAGGGTAGAACCAACCAGTTTTTTGTTTCTCATCCAATTATCCCAGATCGGGGCTGATGGGGGTGGGGTCAAGGCCCACTCGCCCTTGAGCATCGGTTTTGTTAGGTGAGTTTTTAGCAACCTGCTTAACCCCTCAACTTCCTCACACCCCCTTTCTCCTTTTCACAGTCTATCGACTTTACGCCGTGCCTAAGGTGGAGTCACCATGCCGATGGGCTGCCAGGTCACTAGGCGGTAGGAGTGGCCTCAAATGGCCGCAGCTGGCTTTGCCGGCCCCGTGTTCACCCCTCGCAGAGCGGGCTATTGCGTAGGGTGATGAGCATTTGCGTCCCTTGCTAAAAAAGGGGTCACCATGCCCAATGATGAATTAAAAGAAAAAATACTCCCTCTTTATCTTTTCCTCAACCATCGTCGGAGCAGCCTTCGGGCAGCTCACCTGAAAAAAAGGAAGTCTCTTCCTTTCTTGTGCTTTCTCAGGGGACCCTCCAAATTTCTTCTACCGGCGAGGTGACTTACACCTCTCCTCTGCCTACAGGTGTAGGGGACTCACCCTCACCCCCTTCTCTGGAGGTGCCCTTGGTTCCTTCCTCTTTCCAGTGGCAGTCCCTCCTTTTTTTGACAAGTGACTGCCAAGAAAGCACGTAGGTGGCTGAAAAGTGACGTTGATAGGGCCAGTCCCCTCAGGGGGTCAAGTAATGGCCGGGCCCGTCGGTCCTTGCCCTCTAAAATCCTGCACTTGTGCGCTAAGATCCTACAGGGGGTCACTGTACATGCCCCCTCTCTTCCTCGACGGATGCTGGTTCGACGGCATTAGGTAAAAAAGGTATCTCGGATAGGATCTGTGATGTCTCGCGGGGGATGGGGGGGGCACGGAGGCGCCCCTTAGATGGACATGGTCCCTGAGGTGACCCAGCCTCAGACGGTAGGATCTTCCATGGGGTCGAACCTGGGCTCAGTACCAAGCACAAAACCCATGTCAGCCCCCAGCCACGTCTTGTCACCGGCCGCACGCGGAATCGACTCTGCTCTTTCTGCTATGTAAGCTCCAACTCAGACGACTCGTGTTCCCAATGCCTCACAAGAATAGGAGGGATCTCCTCCCTTGGCTGTTGCTCATATGATAGGCAAGACTTTCTCCATTTAAGAGAAGGATCTTGCCGAGCCCGGCCCATCTGGCCTAGGGGCTCCTACCGGCGGGGCAGAGAAGCGGGTTCATTCCCCGCAGTCCTCTGAAAAAAAAGAAAAAGACTCGGGGCTCCTCTCCCGCCGCGGGGACGGATGGGTCTGCTGCGGTTTCGGTAAGTGACCAAGCCAAGATCGGCACGTTTGGCCCCGTTGCTCCCACGGGTGGGGAGTACCAAACGAAGACCAGAAGTGCGTAGAGCGGAGCCTCGATTACGTCGGGGCCCCTCATTCAGACTACCTGGCGTTTTCGAGCCCTCTGGCTTCAAATGCTTCCTTGTTATTCGCTCCACTGATGGCAGCATGTTGGCTAGGGGCAGCATGATCCATCAGAGGAGAGCTTTACCTAGTGTGATTGGTAGAGAGTCGAAGGTGACCCGTTTCTCGGACGGGAGCCTTTTAGCGAATGCGTCGAATCCCTCAGAGGTGGCCACGATTAGTGCCTTTCGGACACTAAATGGCACGCCTGTGAGTGTGACGCCACACTCTACCATGAACTTCGTGAAAGGAGTAGTTTATGTGAGGAAACTCGTGGACTAATCCATAAAGGATATCACCTGAGAGCTGGCCGACCATGAGGCTGGCAAGGTCGAACGTGCGATGAGAAAACAGGGAGGGTCCTCGATTCCCACCCATACACTCTTCGTCACGTTCTACTGTGACAAACTCCCTGAGTCGGTGCGTGCTGGTTGGTAATCGCTACCGCGTTAAGGCATTCGTGTCACTGCCGCGGAAGTGTTACTACTGTCACCGCTTCGGCAAAGTCGGGATTACCCGAAGTCTGTGTAAGTTGCTCCAAGGCCGCACACGATATTCGTAAGTCCAAATCGTGTGTGGCCAAGTATTTCAATTGCGGAGAGCAGCACCCCGCAACTTTGAAGCAATATCGTGCGTATCTCCGCGAGAAGGAAATCCTGGCGGTTCAGGCCCAGGATAGTCTCTCATTTCGCGAGGCTAAGGACTTACTCCTGGCGCTGCCTGGGACCTCCTATGCCTCAATGTTGAAAAAGACACCCTCTGCTCCTGGCCCCTCCAGGCCTACGAGCACGGTCGTTTCCGCGCCCATTCGGAACCCTTCTGCGGGTTCTACCCACCCCGGGCGCTCCCCTGGTAAAGCTGTCGGCACAAAGGGTTCACACCCAGCCCCTGCTAAAACCAGGGCATCTACTGGGTTCCTAAAGCTGCCCCCCGAAAGGAGGACAGCATTAAAGGAGCTTCGGTCCCTTCGCTCACACCCATTGGTAGACTCGGTGGCTCGGAGACGGTGTATCCTCCAAAGTAGGGACCCCTGCCTCCGAAGACGCCCCGCTCGCCTAAGGTTTCGAGGCGAAGGGAGGAAAAGACTCGCATGGCGAGCCCAACCTCCCCCAATAAGTCCTCGAAGGCGACAGCTCCTTCAGCGCATTGTCCGGCAAAAATAGCGCCCGGACTTCTGCCTCCGGGAAGCGTACGGCCATTCCTGTGAGGGTCTTCTCTTCGAAGAGGGCCCCCGCATCTCCTCCGAGCTAGGCCTGGAGGGCACATTCCTTGAATGGAATTGCCGCGGACTCCGGACCAACTAGGAGGAGCTGCGGAGGCTCGTCTCCTCCCGTTTTCCCTTAGCCATCTTTTTGCAGGAGACCATGCTAGGCGCGTGCCCCCTGCCCGCTCTCCCGGATTATAAGGGTTTTGCGACCCAACCACCACGGGATGTGGGCCGGGCGGAAGGATTTTCACCCGGCATGGTGTGTCCGTTCTTCTCTTGGGTTTAGATACCTCCTTTCAGGCAGTGGCTGTGCAGCTGCACCTTGATAGGAGATATACTGTTATTTCTGCGTACATTCCACCGTCAGCCGACTTCGGGGGACTGCCGCCGCGTCTTGGCACGATTGCTGAGGCCCTTTCTCTTTCTCGGAGATTTAAACGGTAGACACTGCCCCTGGGAAAACTACTCTATTAATCCCCAGGGTCAAGTCCTTGCTGACCTGATCGACGAGCTTGAGATGGGTGTCCTAAATGTGGATGAGTTTACGCATCACTGCCCGAGAACCGCTTCATTTTGCTGTCTCGATCTATCTTTGTGCTCTCCGGATGCACAGCCTGAATTTGGGTTGGGGGTGGTTGATGACCTCCATCGTGATTGTGCTCGCTTTTCGAAAATCTGGGAGAGATCACTCTACCCCGACTGGTTTCCGCCCAATCTCTAACTTCCTGCGTGTTCAAGTTGATGGAGAAATTTGTAAATGCTAGATTAGCCTTTTTTTTCTGGACAGCGGAGACCATCTGTCTTATGCACAGTAGGATGTTATGCTCCGACTGGAAAATGCCGTCTGCGAGGCTTTCCTTCGTAGATAGCACTACGCCACGGTGTTTTTTGATCTGGAGAAGGCCTATGATACCGCATGGCGATGCTATATCATGGAAACTCTCCACACGATTGCGGCGAAGGGACGCGTCCCAATCTTTATATCTGAATTTTTGCGAGATTGTCGATTCCACGTAGGGGTCCTGGGAGCCCTGTCCAGCCCAAATTAGAAGAAAGTAGGTGTCCCGCAGGAAAGTGTTCTCACTATCACACTCTTTGCCCTGAGCATCAACGGCATCACCTCGGTGCTGCCAAAGATATTCTCGCTACACACTATGTGGACGACTTTTTTATCTCTTTTGACGCTGCCCAGATGCTAACTGGAGCGTCGACTCCAACAGGCATTGAACCGCGTCTCTCTTTATGCCGAAGTGAACAGGTTTCGGTTTTCCTTGACCAAGACTAAGGTGGTGCACTTCTGCCGCCATCCACGGCTCCACGCTGACCCAGACTTGTTTCTCAATGGAATACGCCTGGAAGTGGTTGAATCGCACCGTTTCCTTGGTCTTGTATTTGACCGACGCCTCACCCGGGAGGCTCATGTTCGCAGCCTGAGGGTCTCTTTTACCCCGCACCATGGATATTCTTCGTTCCGTGACGTTCAGCGCTTGTGGCGCAGATAGGGCTATTGCCTTACTTTTATATGGGTCCTTTGTTCGTTCGAAGCTCGATTACGGATGCGAGGTTTATGCAACCGCAGCTGAGCGTGTGGACTCGATCCATCACACCGGCTTCGCCTGGCGACCGGTTCTTTCCGCACTTCCACCATTGAGAGCCTACTAGTCGATGCTGGGGAGTTGCCACTCGCTCTGCGCCGTGCACAGTGCATTATTCTCCTGTACGCACGATCCCGGCTCCTCCCTCAGTCGCCAACAGCTCTCACTGCACTTGCAGCTGATCTCGACGGTGTCTATGCCGCTGAGAGACTCCAGTCATACCCTAAGCTCTTTGGGCTTATTGCTAGAAAACTCCTTCGAGAGCTAGGTATAGCTCTTGGGCCGGTGGCGCCCTGGTTCTGCCCAGGATGCCAACCTGGAGGGTACCACCTTTTTTTCGCCACGCCTCTGCTTCCAAAGATTGTACAGCGCCCGGAGTATTGCGTTCGGCCTCTTTGGAGCACACTTAATGTCACGCTACAACCGTGCCAGTGTATACAGTTGGCTCCAAGTCCCAAGAGGGGGTCGGTTTCCACGCCGTATCCCCTCACTTTGAAGTCAGCTAGTCTCTGCCAGACGCTGCGTCTGTCTTCACGGCCGATCTGGTTGCAATACACCTCTCGGTACGGGAGATTACGCGACGTGCCCGGTTCGGAGACCGGATTGTGATTTATAGCGACATACAAAGTGCTGTGAGTGCTCTATACGCATTAGAATCTCCGCATCCCCTGATTCGTGATATCCGTGACGCCATGGTTTTGGCGAGCCGGGTGGATGTCGAGATTATCTTCTGCTGGGTTCCTGGACATGTAGGAATTGCGTGGAATGAGCGCGCCGATGATGGCGTTTCTATCTTTCTCACAACGATTACATGGTAGGAATACGAGCGGCTCTCCCGCTTGCTTGGCAAAGATGGGAGACGGTCGAGGGGAACCTAAAGTTGCGTGCCATTGCGCCGCGACTGTTCCCATGGACCTACCCCTCAATGCCACGACGGCTTCAGGTTGCTTTCTGTCGTCTCCAAATTGGACACACTCGCGGGACGTACCGCCATTTGATGGAGCGCTTGCATGCACCTTATTGTGATGACTGCGTTGTCCCCCGGACTGTTCAACACATTCTTGTTGAATGTCCCAGTCTGGGTGATCTTCGCGCACGCTACCTGTCCCGGTACCGGGAGGGGAGAGGTCGCTACCGCTTGTCCCTTGTACCTGGGATGAGTTCGTGCACACTGACTTGTGTACTTTGACTTGGCCTCCTCCATTTTATTTAACTGTTTTTGGTGTTGTTTCTTTGTAGGTCGCACATTCCTCCGCCGGGTTGAGACGGGCCTTCCCTCGACGCCGGAGCGTGCTTCCTGCTTGTTGCCCTTTTCGTTTTTTTTTAATTGCTATTTTTGTTTTGTTTTATATATTGTTATTTTAATGTAGCCTAGTACTAGGCTGTCGTGAGTATGGCGATTTATGCCCAAGTAGTCAGTCGCTAGATGCCCCCTATCATAGAAAAAAAACAATACTAACCAGACACCTTAGCCCCAACGAGGCCGGCCCCCACTGCCTTCAGGCTCACCAGCTATTGTCTTTATGATTTTTATGTAAATTTCATTATTTAGTTGGAGGAATCTCATCCGAGATTTAAAGTATGATATGAGAGTTATAAACATTTTTCTGGAATATTTAAATATTAGGTATCTAACAGCGCCAGATTATATATCACATAGCACCCTATTTCTCTGAAGGGCCCATTTTACGTAAAAAAAAAAATGCGTAGCATTGTGCTTAATAGGTCATAAGCGCGTGGGAGTCTCAATGGTGTTGTAGAGCACCCACCCCCACTTTTGTTGCAATTTGGTGGATTTTGAAGTCTAGTTTTTCCATACACTCAACTGATTTCTCTTCATTTGTCACACACAAACCCTTAGCCTTCACTAACGCTCTGATTAGCCTCGGAAACTTAAAAAAATAAACATTGCCCAGACGATTCGATTTCCTGGCCCTTGGCCTCTTTATCTCTTTCCGATGATGTCATAATCTCAATTTTTCACTGCAGGATTTAAAAAGTCGAGGCGAATGATCCGGAAGCCGCCGCTGTTGCCCATTGCGTCCAGTGTTTTGGACACACTCCAGCTAGATATGGCCACCATCTTGCACTCTAATTTCCCGCCGTCGTGTAACACTACTACCAGCAGGAAGCAAACACTCCTTAATCCACCCCCGGGTGCGACCCTCCTTCCTGAAGGTTGTGAGACCAATACCTTTCAGCGTCGTTGCCCTCCCATCAAAGGTGGGTTGGTTTTGCCATTTTGGAATTATAGGGCATAATACGGGAGGAGTGCTACTTTCGGTCGGTGGAGCGGTGTATTTTGCCACTCCTGTGGGTATAAATTTGTTCCTGAAACTGTATGTTGCGGTTGCTTGTTTCAATTTTGCGGGTTGATGGAGTTTCTTATTGACCTTTACCATCATTAACTTACTTATTTGGCTATTCCTTTTCTTTCATGTCTTGTCCTCTCCGCATTTTCTTTCCACTAAATGAGCTACAGCTTTGTTGAGTGGAAATACTGCTTGCCACCTGATGAAGGTTGAGCCATGATGGAGCTGCAATTATGGTTGACTTTTTGGCACTGCTTTATGCCGTAGGGACCCATGGGTTCGGATACCTCGTTAGACTTTAGATCCCCACTAATAAAGGGTTCAAGAAGCAAGTGCTAATCAGTGTTAAAACCCATGCAAAAACATTTTTCCATCAAGGTGATATGGACGGTCCCTGGAACCACTATACATGTCTTTTCGTACCCTTCTTGGACGGTGGACCCCTTTCTTGGGGTCGCTGGTGGAAGGCGTATGACAACAGATACCTCAATCTTTCCATCTATGGTGCAGACCACCTAAGGTTTTGTGTTCAGCGATTCCCAATGCTCGCCTTAGTACCTGAATGCCCCCAACTTTCTCCAAAAGCCCTGTTACGGAGCTTTTGTCCTTCTAAACCTTGATCTCCTTCGCTATTCCAATGTATTCTCTGCAACCACCTTTTCTATCTCTCCTCCTGGGTTGATGTTTCCTTTTCCTTCAGTAATCAATAAGGAGGTTGCTTTTTGAGGATGAGCCCCCATTACTCTCCTTCCCTTTGCCCGAGGCCGAGCCTCACTCAAATGGGTCTACGGCCAGGCCAAGGGCCGCTACTTCCCACGTTGAGCGTCATTGTATGATTAATTAAGATTCGGAGCAACTTTATGGGGGCTACTATATGTTGTAGCGACCCCTGTTTCCCAGCCAACTTAAAACTAGATTCGGTGATAACAGTATACGAACACAACCACAACCTCGTGAAATGGCGAGTACAAGACGAGCTGAATTCGAGATTAGGGTAAGATGCGTCATATCGCTTCTGACCTCCAACGGGTGACCTACTCAAGAATGATGCAACACTCCGAGACCTTGATTTATTTTGTCCTTTGATCCGCCAGATCAAGGGTGAACACATAATATTGATCCTTTGCGAGGACTTTCTCGTCACTATGATCCTGGCGAGGTTCCTTGTCCGGTGTCCTAAGCCTTATGACGATTGTTGTTTCAGGGAAAGTAGTCTTGCCATCCATCGAGTGAGTTTTCGTCATCATTATAGCAAGGCCCAAAACCTGAGCTTGCCAGGAGATAGAATAGGCTGCCTTAAAAGCAAGGCAGGCACGGCTAGACTCTCGATCGAATCCAAGGTCATTTGACACGTTCATATTATACATGACACCAATGATTAGGGAGGAATGTACATACAAAAATGAATCGAAAACTGGCTAACCTACCGCAGGGTGGTGATTCATAGGATTAACGCGAGCGGCCATCGATCACTAGTGACGTCCCTCGGGGATCCGTTCTTGTACCTTTGTCATTATTACAATGTACTATAAATGACCTTGCCAATAATTTACTATCCAAGGTTTGCGGCCGATGACAAAGTTGGTAAATATAACAAGATAATTTACAGAGCGGCTTGGACAGAATAGTGGAATAGTCCAAAAAGTGACAGATCAGATTCACCATGGGGAAGGTAATGCACCTTGGTCACCAAAATACCCCATGCCGCCAAGGCTTCATGTTGCTTTCTGTCGTCTCCGAATTGGACACATTCGCGGGACGCACCGCCATTTGATGGAGCGCTCGCCTACTCCATATTGTGAGGACTGCGTTGCCCCCCAGACTGTTCGGCACATTCTTGTTGAATGTCGCAGTCTGCGTGATCTTCGCACACGTTACCTACCGGAACGAGCGGGGTTGCTACCGTTTGTCCCTTATACTCGGGACGAGTTCGTGCACACTGACTTGTGGACTTTACGACTCTCTGGAGGAGGCCGGCTTACTCCCCTTTATTTGACTGTTGTGGTTTTTTTGTAGGTTGCATGTTACTGCGCCGGGGTTGAGCGGGCCTACCCCCGGCGCCGGAGCGAGCCTCCTTCTTGCTTTGTTTTCTTATTTCTTTTAGCCCTTGTCTTTTTTAGCCTTATTTGTTATTTACATATTGTTATTTGTTTTTTGTTACGTGTTTCTTAATATAGCCTTGTAGTAGCCTGTGTCGTGTACGGCGACTTATGCCCAAGCAAGCAGTCGCCAAATGGGCTAAAAGAAAAAAAAATCCCCAAAATACCAGTTGTACAACATGGGTAGTTATACTGTAAATGCGGTTGCTTGAAAAGGATTCGGGCTTAATTTTGAGCTACCTAAAAGATTCTAAATGTAATGCAGCATCGCCAAATGCAAACAGAGTCCTGGAGTCCTTAGCTAATTTTGTATTTAAATCAAAAGATCTTCCTTTATAAAAGGCGCCTGTTAGTTGTTGCTGTTGTTTAAGCTCCCTCCGCCAGCTGGGGAGATTAAGGGCGAAAGCTTAGATCCTACCGCCTCTGGTTTAGGCCCAGGCCAACGTTACCACAATGAAGTGGGGCCGGGATTTATGTGAGGCTGTCCGGAGGGACTAGGTTAGAGAGAAGGGAGGCTGTTGCATGCTGTTGGATTTTATAGCACCCCTTTCTCTGCTGGTGGTCATTGCGAGAGACCTCATTTAGAGTATGTAGTTTAATTTTAGTTAGGATGACAAAATTAATCCGTGAGCTTAGAACTAAATCATGAAGACAGTTTGACTACTATATTGTGTCATCCGTGTCGCTCTCAGAAGAGATCTCCCCCCCCCCCCCCCCCCCGACCGTGTAATCAAACCAACATAAGATCACCATGACATTTGATGGTCTGCGGGAGCACCTGGGACGGAGGTATTTTGTTTTTTTCCATCAGCGATTAGGGAAGAAGGAACTTTCATTGTGGGGGGAAGGGGGACCTTTATCACATCAAGGGTATGTTGAAGCAATTACCCATCAGCGGAATTCCAAAATCGAGAAATAGCAACTTTATTAAATAAATATTTTATAACTGAGGCTGAGAGTTTTTCCCTCTGAGCTAAGGCACGTCTGTACGCTGCGTGCGTACGAAGTTCAATGTTGTATGGCAGCGAAACTTGGGCTGTGAAGGAAGAGGACATCCAGAGGCTCAAGCTCACTAAGATGAGAATGGTGAGATGGATGTGCGGAGCATCTCTGAATTTGAGGCCTGTAGGTGATTTAATTAAGGGATAGATTGGGGATAGACTGCATTGGTGTAGCACTGAGGAGAGGCAGACTTAGGTTAAATAAGGCCGACACATGCAAGCATGTATGGAGCCTTCAAAAATGTTGTTGATATCTTCACGAGTCAAACAATCCCTGAAGCACTGGTCAATTAGAAAGGAAACAGGACCATAGACATGTACTGCGCAAAAAGTATTAAAATGAATAGGTTCACTTCACCAGGTCCTGACGAAATTGTACAGTGTGTTATAAAAGAAATTTAGCAGGAGGCAGCTCCATCGTTAAAAACTACATTTAACCAGTCCCTTGCAAAAAGTGTTGTGTCCAATGATTGGAAAATGGCAAATGTAACACCAATTTTTTTAAAAGGACAGAAGGAAAAACCCAAATAATTATAAAGCCTATTAGCTTAAAACATCTGTTATAAGGAAGCTGCTTGGGTTAATAATTGCAGACAGAATAGTCCAACGCCTTGAAGAACATAAACTGATCAATTAATTACAGCGTGGCTTTAGGAAACTCAGTCTGTTAAACGAAAATTTTATCACAATATCGTTGCTTTTTATGATGAACGCAAAGCAGTGGACATTGTTTTTTTAGATTTTAGAAAAGCCTTCGAAAAGGCTCCCCACAAGAGACTGATGCGAAAAGTGGGGGCGCTCAAAATTTCGGCAAAAGTAGCGCTGAATGGAATGAAAATTAACTGGAAAACCGTAAGGTAAATGGTCCGAAACCTGGTAGATTCAGTTTAATCAGAATAAATGCGGGGGGGGGGAGTTGCATATAGAATACAGAAATCAAAGAAGACATTACTTGACTGTAAGTTGGTCACAACAGAGAAAGAAAGAGCTCTAGAACTACTGGTCAAAAGCGATCTGAAATCTTCGAAACAATGCATAGGGACAAAGAAAAAAGGCAAAAACTACGAAACAAGGCTGGCAGACCAACTTCTTTTCACTGGAGCAAAATGACTACGAGGGCACCTATTCTCCGTTTACAAAATTGTAAACTGTCTCGATGATCTGGATTACAGGAAATTAGAGGCTAAATCTCCACAAACTAATGGAAATTATTTTTTGTAGCGGATAGTCAACAACGCATGGTTTCGACAGCCTGAGTATGTTATGAAAGGTATAAGCGTCGATATGTTTAAAAATACGTTAGACAACTGCTATAAAATTATTGGAACTACTTTTAAGTGGCAGCCCCCCTACTCTTCTGTGAGGTGGACGTCCCCTCGGTAAGTCTACAGGTGCCTAAGAGAGTTGTTGTATGTATCGCGAGCTTCTGTGAGGTTTGGGCAGTCTATGAGTATTTATGTGATGTCTAGGCTTTGATTACATCTGATGTATGTTAGTGTCAGGGAAAATCCCATCGACTTGGCTGTAAGTCCTTTAAGGTTACCTACAGCCTTATAAATGACTTGGGGATCTAAATCTGCTTTGACTGGAAAATCCATTCGAGAAAAATAAAATTTCTCCTTTTTCCAAAATTCTCTTATGTCCATTTTAGCTTTATGGTATTGACAAGTTTTTAATGAAGAGATTATGAGGAATGAGAGGACATTGGTAATAAGGGAATAAAACCAATATTTTCTCCAAGGTCACGTTTCGATCCCACATGTATGATGCAATCATGTATATATATATATATATATATATATATATATATATATATATATATATATATATATATATATATATATATATATATATATATATATATATATATATATATATATATATATATATATATATTTAAATCCCATTTGTATGTTGAAGTTCATTGCATCTTGTAATCCTATCTATATGTAGCAATCTCACATACATGTTGCAATGGCATGTATTCTGCTATCCCAGTATGTTGTAATCCCAGCTATATGTAGCAATCTCACATACATGTTGCAATGCCATGTGTTTTGCTATCCCAGTATGTTGTAATTCCATCCATATGTAGCAACCTCACATACATGTTGCAATGCCATTTATTTTGCTATCCCAGTATGTTGTCATCGACTGTACCTCTCAATCCCATTGGAAAGTTTAATCGTGGATGCCTTTAGGTATGAGCGCTCTCCTAGCGAGTGTCAAGGTGATTTTCGGAACCTTCAGGAACCGTCTCGTTTGCATTGTGAGGCTAAATTATTGTTTCTGTTCCACAACGACTCAAAATACCCGTTTCCATTCGTCACTAGGTTTGTACCGGCCGCCGTTAGCACCAAGACCCATCTTGCCCCAGCACCACTTGCCCACGGACGTAAAAGTGGAGTCCTCAAGCAATCTCGTTGCCGATAAGGTAAGCAGAGGGAACCCGAGACCGGGCGATTGCGGGTTTCGGAGTGATGTGTGACCACAAAATGAGTTAAGACCCTCCCTTGTGACCCCGCAAAGGGACCTAATTATCTACTTAGTTATTTATCTTTTCGTAGTTTGACTGACCACGTTCTGTTTGTTTTTCTTATAAAAGTGTAAACCAACAAGAGCACCTCCGCCTGTGTGAGAGAGTTAGCTTGACCCTGATATATTTCACTCATATTCCCAACCGCCGATAAAGTGCTTAATGCCCTCTTTCACCTATACTTTGGTAAAAATCTGAAAAAAAAGCATTAAAATGGGTATTCTTAAGATAAAACTGTCCACTTTTAACAAGTGACATACCGTAGTCATACCCACAATTTTGCACCGCTCATTCCAGGACATAGCCCACGACTCATCCCTCGGAGACCTGGGGGATCTGTCCCTTGACCCTGTGTCGCTCTCCGACATGAGCCTCGAGGATGACCACCCCGCGTGTACCCGAAGAGGCCTCGAAGCAGTCACCATGGAGACGACCACTAAAAACAGCCAAAAGTCTGATAAAGGTGACACAGGGACGAAAGTAACAAGTACCAACAAAAGTAATTCTAATAGTAATAGCGCGTCCTCTTCTGGTTGCAGTAATGCCTCAAGATTAAGTCCAGTCTGCGAGCCTGCCAATGAGGTGGGTTGCCTTTTTATCTGTGCTGTATTGTTTTTGTCAATTGCTTTCCAGGAGCAGATGACCTCTCTTCCCTTTGACTGACCACTTGGAGAGCAGGTGAGACATCTCTTCCCTTTGACTGACCATTTGGGAGAGCAGGTGAGGCCTCTTTGTCCTTTGACTGACCACTTGGGAGAGCAGGTGAGACCTCTCTTCCCTTTGACTGACCACTTGGGAGAGCAGGTGAGACCTCTTTTCCCTTTGACTGACCACTTGGGAGAGCAGGTGAGACCTCTCTTCCCTTTGACTGACCACTTGGGAGAGCAGGTGAGACCTCTTTTCCCTTTGACTGACCACTTGGGAGAGCAGGTGAGACCTTTTCCCTTTGACTGACCATTTGGGAGAGCAGGTGAGACCTCTCTTTCCTTTAACTGACCATTTGGGAGAGCAGGTGAGGCCTCTTTGTCCTTTGACTGACCATTTGGAAGAGCAGGTTATACCTGTTTTCCCTTTGACTGACCACTTGGGAGATTACGGGAGAAGGATTTTGCTCATCAGGGCCCGTCGACGTTACCACAATTAAGTGGGACAGCGCCTTATGTGAGGCTCTCCTTAGGGACCAGGTTAGAGTGAAGGGAGGCAGTTGCATGCTGAGGGAATTTTTTAGCATCCAGCTGTGCTAGTTTTCAGTGAAACAGTTAAGAAGTGGAAGTTCTATTGCAAATTAACCTCATGTAGGTACATCCCTGTGGGATGGTTCCCTGTATAACCTTTTCTCTTGCCCTGCTGGGTAGATCGCGTTTAAAAAACACAGCCTTGTCTGCTGGGCATGCTGCCTACTATAAACAGTTACAGCCTTATGCTTTATTTGCAAGCACAGTTATCTTTAGTTTTGCTGACAAAATAAAAGTATTTTCTGCAAAAATAAATGTACAAATAGAAGAAAAGCTTTTTCGCTTCACAAGCCAACCTTGGTTCTGTGGCGTAGGGCCTATCTGCCTCTGTCAACGACAACAGGGTTTTGGTTTACAAAAATGAAAGGTTTCCAGTACATCATCATCATCACTAACTATACTTGTATAACAGGATTTTTGAAGATGAGAAAAAAATTAATCAGTTTTTTTTTTTCCTTAGTGGACAAATGACTTATGTTTTTTTTTATCAAAGTTATTTCTAATAATTATTTTATAATATCAAAAAACAAAATGTTGAAGTTCAGAAATAAATATAAGTAGCAAAATTTTGTGAATGTTTTAAAACCCAAGGAATTACACAAATAGTGAAGTTCAGAAAATTTATTTTTATATATCTTCTTTTATATAACTATATTTTGTAATTCTTGGGGTTTTAAATCATTCACAAAATTTCAATACTTATATTTATTTCTGAGCCTCACCATTTTGTTTTTTGATATTCTAAAAGAATTATTAGAAATAACTTTGATAAAAAACATAAGTCATAACCAAACTAAGATGAAGTTATTATTCAAATACTAAAAAAAAAATCCCATTCTTAAATTATAGAGTTAGTGATGATGATTATAATTGGCAAAGTTCAGAAAATTTATTTTTAAATTTAACCATGGCTGCTTGTTTTAGATTTTAAATTTTAATCTTCGGAGCGAAGCCTTGGCTGGTATCCTAATAATTTACTCTTGGTTTATCTTGTAACATCAATGCTTAAAAGCCAGAAAAATACTTTTAGCAGCTTTCTTTTGAATTGCAGAAAAAATAATCCTCACAACATATTTTTACCCCATCTAAATTTCCTCTAATATTTTCATTTTCCTTCACTCATTATTAGGGGCCAGTAGCTATTTTCTCCTGCTAAATATTAAAATTGAAAATTTATTTTCGAAATAACTTGATAAAACCTTTGAATATTTGGGAAAAAAAAACAGTCATGCCTAAATTTTAATACATTTTCTAAACTTCACCATTTGTAATTCTATTTCGTTTAAAAAATTGCTAAACATTCAATTTTCATATTTCTTTTTAACTTCACCATTTTGTTTTTTAAAAAAATCCAAAGTTTAAAATATACCTAATCTTACGAGAAACGAGTGTGAAAACTTATGACAGTGACTATATCCATATCCCCAAATTTTGCTAGTTCAATTTGTACATACAAATCATTTTTAAAATGAAAAAAAAAAATCCAGAAAAATTCCTGAATTAAAATATAGTCTAATCGATGTATTCTTTAGAAAAGTATCCCTGTTCCAGCAGCTCCTTTATTTTTTTATTTTTCGGGGGAGTTTAGAATATTACTCGTACTAAGTGATCAAACTGCTTTTCTTGTGCCACAAACCCGCAGTTAGCCGACTTCGAGACACGGGGGACTTCCGTCGCGTCTTGGCACGGTTGCCGAGGCCCTTTTTCTTGCTCCGGGATTTGAACGGTATACATACACCCCCTCTAGCGAGACTACTCAATTAATCTCAGGGGTCAGGTCCTTGCTGAGCTGAAGATAGGTGTGCTAAATGTGGATGACTTTACGTATCACTTCCCAAGAAACACTTCATTTTTCCTGTCTAGATCTTTGTGTTCTCCGGATGCACAGCCCGATTTGGGGGGGGGGGGGTAGCCGATGACCTCCATTGTAGTGATCATTATCCCACTCAATATCATTTTCTGCGCCGCTGCCGCCTGAGACCCCGCCCCGGTGCTGCTTAGCGCGAGCGCGGTGGTCTGCATTTCAGGAAATGACTGATTCTCTGTCTCAGTCGAGGATTTTAGGTCGGTAGATGAGGCCGTCGAGTTCTTCTTCGGCAACCTCATTGCCGTGGGACTAAATACTATTCCTAAAACGTCTGGCTGTTTTGCGCTCAGACCGCTTCCGTGGTGGTCAGCCGAGTGTGAGGCGGCCCTCAAACAGAAGCGTTATGCCTACATGTGCTATAAGCGCCGATCGAACAATTTTACTGGTGAATTTCGTCGAGCTAGGACTAGATTTCGGTATGTTTCGAAGCACGCCCGCCGCTCTTCCTGGCGGGCACACGTGTCTTCACTTAACGGGCAGACCCCTCTAGCAGAGGTGTGGAAGCGAGCGTTTCGCTTGTCTGGTCGCAGGATTACGGGCGGCTTGACAAAGAAGATGGGCGACGGTCGAGGGGAACTTAAAGTTATTTGTCAGTGAGCCGCGCCTGTTCCCATGGACTTACCCCTCAGTGCCGCGACGGCTTTAGGCTTCTTTCTGTCGTCTCCAAATTGGACACCTCAGCGGGACGCACCACCATTTGATGGAGCTCTCGCCTGTGCTTTATTGTGACGATTGCGTTGTCCCCCGGACTGTTCGGCACATTCTTGTTGAATGTCCCAGGCTGGGTGATCTCTGCGTACCGGGATGAATGGGTTCGCTACCGATTGTGCCTTGTACTCGGGACTGGTTTGTGTACACATAATTGTGCACTATGCAACCTCCTACACTTTATTTGACTTTTTTTTGTAGGTCGCACGTTCCTGCGGCGGGGGCATGCAGGCCTGCCCCCGACGCCGGAGCGCGCTTCCTTCTCGTTTCTTTTTTATTTGTTTTTTTTAATCTAGCTTAGTATGAGTCTGTGATCTGATTACGGCGACTTTTGCCCTAGTAGGCAGTCGCCAGACGGGCTATTAAAAAACAATGGGGTCAAAGTATGGCCGTCGCCGGTAGGTGTTGTGAATTTAAACACAACGACCATTAATGATTGTATCTCCTTAATTTCCCACTTAATCTTGGAGGGGCTCCCTTCTTACCACCCTCGTCCAATAAAGAGGTTTCCCCTTCATCCCCTTTGGAGCCGCCCGCGGGTGCCTCCTCTTCTTCTAAGGAGGTGGTATCCCCTGTGTTGTCTTAGGGGCCCTTCCAAATTTCCTCTAGCGTAGGGGGTTGTTTCGCCCCCTCTCCAATAGGTACGGGGATGCAGGCTGACGCCAGAGCGTGCTTCTCCCTTCTTGCTTTTTTTATGTTTCTTATTTTATTGCGTTTTTGTTTATTTGTTTTTTATGAATTTTAAAGTAGTTTAGTACAGTTGTCAGATGAGCGCTGTAAAAAGATAATTAAAAGGAAGCCAATAAGTTCGGGTCCAGCGTTTTCCTCCTTTTTGCCGAGTTGCCTTCATGCGACTCTAGTCTAGTGCTGTCTGAGGGGCGCGGCAAAGGTCCAAGTGACCCACCACAACCCCTTTAGAGAGGTAAGAGGCGGCATCTTTCCCTGAGCCTTGCCGTGAACGGAGCCTCGATTACACCGGGGCCTCTCATTGAGAGTACCTGGCGTTTTGAGCCCGCTGGCCTCAAACGATTCGTAGGTATCTGCTCCACTGATGGCAGCATGTTGCCCAAAGCCCACATGTTCCATCAGATGATACATTAGCTAAACTGACTGGTAGAGAGCCGAAGGAAGCCCTCTGGCAAAAGCGGCGGCAGTCATTAATGCTATTCTGACACTCAATTGCTCGCAGGTGAAAGTGACAACGCAGTCTTCCATAAAAGGGTTGCTTATACTAGGGAACTCTTGGAATACTCCTTAGAAAACATCACCAATGAGCTGTCAAGGTCGAACGTGTGATGAGAAAACAGGGGAGTGGGCCTCGAGGCGAACCCCTACACTCTTCATCCCGTCCTATCGTGACGGCTCTGTGAGTCGGTGCGTGCCGGTTGTTATCGCCATGGTGTCTAGGCATTCGTGCCACTTCAGGCACCGATCTCGACGGTGTCTTTGCCGCCATGGGATGCTCCCAATCATACTCTTAAGACTTTTGGATTTAGGGCAAAGTAACTCATTCGGGAGCTGGATGAGTGGCCTCTCTGGTTCTGCCAATGACACCACCATGGATGGTCACTTCTGAACATATGTTGCCTCGCCTCCTCTCCCCAAGCTACTGTAGCGACGGAATTATTGCGTTCGAACTTCTTGAGCACATGCCGTATCATTGCTGGAGCAGTGCTAGCTTACATGCCCCCCCCCCCTTTGTTTAAAGACGGAGGGGGCTACCCGAGCGCTGCGGTTGAAATACATCGCTCGGGACATGAGATTACGCTTCGTGCCTCTTTCGAAGCCGGATTGTAATATATAACGACTCACAAAGGCGCTGAGTACCATCGAGTATTTAAAGTCTCCCGCGCACCCCGTTTCGCAGATTCCGTGATGTCACGAATGCCGGCAGGATGTCGACATTGTCTGCTGGGTTTCTGGACATAGAGAGATTGACCAACATTCCCCTCTCCCACCACATATACCCCTCACGTTACATAATTCCACTAGATTCCCATATTGACCCTGGATTAACTGTCGTGTGGCGCTCCCAAGCCAGCAGTCTCCTATCCAGCGCTGGCAGCAAAATTCGATTTTTATGGCTAGAATCACAAAAAAATAAAATTAATAACTTTTATAAACTTCTTAATAAAAGTAAGTAGTAGTTATAATAAGCTATTTTGTTTAAAAGTCTAGCTATAAAATAGCAACTATGTCCCCTACCCGGAATTAGTTGCCTTTTATGACACGTGCCAGAAGATGGTATTCCACATACAGGCAAAATTTTTGGCTTATTATTTAAGTATTCCCCCCCTCCCCCAAGGGTTTTTTTTTCTCTAATGCGCTATCGTTAATTTCAGTCTTGCGCTGCAAACATGAGAGGGAAATAGTTTCCCTACACTCGGATGCCAAGATAAGATCCATAGACGCGCACCACAAGAAAAAAAATCTGTTCATCGTTCAATTCAGATTTCTTTCCTTTCTTGTGGCATCATCCTACTTATCGATTACCTCTTGCAAGTCTGCATTCGAATTTCGCCCAATAGACATCCATCCATTCAAAAAAATTGCTAATTTTGCCATACTTTTTAACGGTTTACAAAAACTTTATTGATTTCCCCCAATTGTACATTTTTTTTTATTTTTCCAAATAAATGTTTTTTTTAAATAGTAGTCACTGAAGAACATAATATTGACCATCCCTTAATGTCGTGAACGAAGAACAAGAATATTAAAGCCAGGGGATTTCGGCTTATTGACCCTCATTAATGTCGGCAATGAAATCTCAAGGCAAACCATAATTTAGGAATAATACTTAACACTTTACCTGCTCACAATATCCAATACAATTTACCGTTTGTTGTAAGACAAAAATCACTCTTAACACTTGGCATTGACACCATAGCGCTTGCATAACTTTCATTAATTCTATCTCTGAATAATCTTATTTCAACTGTATGGAAATCTGTCCACTTAATACGAAGCGCCATCATAAGGCCTTTTTCTCCTTACTCTCAACCCGTACACAAGTTCGAGCAACAGGTCCTGACCAAACATCTCATACTCGTACAAGGCCTCGATTAACCTGGAACACGACAGGGCAACTATATAGCAACAATACATAAATATAGCCTTCGTCCCTGTACCCAGGCATATTAAAATATCCAATTCCACCATAAATACGAATTATAATCATAAAATGGTTTGCCACTTCATCAGAGTTTGGCATGCGCAAGTTTACCACGACGCATCACAGAGAACAAGAGGGAAAAGTCTCTCCAATGACCTGCGGCGTTTTGTGATAAGATGATAAATGGTTATTGCATTGATGGTTTCCCATGGTTCAAATCACTTACAAGTGCCTATGAATGGCTAAATGAGACTTCTGCCACTAGATGGCGCCAATTCCGATAGCAGATTTGAAATCTCCAGGGTGAATAAGTTAATAACCATATGTCCCGTGGTCATTTCATGGCTCTAAATGGGTAAAATTGAACTTTACTCCTTTAAAAAGAAAAAAGTGACGCCTTGACCTGGCGCTTCGCCGCAAGTAAAAATGAGTCCACGCAATCCGTACTTTACCTACCTCACAAAATTTCCCTCAGGTACCCCAACTACTTGACGCATGACACACTCGACCAGCACTGTCAGACCCCCAATAAACCAACTCGATCGCTCTAAAACGATGCATCAACCACCGACTCGAACCATAACTGCAACATAAGCTGATAGCTCCAACTCAAAACTTACAGGCGAAGACCTGGATGATGCCCCATGAAGAAAATATAGAAAACAGTAAAAAAAAAGTATTACATAAATTTTGGATTAAAAGAGCAAAAAGCATAAAAGAACAACAGAGCCAGACCAACTGTTAGCATTTGTCCTGAAGTTTTTAAAGAAAAAATTAATCTTTTTAATTTTTCCTAAACTGGCAAGGACGAGTATACTCGTCGCCCCGTTAGACAATTATAAAATACAAAATTTTTACCTATATAGCCAAAGAGATAAGGAAAAACAATTTTAACAAACATTGTTTATAGATTACAAAATTATTTTGTATGGAACTCTTTGAATCAAGTTGCAACACACAATGGCACATTGCATGATTCGCACATGTACTGAGATTTTTCTAATGGGTTTGCCTCTGGAGTCACGCTTCTTTGCACAATTCGTGCATTTCCTAGTTGGATTCTTTTCTGTTGCAAGGATTTCCATGGTGAAATCTCCACGAGTTGATAACCTTGTTACTGTAAAAGTTGAAGGCCGTCCAACTTTTGGATGTGGAATATCTGTGGATGGTATTTTTTTCTAACATTGATCTCACAATGGTCAGTCTAAATTTGAGATGTGAGAGTTTTGGTTTGGTTAATTTGCCTTTCTTGCAAAGCCTCTTTATATAGGACATGCATTCCATACAGCAATATCTACAAGATGAAAAAATACCTTTTTGTAGCATTTTTTCATCCTTTTTCTTGGGATTGGATAGTCTACTAACCTCTGGTCTACTTTGTCAACCCCTCCCATTGTGTAATTGTAGTTATTTACTACCTGTGACTTTAATTTTTCACCTTGCCTTGTGTTGACTGCTTTCATTGTTGGATTGTGAATCTTTATTTGTCCTTACAATGAAGAACCATTACTTTTTCCCGTTGAAAGGCAACAACTTATCCTTTCTTCATCTTTTGTGTCTTGAACCTTCCTGGCAAATCTTTTCTATTCAACCGAACAGTTCCGTAAATGTCAGTAAGGTTTGCAAGCAGATCAGCCAATTGTGGGCTATTATAATAGTTGTCTACTGTCAAACAGTAGACCTACCGTAATAAGATCTTCATAAGTGGCATTACAACTTTAGATGTCATAGGCAAGTCATACGAGTCATCTAATTTGGTCCCTTTTCCAACGTAAATGATGAAATTCCATATGTATCAATTTTCAGATTCGCATAAAACAAAATATTTTATGCCAAATCGGTTTCTTTTTAGAGGTATTTACTGAATCCATCCTAAACGGCCTTTGAATAGCATCAGGCTTCCTTTTATACAAATGTTCTTTTTTGGAGTATAATAGTTCTGAATTTTTCTAGTAGACTCATATAAACATAATAAATTTTGAACAATTTGGGGTTTGCATGGAAATCTAGATCATGGGTTTCATTGTGCAAAATGTAAATACCGTTTGATTTTATTGAAGCGTTTGACCGACATTGTTTCCCCCCAAATTGGCCTCTCTAATAGTTCGTCCTTTGACCCATTCATTTCTTATGGTGATTTTATAATGAATGCTTCCTAAAATATTCAATGTTAAAAAGACACGTAATTCAGATGGTGTTACAGGTCGCCAGTTCTTATCATCTTTGCCTACTTGCTGGGCAAATCTATTTGTCTCTGTACATATGACATCATAAGTTCATCATCTAAACAGCGAAAAGAAATCCAGTGGAGTCATACTTGAAATGTCACCTTCAATTGACATAACTGGCGTACCTCTGAATGGAAATAGGGACGGTGGGAAAGGAATGTCTTCTTCTAGATCCATTTGAATCTATTTCATCTTCACTTTCCTCAGATGATGACGACTCATAAGGTACCCGAGTCACCTGATGTATCAAGGCCTTGATAAGAAAAACTATCACTTTCGTCACTCGAATAATCACTCATAATTATAGATAAATAAATGAAATGTCTAAATATAAGACGAAAGAAAAGAATACGTTGAGTCAGAGGTTGAGATTTCACAAAAAAACAACAACACCGCACCTTTGAATGCCATTAAGACACTAATAAATAAGGCAACGCGCTGCCAGTCTCCATTATGCGGCTCATACAAATGCCAGGCGTACGGTTGGCATGAATACGCCATTTGCGAACGAGTAAAATCGTTCGCCTCGTTTTTGACAATAAAAAAAAATTAGTATACTCGTCCTAGGCCCCCCTTCCTCGCTGGGATCTTCTCTTCAGGGGTTCCCAGAGAGGCTCTGGCCTTCTCGTGGCGAGGGGGGGTCAGCCCTGGGCCCCCTAGGGGACCCATGGTGCTGCCAACAAGACTTTTAACATGCCCCTCTTTCTTTCCTCCTCTATTACGCTCTTCCACTGCCCTTTATTTCCCCCTCTTCCTTCACCTATCTAGTGGTCCTTATCGATACCCGACCTCTCTCGTTTAATGGAATGATTCATAAATGCATCCTTGGGAACTTCAATGGAGTGGACGCGGCAGTAGAATACTTTACATTGACTATCTACAATGCAGCAACCCGGACCATCCCACGGACCGCTAAACCGTGCCCTGATGGACCTCGACGTATGCAACAGCTATCAAAAATTACAAGTTAGCCCATGCCCGATTCCGAAAGAACCCAACTTTGTGTAACAAGGTCGACCGAAACCGAGCTCGTGCCCTTCGCCAGGCTCGCCGAAATTCATGGCGCAGATACGTTTCATCGATTTCCTCTATGACACCTACTGCTAAGATCTGGAAGAGGAGTAATAAAATCAGGGGCCGTTATGCTAATCATCATACCCCGACACTCAACTTAGACGGTTCCTTGGAGAATGACGGCCTGGCGGTGAGCAATGCTTTTGCTGACCATTTCCACGCCGTTACGATAAGGCTTTTCAATCCTACAAATCAAAGGAAGAATCTCATTCTCTCAACTTCACAACAAAATCTAACCTTCCATATAACGCTCTATTCAGCATCCATGAGCTGCAAAGCGCTTTGCATATATACTTCTCCTGGCCTTGATGAGATCCATTTCGATATCATTCGGCACCTACATACACACTACTCTCTTCCTGTTTGATTTGTACAACCTTATATGGGTGATGGGTTTTTACCCGTCATCATGGCGCATTGGGATCATCCTTTCCTTTGTCAAACCGGGCAGGGACGGGTTGGATGCAGATCACTACCGCCCTATAGCTCTCACCAGCTGTTTGAGTAAGTTGCTGGAAAAAATGATATTGGAGCGCCTAAACTGGTTCCGAGAGACCAATCACCTTCTCTCTCCATTTCAATGTGGCTTCCGCAAAGGTCATAGTACCCTTGACCTACTAGTACGTTTCGAGGGATCGGTCCGGAAATCTTTCTCATTAAAGCACCCAGTCCTGGCCATATTTTTCGATATTGAGAAAGCCTACGACACATGGCGATACGGCAACTTGAAGTAGCTATATGTCTGGGGGATGAGAGGCCTTTTACCGTCACTTATTCAGTTTTTTAGCATCTCGATCCTTCAAGGTTCGTGTTGGAGACGCATACTCTGACCTGCAACCCCAAGAGGAGGGAGTTCCTCAGGGCAGTGTTTTAAGTGTCTTATAATTGCCATCAATATTATTATTTCGTCTCTCCCAGAGGGTGTATCGGCAACTCTGTTTGTCGATGATTTAGCACTATACTGTTCCTCACCTCGCCTTCCATCAGCAGCGCGTCGGCTACAACTGGCGGTCGATGCTGTATCGAAAAGAGCACAACTTAAGGGATTCCGCTTTTCCACGAACAAAACCAAAGCAATGTATTTCCACCGAGGCAGAGGGGTTCTTGTTCCGCCATATATCTCCCTACAAGGCAAAGATATAAGAGTTTGCCTCCAAGTTTCGGTTCCTTGGCGTAACTATCGATCCAAAGTTATCCTGGTTACCACAGCTACGCCGACTTGGAACAGGCTGTCTGCCGGCTCTAGACATTTTGAAAGTCCTCTCACACACTTCGTGGGGCAGTGACCGACAAACATTGTGGACATTATACACAGCCCTCGTTCAATCCAAAGTGGATTATGGCTGTCAAATTTACTCATCGGGTTTCCATTCAGCCCTTAAAATGCTGAACCCCATTCGAAACCTCAGAGTTCGCCTTTCTAGTGGAGCCATCCGTACTTCTCCTGTAAACAGCCTTTACTGCGAGAGTGGGGTACTCCCTTTGCCTTACCATAGACTTCAAATCTGCATGCGATACCTCTGCCGAGTACAGCAAGCCCCTGTATCAGGTCTACAGATGCCTGTATGCTGCCGAATCAACGGCGGCATATAAGTTGCCATCTTTACCCCGCCCCTTGAACCTTCGCATAGATCATCTCTCTAACCTGGGTGCTCCAAGGGTCCTTACCCTTCCATCCTTAATGACCCCTAGATGGCGTGCTCCTCTTCCCCACAGTATGTACTAACATGTGGAGCTTGGAGAAGTCCTCCATGGACCCTCGCATCATTAAAAGCGTTCTTAGAGCATTCGATCTCCCACAAACAATGCTACCCACTATACACGGATCGTTCTAAGTCGGACGGTGGCGTGTGCGCAGCCATCTACCCAGGAGAATTTTTAACTTTATCTTTGCCGCCAGCAGCATCCATTTTTACCGCTGAACTCAGTAATCCCTTTAGCCTTTACTCCTCCACCTTTTATAGATGATATTTCTCGTTTCACCCTAGCGGCCATATAGAATCCACTTGGATTGGGCAGCAGCCCACTGGAAACTTACCTTAAACCTCGTCCTAGGGTGAAAAACAAAAACAAAACGGGAACGAGAGTATTCAGACTACTTCCTAGCTTGCTATCGTTGGCAAATTTGGCTATAGAGCATATTAGTTTAGTCTATATCATTGTAGACGATGAACAATGGAGGCCCAAGCACTAAGCCCTGGGGCACCCCGCTACTGACTGGCGCCTATTGCGACGCTATCCCGTTCCGTTGATCTTTACTCGTTGCCTCCGTCCCGAGAGTTTTCTATCCATTAGTCTACCTTGCCGGTTATGCCAAGCGCGCGGTATGGTACCTTATCTAAGGCTTTTTTGAAAGTCCAGATATAAGATATTTCAGAGAGCGACTACGGTCATACTCACCTAAAATAGTGTGGAAAAATTCTAGTAGATTAGGGAGACATGAACGGCTCTTGCGAAATCCGTGCTGGGAATCCAAGATCAGAGCTGTACATACAGCCTTGTCCAAAATTAAGGGACAGGTATGAAAAAGTGAACGATTGAAACTTTAATTTCAAACTTGACATAAAATAAACATTTGCGTATATTCCATCAATAAACATTTTATTTTTATAACCGATTTTGAGTTTTTGCATATTGTGCATAAGTCGTTGGGACGACAACATTATGCCATTCAATGTGATCCTAGCGTTTATTCCTATTATTATTAGTGATTATCTTTAACTTAGTAATTTTTTTTTTTTTTAATGTCTGAAGAAACAATCTTGAAGCTCAAAGAAACTGTCAAAACCATTCAAAGGTACGAGACTAATTCCTTCAAAAACCATGGTCAAGATCGCAAAAGGAGTACAATTGGAGGGAAGAGGGGTTGCCGATAGGAAAAAAAAAAACCTTCTGATGTACCTGTAGTTTTGGGTGGCAACAAACAGAGCGATATCAAGATGCACAGTGAGAAGTTTTTATAAGCTGGGATAGAAAGAAACTGTGGCTGTCTCGGGAGAACAAGAAGCAATTGTTTTGGGAAAAAGAGCATAAAGATGATTGGACTAAATAAAGGCTTTTGGTCTGATGAAAGCAAATTTGAGGTAGGTTCTCCACATTAGTTTCCAATTTATTACGCTTACACACACTATTGGATCTTTGGAACCCCTGAAGCTTCTTGATGTGTTGTGCCAAGTTAAGTTTGGAGGTGGCATGTAATGGTTCGAGACTGCATGTCGTGTTCAGGTCCAGGATTGTTGTTCACTTGTGAGGGCAGAAAGAATTGCATATTTTAATTTTAAGAGCTCATCTGGCGACTGCCTACTTGGGCATTAGTCGCCGCATGAGAATGAATTCCAACTTACACCAGCACGATGACTACCAGATGGTGTAATCTACCAACAAGACAATGATGCTCCATGACAAACAACTAGTCTCAAAGGATTGGTTTGAAAAGAAAGGAAATGACCTTGATGGAATGGTCCCCTAATCAACAGACCTCAACCCCATTGAACATTTGTGGTCACACGAGCTAACACCGTGACAACTTAGTCTCTCAAGTATGAAAAAACGCATAAAAGCAGGAAGACGAATCAAATATTAATCGATAGAATATACGGAAAAACATTTATTTGCATCATGTCAAAAATCAAATACGCAAGCCATAATTTTAGTCAACGCTGTATAACATGGCTACGCCGGCACCATCATTCCATGGTGATGCTCGAAGACAATTTAGCCGGGCGGGTTGGCAAAGCCCAGCACGACGGATGGAGCGAAAATGATCACTGAATTTTATAGAACCTTTGGAGACCTTTCTGGGTTGATATATAGGCTTTCAACAAGGACGATCGAGCTTTGTCAGGCGATAGTGGCCATGTTGTTAAAGCGTCAATATGGAAACCTCACTGTGAACTGTTCAGTAGTACTTGGCAAGTCACGATGGAAGGTTATAGCGTTGAACAGCGTGTGCAAATCATCAAATGTTATCAAACTTACTTAATGCAATAAAATGTACTTTCAAATTTAAAATAAATTGAATGCATATACGAGGAAAGTGTTTTATTTTTTTCAATGCACTTGCGCCACTTGTCCCCGAGGCTTCGAATTCCCGACAACCAGAAATCTGCCGAATGCTGTTCTTCATCGTCCCCAAACGCGGCGTCCACGCAGTGCAGCCTTGAGCTGGCGGAATAAAAAGTAGTCGCTAGGGGCCAGATCTGGACTGTAGAGGGGATGGTTGAGCTCCTTGAATCCGCACTAGAGCAGGGCAGCTTGTGCAACTGTGGCATTGTGGACTAACGACGTTGAAGTCGATCATGGGGTGTGAGGTTTCTAGGGACCAACGGGCAGAGACCTTGGTCATGGAAGTATCACTTCCATGTGATATTCCAAGTTCTCGCTCGATTTCTTCGACTTTCACCCGTCGATTTTGGAGGATCCTCCTCTCCACACGGGCCACATTGTACTCGTTGGTTGTCTGACCGGGGTCATCTTCAAGAGACTCATGACCATGGCGGAACTCCCTATTGCAGCTAGCAATGGTTGCATAAGAAGGATTGGTGTCGGTGTACACAGCAACTATGCGTTAATGGATCTCTCACATTCTTGTCTGCCTTGCTCAAAAATTTGATCACTGGGCAGTGCTCAACCTTCCCCATTGTTGAAAATTTTGCGATCTGCGATCAGCTACGGCTTCTTAAATAGAAGAGGCAGGAACATGCGACTGCAAGACCTTACTTGTCCTAACACCCTCACAAACAGCCATCCCCCTTCCTCTGCTTTGCCCTACCGATTCGCAAAACTTATTGACCGCCCCTCGTATCACGCGTTTTATTTACATTTAAAAATCGAGCGACCTTATTGAAAGACCCTTTACAAAGCAAGTGGTAGTGTGCATGGGGCTTCTCGTCCAAGCGCGGGGTCGCCCTCACTACGTGTCTAGGATGACGCGGTAACAAGACTCCTTTGAAAGGCGGAGGAGCTACTCTGAGGCAAAAGGGGCTTCCCCTTTGCTATTACTGGAACCGTTTCAGGGCAGCTTTATCTAGTCTTCCAATTGTTCAATTGCAATTTAACGGAGCCCTCACCCGCACATTACTGCGATGACTGCATTGCCCCCCTGACTGTTCGGCACATTCATGTCACAAATAAAAGAGACCAGGCTTTCCCCCAAAAGTCAGTCCGCAAGCCTGTGTACACGAACCCATCCAGAGTACAAGTTAGAGACTGCGTGTCCCTATATGGAGACAGGAAACCCCCAAAGCTGTAGCAGCTTTGGGAGCAGAGATGTGGCGACCTGGGTAGAATCACAGCGCCATGCGAAAAGGCGTTGGCGAACGAGACTCCGGGCACGCGATAACAAGGAAATAATGCACCGTACGGCGAAGGGCGTGCTCGGCTGGCCCTACCGCGATAGTGCTCGCTGATCTATCTCTGGGTCACACAAATACTCACATGTTGAACCACTGTCCCAATTTCTAGTAAAGAGCCTCGTGTAGTCGACAATGCTCCCCTATTCAATCCCATCCTACCTTAAAGAGCATTTGTTTAATCCTATATTTTATCCTGTACCAGTAGAAAAAAAGGGTGGGAATAGAGTCAGGGTTATGATAACATTCATTGAGTGAAGTTTGCGAAGTATGTGGGGTCGATTGTAACCCAATAGAAGCATTCAATCCAGCTAACAGAGGGTTGTCAGGATCTGTACAGCCATTGGCGTATTGCTCACCGTGAGGGTGCCACAACATACGCAGAAAGCTAACAATTATAGCTTCACTTTCGGTCTCCACATCACAAGATACCCGTACTCCTCTGTTCCCGAACCAAGCTCAAGTGTTAGCATTTATTCTCAACAACTTATTATATTATTATTATACTATCCCCCCCCCCATCTCATTAGCAGGCCAGGAGTTCTCATCCTTGATGCGAAGGGATGGTGCAATTTAATAGTAGGGGGCGGGGGAGCCAAGGGCTAGCTGAAAGGAAACTACCGATTTCAGTTAGGGAACATCGGCTTTAGTGGCAATTGGGTCGACTTCTCGACCACCGTCTTATAGTGTACACACGGATGGTTGGATTCATGTTAAATTAGGTCAGCACTCATCAGATTGGTGGCAAGACCATATTTAACTACAATAAAACAAAGAGCCCTCAAAAAGTTTGAGGAAAAAAAAAATGGAATTCAGGTAACAGAAACAGTAGCATATCTATGCTAACCTTTTATTAGTTTTAGATCCATTAGTTGACTTCCAACAAATTAAATTCAAAATTTAGGATAGAGTTTGGGGGAATTGAGTTCGGAACACCAACATTACCATATGCCATGGATGGGTTGATGACGGCACATCGCTTACCACCAACTTTCATACCGGAGATTGCCACGTCCCACCCTTTCATCACCTCGTTGGCTCCCAGCCGGAATCTAAACGGTCGCCCGGAATCAACCTTTTCCACTAATTTGTTGTGTGCTTTAAGTCGTGCTTCATAATAGAGACCTACCTGCAACACGGGAAACGAAATAGCGCGTTACCGATCAATTTCTTAAATCAGAACGTTCTCTTCTGCGAGAGATGTCGCTAGTTTCTCAATCTATCTCAAATGGCCACTCACGATAAATAACACGGACCAAAGGGAACGGGGACTGACTGAAACACACAATTCATTCTAGCCGACGCGGCGGTCCATTGCAGGTAAACTTGAGGAACGAGAAGAAAGCAACTTATATTGATGCCTCAATCTCAGCAGGGAAACCGGTGATTATATAACATACAGGATGGATATCCAAAGGGGTAAACACTAAGTACACTTTCTGCCAGGAGCCCGATGTGGAGAAGATTCATTGGGTGAAGGTAGTGCTATTCATGTACCAAGAACAATTTCACAGATAACAAAAGCACACAAGGACCTATCAAAGGTCATCCACCTATCCCCCTTGCCCAATGCCTTCCTTCTTCAGCGTGGAGACTCGCGCTTTAGAATTAGGGGATAAACACGTATGGTCTAGTCAGGACATGGGGAGAAGGGGGTCTAATGGTGAGGACACAGGAGGGCTAGTCACTGGCCATATAGGAAGGAAGTCATTGTCGGCAAACTGTATTGTGGCAGGACAAATTAACTGGGCTATTGCTTGTTTATGGCGGCTTAGACATGCAAATAATAAGTCATGGGGCACATTTCTTTACCCCATTCCTCAACTTAGAAGTGAAAAGTCAATTCGTTTTAGGTGCCCTACGCTGCCGTTGCCATAGTCGATAGCTGAGGTACTGGTACCACGTTAAAATGGTCCTCTCTTGAGAAATATAATGCATCCTAAATGAGTGCAAATCAGATGTTAATGACCCTTTACCATCCCACTCCCAACATATTCCCCAGCAATTAACCAAACCAACTCATGTGATGATGCAGTTTTGTCTTCAGGAAAAGGCATTCCTGATTAAACCCGAGGAAACGCTCTATTAATCAACAGGATAAATGAAGGACTCGAGATAAAAAATCAATCCGTTAATTCAACAAATGCATTACGTTACAATAGTTACTTCCTTCCAGCTATGAACTCACATAGTTGCCTGAATGCGCTTGCTTTCCAGTACCGACCACCATATCTTGAACTTCCACTTTACCACCTGCCAGTTTTACCTTCTTACTAGAACTTTTTGGAGTAGGGGTGACTGCAGGGAAGAAAAACCAACATGAGACAATTAATTTATGGCCACATCATCACTCATACTGGGTACAGGAAAAATAAAACCTACCAGCTGATTTTGGAGTTTTCTGGATCTTTGAGGTAGGAGTATTCCCAATACTAGTTGGAGTTTTTTTGTCTCCAGGGGTCTTTACTTTTTTTACTACTTTGTTCTCTCCGGGTGTGTGGACATTTTTGGGCGATTTATTCTCTCCTCGAGGTGTCTTTACATTCCTGGGTGATTTGTTCTGTCCGACAGGGGTTTTTATATTTTGGGGTGATTTGTTCCCTCCAACAGGTGTCTTTTGGGCTTTGGGAGTTTTCCCATTTGCAACAGGTGTGGCTTCTGAATCTTTCTGCAGGAGAAAAAATTTTTTATATACATCAGAATCTAGCAATGTGGGGTATAAAGTATTAACCAAAATATGAGAAGCATGATCAGGTCTGAGCAGTTTAAACGAAACCTGCATCCATGACTCAAAAATTTCAAAGCAGTCGTGCCATAAAGGCTTAAAATGTTGCTCCACACAGGGCCCATGAGCATGGGAATTGAAGGAGAAATATTTGACCCAAAATCACAAACAAAAAGGAGATTTTAAATAAACCTACAACTTATCCTTCAAAGAAAACTAGGCAGTAATCAATGGCAGACAATAGCCACTTTCACAACAGATTAGACTATCAAAACCAAAGCCTGAATCATTTTGATCAGAGAACCAGGAAAATTGAGTCCCTACAAAGACCATCCATGCACACGAGTAGAGTCTTCCAACCCTTTTGCACATTGTTCATACACATAGCCCTAACACATGACAGATTTCTTATGTCACCATTAAGACTAACGAGTCTTAATTTATTACTGTTGTTTATAGCCCCCAGGAAGCAGATGATATATTAGCTCCCTAGGACTGCCTGGGAGAAAGATGTTGTAGGGAGGCTGTTGCATGCTGTGGGAATTCATTTCATAGCACCAGTGCCAGCCACAGCTAGGAAATGGAAGTTCTATTGCAACAGCCTTACTTGGCGGTCATCTCATATCAACTTGTGAATGACACTACAATTTTATTTTTTTGCCCTACAAGGTACCTAGTTAAAAAAAATCCTGCCTGGCTTGGAAATATAGTCCTGTATCCATTGAGACCAGGCGCTGTGAGAAGTGGATTAGACGCGCAAGAATTTCAAATAGAAGTTGAGAAGAGGGTAAGAACTTTGTGCACATTTTTCTCTTTAAAAATCCATAAATGCACCTTCCCTATTTAAGGGGTGACAAGATCTGCTATTATAACTTGGCCATTTACTCCATACCTCATTCTATCCATCTAAATCTAAACAAGTTTCCACTTAATTAGAAAAAAAGTTCATTGTGGTATGAAAATGAAATTATTGATCCACTATATTTTTGTTTAAAAGACAAGAATGGCATATGTAGCTTGACTACTTCGTTACTGCTTGCCCCACCCTAGTTGATATAAAATAGTTTGAGCAAAAAAAAATTAACTAGAAATGGTGTGGTAAAGTATAATTAAAAAAAAAAAAGTCAAAAATAATGGGATTAATAGTGAATGTGGGTGATAATTAAAAAAAAAAAAGTCAAAAATAATGGGATTAATAGTGAATGTGGGTGCAGGGCAAAAGTCATCCCTGTTAGGAGCTAATATCTCTTGCACAATTTC